>JAACJK010000238.1:0-66379 GCA_013368325.1 Ephemerocybe angulata | reverse complement strand
CTAAGCCAAATACAATCTACTGGGAAACACACACCTTTTAGACCGAGATTCTGAAGTAGAAGGGGGCGGGATGTTCTCATCGGCAGATCGCTTCACGCCACGGTAGGGATTGGTTGCGATGAGCGTGTCAAAGCACTTGCTCACGTCCTCAACCAAACCCTTCCAACTGTCGCGTGAGTCGTCTCTATATAACTCAGGGCCTGGAGCAGCTGCCCGACCCCACCATAACATGAGCATCATGAGAGACACCGTTCCACTCGGACCCGATCTTCGAACGTAAGTCCATGCATCGGATACGGGGAGGGGATCGTCGTAGATGGGGGCTGGTAGAATGCCGTCGGAAGCACGAAAAAGGGGCTGAAAGGACTTCCACCATCGCATGATCGCTATGCCGATGTCGGAGGGGTCGTCGATGAAGGGCGGTCGTGCGTGATTACGTGCTCCATGCGAACCCTTGGCTGTCCATTTAGCCCACTCTTCAGGTCGGTCCCTCACCGGCAGTGCTCCCTGAAAGGATGAGGATGGTCAGAAGTAACTCTACAATGAGGCATTAAGTCGACTATACCTTCGCATGAGCACCGAAACCAAGACCTCGTTCCAGTGTGTCCCACTTCCCGACAAGGTTACCCCACACAGCACCAAGGTTAGTATCACTCAAGTCAGCCATCGCTGCCGTGTACCATCCAGGTCGCCGGGAGGGCAGCCAGGTTCTTCGCCACAGGCGCAGAGTAGAAGAGGGTGTTGGTCCCAATTTGCTGCAGTCTCTCTCGAGTTAAAGAGGGGGGCGGGCATTCTCTTGGATCGACGAACGCCACCCACTCCCGCGGAGCTAGGATCAGGCACTTGAGAGGGGGCATGACTCACAGCGTTTGAGTGGATAGCCGTCGACTCCTGCGCAGCCGACGGACCCTCTAAGTTGGCAGGCTGATCGGCTGATGACTCGGCAGAAGTCGAAATGTTAGACGAAGGTGTTGCCTGTGTGTTCGAGATGGAATCTGGGACTGGCAGAGGCTCTTGAGGCCGAGGACTAGGATCGATGATCACACGCGAAGAAGGAGAGCTAGGCTCGAGATCGGTGGGCAGAGTGGAAGTTGAATTGGGCGACCGAACACCAGACGCCGATATCGCCTCGAGGGTGGCCTGGGAGGAAGGTGGAGTGGAGATGATTGAGTGTGCAGGCGAAGTGACGTTGGGAGCCGAGATTCAGAGGACGAATTCAGCTCAACGCCGGGTGAGAAGAATTCGGAATGGAGGTGGAAGCAGTGGAGCACGTGGGCGAAGCGACTGGTGACTGGGCGGCAGATTTCCAGATGTTAACTTAGGCTCGAACCCAGGATTAGAAGACTGAGAAGAATGCGGGAGGGGGGTGGAAGCAGCGGAGTGCGCGGGAGAAGCGATGGAAGGCTGAGAAGAGGGCGGAAGGGAGGTCAGAGCTGTGGAGCGCGCGGGTGAAGTGACGGTTGACAGGGATTGCGGACTTCCAGATGTTGACTTAGGCTCGAACCCGCGCTGAGAAGGCTGAGAAGGGGGCGGGAGGGAGGTAAAAGTGGTGGAGTGCGCGGGCGGAGCGACGGTTGCAAGGGGGACCGAATTACAGATGTTGCCACTAAGCCCAAATTCAGGCTGAGAAGAAGGCGGGATGGAGGTGGAAGCAGCAGAGCGCATGGGTGAAGCGACCGTTGGCTCCACTGGAGGCTGTGACATGTCGAAATTGTGGGTAGGAAAGAAGGGAGGAGAGGATTCTAGCATACCCGGCGCGAAGGTAGGCGCGGATGTGGCTGCTGCGTGGCAAGTGAGCGGGATGTCATCTGTCAAATTCACGTCGAGAAAGTTTGAGCCAGTGTTCAAGTGTGATTCGGATAGAGGTGGGGTTCCGTTTGGACCCAAGGAAATTTGGACAAGTCAGACCAATCTAGCGATACATGAGCGAAACCCATATTCAAATAACATGAGGCACTTACATTCTGCCACCGGTAAGGGACTCGAGCGGTCCAGAGAATGTAGGATACGAGGTTGAGAGCCCGAAGTCCAGGAACGACCCCCAGTTTGATCCGTACTGATAGCAGAAAGCAGGTGTCGCGGAATTCGAGGCGGACTGGGCAAGCGCAGAGAAGGCCCGTTTGGGGAATGAGAGCATCCATGTTCATTCGAAGGAAGGAGATCGTTACCCGCGGAAGGGCTAGAATAAGAAATACTGTCGTTCTCTGAAGCCTTAGATCCATCCTCGCAGGGGAGACTAGTACCAGCGGATGAGCTCAAAATAGACAGGTCATCGGATTCAGAAGACCCCGATGTCACTGAGGAAGCTGAGGTCGGCGAAGCGCGAGCGGAATTTGCTGTTGCCGTGCTTTTACCTGGTAACGATAAGTTCAGTCCGCAGGCTTGGAACAGAGGGATCCAAATACGTACTCTGCTGTGGATCTGGATCTCCCGATTGCAGAGAAGCTGGCTCAGACACTGCACAGTGGTCGAGTCAGAGGAGAGATATGCGAAACCACCGAGAGTCAACGTACCAAATACGTGGCGTTTCGCAAAGCGAGCGACCGCCTCAACATACAGTCTATCATGGTCAACCCAAGAAGACGAGAACAAAGGGGTGTCATCCTTGTCACCGAATTGAAGGCTAGACAATGCGAGAAACATATGGTAAGCTAAGTGGATATCATTGAAAAAAAAGCGGACACATACGTCCATGCCGAGATCTTCCCACTAGAGTCCGGGACCGGCCCGACAAGGGTGACAAGAGCCATCAAACCAGCTTTACGAACCGGAGGATCAACGACGGCTTTCAGAATTGCAGGAGGAGATTGATATGTCTATGCACATGTTAGAGTACCGGCCAAAAATTAAATTGAATCGACATGCCTTTGTCGATCCTTGGAGAAAGCTCAACTTCGTCGTCATTGTCCTTCTGATTGCCCATCAAATCGACATAGTCGTCCACCGCTTTCAGCTTGTCATCCGTCGCTTTGGAATAGAGCTCCTGGCAGACGCCATGCCAAAGCTTGAGCTTTTTCTTACCAGTAATACCCAGCTCTTCACATCGCACATCGACAGCTGCGCGAACTTCGTCGGGATACAACTTTGAATATGCTTCATACGCCTTGGGGCCCCGAGTGCGGGGAGAGTAGATCGCCTTGAGGACCTTGGCAGGAACGGTCACGGCTACTTTCCTGCTCCGGGCATTACACCTCCACCTGTACCAGTCTCGAAGACGCTGCTCCCGGTGTGAGCTTCAATATGAATCTAAACCCAGATAGCCTACTCACCGCCTGGAGCTTCTCGAGCCTATTTCTGTAGGTGGCTAATTGCTCGTCGTTTAGATCGTTGACTTCATATCCAGGGAATAGTTCGTCGATAAGGGGATTTCACTGAGATAACGAGCGTAGACCATCGTCCAGAATGGCTTGTAGTGGCGGGTGATCTGGCATTTCTCATACTCAGGGAGTAGACAAGTAAGGAGTTTGAGTTGGGCTGGAGAAGCCCAGCCTGCAGGTGCCATTGCAAAAGTGGGGATTGGAGAGTTCAAAATCGTATAGACCTTGCACTACTTGAATAATTTGAAGTCCCCTCACACCATGATGACTTCAATCGCATATGGATAAGCACATCCTTAACGGAACATACATGCCCTACGAGGACTATTCGCGTCCGACAATCCAAAGTCTAGCTAGTAGTGTCAAATTTGCGCCTTCGAAAGCATATCTCAGTGTATCTCAGAGTAAACAGATATCAATACAGGGCGGATATCTATAAAGTCCTTCTTAGTACGTACATCCTGTCCAACACTATATCCGCCCTCCCATAGTCGAACCTAGCAACCATCCCTCCGTCTTCTATTCTATGGCCAACGAGTCTAACACCAACAAGGAGAGGAGCACGGGCCGCGGCCTGCGGCTCTCTTTGCCGATGAGAGACATGCTGACCTCGATGATTCGCGCCATTGATCTGCGTAGGTACTCCACTGCTCACACTAGAATACTCAATCTAACCAATACAACTAGGTCGCCTTATGATCAATGCCGCCGCTCAGCAAGAGTACGAGTACCGTAAGCTTCTCTTCTCTCCTAGCTCTTCTTCTCTCTCCTCCGCTCAGTTGCTTCTTTCGGTTCCTTCTTTTCATTATGTGCATATTTGACCAATCTCCGCATTAGATCCTGAGACCTGTAATGTGTGTGAGGGCGCTGGGTTTTTGATGGTTCCAAACGCGCCTCCTCCGTCCGACTCAGAGGACGAGTCTGATGTCGAGGTGAACGCAGAGGAAGATGATGATGTGAAAGTTGAGGACGACGGGGGAATCATTTCAAGCCTTGTGACTCATGGTGCGTATAGCTCGAGTCATTTCCAGAAGCTCGGTGCTCATTTCATGGTCTTCCCTACTCAGGCGCGCTTCCCGCGCTTCCTTCCGCGCAGACTAGTGGCGCTAGTGCTTCGATTCTCCCAGGCTCCGCTGGAGCCGCGCCCCCTGCCGCGGCCGCCACCGTCCCAAACATCGCCGCACTCACCATTTCTCCCACTCCAGCTACCTCTGCCCCAGCCATTGTCACGGGCACCAATGCCACTGCTGTCCCTGCCCCTATCGCTATACCCGTGGTTGGAGCTGTTCCCCCTGCTGCTCAAGCTGCAGCCCCCGTCGCCCCTAACGTCCCGACCAGCGCCGTCGCCGCTCTCACTGGGGTCGTCACTGCTGCTGCTGGCCTGGGTCCCTACCCTATCTCCACGGTGATCCCCGGGTTCCACTCCCTTGGTCCGAACAGTGCAACCCCTCAGACCCCGCCCCAGCCCTTGAACGCCGTCTTCACTGGGTATGGAGGTAAGTCTTCTACTACGGCTTCTGCTTCTAAAGATCTAATTTGTTCTCTCCAAATAGAAGAGCGTTACTATGCGATTACCAAGGGTGTTCGTGTTGGAATATACGGAGGATGGTAAGTCGAACTTCTATTAATTTGCTTCTATATGGCTGGACATTCCCGCAGGCAGAACACCTCGCCCTACGTAACCGGAGTGGCATCGGCCAGCTTCAGCCGCCATCGCAGCCTCGAGGCTGCCTTCCAGGCGTACGAGGTGGCTTTCAACCGGGGCATTGTGGCTTACGTCTAGAATCGCAATTCTCGGGACTTGAAGGACTTTGCTCGACTATGTGTTTTGCTGTGCGACTCGTACTTGTACTTTTGCTACCCCCGTGCCAATATATACATATGTGTGTGTCTCCGACGTTATGAGTATCGCAAGGCACATTTTATTGAGTTTTTGGATGAGATATTCGAGGTTCTGGGATTTAGGCGCCCGTTCGGCATCCTATCTCGGCAGCGATGACATTGGGACTCCGCAGCCGGCAATAACCGAGGTCAGAGGACTTAGCGATTTCTCAGGTTTGGAGGAGCAGACAAGGGATCAGCAGGCATAATATAGCGTTATACTGTAAAGTAAAACCTTCAAATGGTGATTGAAGCCCAATTCATGTCTGTAAGGATGTTTCTCAACGCGTCCGTTGAGCAGAACTCGAGAGACTAACAGACAAGAGGTCATGTTCGCGACTTTGGGATCTCGGCAATACCATGGGCTCGAGATGGGATTGGGGACTACGTTGGCTGTATTTGCTGGGCTCTGGGATGTAGCTGAGAACCACCATGCCATTTATTTCATTCAAGGTGCATCGTGCAGTCGAGAGGGCACCGGTTAAGCTCGCGTGAATCGCAGGACGCCAACATATGGGTTTCGGAGCATCCAAGTGGTCGCACGAGTCATTGCTTGGCCTTATCATCTTCAAGAGGTCAGTTCAACGATATTCTATAGTTTTGTAACCTATATATATAGTTATATTTGACCCGCATACAAAAGGTCGACATTCCAATCGAGTTGACTATGGGCATTTCAAGTCGAATCGTTGCATTTCTTAGTGATGCTATAAATATCATTTCCTGGACATTGATGTATACCTAATTCAAACATATGCGCAATCGATATATTTTGCGACCGATAAGACTGTTATCGCACAACGGGATGCCATGGAATATCAATATCTATGTTTGCGCGAAACTCAGAGAACCCGTTTGTACATCGCGATTGGCTCGCACGCCATCCAAATCGGGAAACATCAGATTTGGGATCGGGGATGGATATATTTGGCAATCCCTGTCGTCCTTCTTTAGATCCAATATTTAACTCGACCTGGGGAATGCGTACAACTCCAGATCCTCTTGCTACCCAACCTCACACCTCATATCCAACATGCCATTGGCCTCCAGTTAGTCGTTTCCCAGTCTTCATTTTTTCCCCTCTCACCCTACGTCCCCCTAGGCCTTGCCTTAGCCATCACCGCTCTGCTAGATGAAGGCTGGTCCGCGGTATGTGTCGCCGACTTCATAGTCGGCGCCATCGGATACAACGAGACTTTGTTAGCACGAGGGTCAACCGAGATCCACTGGCGCGTGTTCTGGAACCGTTGGCTCCTAGTCCGCGCTCTCCCTGCCACACCCCCAAACACTGACCGCGCTCTCTTTGAGATGGCATACCGCGATGTGAGTCGTCGTTATTGTCCATTTTTCCCTACTTACACAGTTCCAAAAGCGCGTCATCCACTCCTCGCTCAGGCTCGCCATCCGTTCGCGCAGGTCGGGCGTCCCCTCCATCGTCGACGCCACCTCTTCCCAACGAGGCCTTGTCAGGCTCCGCGCGTGTCTGCGCAAGATCGTGTTCAGCGGCGAGTTCGACTTCGACCGCTACCTCAACCGCACTGTGTCGATGTCCGACGCCCCCCTCTTCGAAACCCTCTACGGGCCTCAGGCCTCCCGCCGTGTTCGTCGTAGCCAGCGCTAATCCAAATTTAGCATCACTCCCGACCCCGCGCGCTCTCGCGCACTCAAAAGCCATGGACCGCGCAGTGTATAATGTGTAGATTTTTTTTCTTGTACATCTTGTATCTACACATTCTCCCATCTCGCCAATCCCACCTTTCTGTACCCTTTGCATTGATAAGATTGCCTGAGCGCTTACGCGCTCTAAGTTGCCCGGACTCATTGACAGGGCTGTGAGTCAATCGCACTAGAAGCTGGGAACGTGTCCCAGCTTCTCTTCTTTTCCCAACCCGGCAATGGAATGCTCGTTGACAGGGGGCGCGTGAAGCGGGCTGGTGCATCTACATCATCCGCTGACGTCCTTCCGTCGATACCCGCCAGCAAATGCACCTATACCGGGCACTCCGCCTCTCCTGGAAGGTGCCACTTAACTCAAATAGAAGACCGAAGTGAGCTCCGTCATCCGCTTAAGTTTGTTCAAGTGGCTGGTTCTGCGTGGCTCGGGACCTTAATTCTTTCGACCTTAGTGTCGAATACGAGTCGAATAGACAACTCACGCTCGCGAATAGTTGCGAAGTCCCGCTATTGCGTAAGTATTATGTCATTGAATAGATGCATACCCTTATAAGCAACACCGCAGTATAAAGTCCCCACTCTCTTATGTTTTTACCTTTGACTTAAAGCCTCATAACCATGTCCACGGTCAGTTTCAATGCAATGGGATGATCCGCTAAGTTCTGATCTTCAATCAGTAGTCACTACCTCGTCCCGATCCGGTACAAATGATCATCTTGGTCGAGAACGCCAATGATTTTGGCGAAGCCGTGAAGGCTGATCGAGGAGCCGCGTGGCTTGACGACTTCTTTGATTATTGGACGCAGCGTTGGCCAGGCCGCCGTAAAGGGCGGGATATGACTAAGTACTTAAGAGAGGAGAGAGAGGTAGGTAACATAACCTGCTAGTAGTGCTATGGGCTGATACCTAGTCTAGCTGGTCCGGCAAATTCTGACGGAAAATACCGACGAGCACCGGGAACATAATGAGCGAAAACGGCTGCTACGCTGGGGGTTAGAGGTTGATGTTGTGTTCCGCCACTGGCTCAGCATCAACGAGCCACGCCGTGCACGCCTTTCACCCTGAGGGCACCTTTGCATAGTCATAAGTAGTAATGTACAGTGTCAGCGATAGAAATTGCCTAAGTCCCACAAGCGATCAGTGCGTACTCGAAGTAGGTTACTACGACTAGAGTCCAGCGCTACCAAATCCTCGGCTTCGTACTTGAGCAACCGTGATATCCACAAAGTGTTGGTGAACACAATGCACTGGGTGGGGGTATACTGCATGACAGGAGTGCGCCCCAAGACAGAGATAAAGTCTCTGCGCTTTGCTGTGAGGAAGCGATATGTACCCCAGAGGTCCTCCTTGACTTCGACATCCTTCATCTCGTGCATTTGCTTCATCCTATCCTCTAGTTGCCCTCGGTAGCGATGAATCAGGTATCCGTGTAGCGCCGCAGATATGGGCCCATATATATCTTCAAAGCTTTCAAGGGATGTGAGGGATGTGGGGTATGGAGGTAATCCTGCGAGGGCTGCAAAGCAGCTTGGGCTGAGCTCAACGGCATCGAGGACGAGCATATCTTCACCGTGAATGAAACGCTCGAGTAGTGGCTTCGATCTTGAGCATGGTATCTCCATTCGAGCATGTCGCAAGACGGCGTCGGGGAGGATAGGTGGCGGCTTGGTTCGTATGTATTGTCGGTGGTTTTCGGCTTTTCTCTTCGCCACAACCCTGGGCATATGTCAGCGTGGTCATAATGGCCATATCCTGCGCAGTGCTTACTCTGGTCTAAGCGCCAAGGCTGCACGTCGGCTCCTTCGGGCTTTCTTTTTCTCCTCCAAAGTAAAATATTTTGCATTTCTTCCCATCGAGGAAGGGTTTGAAGTCCCGGGTGATTGTAGTGTAACGTTTTGGTAAGTGTAGGAGTGGGCGATGGTCAAAGCTATCCTAGGCCGACCTGGCCGGACATTGATTTCTGAAAGTCTGCGCCGAGCGCACCAATGCAACGTCACCGGTCATTGCCCCTCTTTCACCAAACCATGCCTAAGGACTCAAGAAAATGGGTAAGAATACCAAGATAAAGATGTCAGCATATACGCCCACAACACTTGACGCTCCCCCACCCATTATCGACTCTCAATTGACAACGTCTCGCACCCTGCAGACTAGGAAACTCAAGAGTCGGGATCTCGGAGGGTTCAAATTAGAAACGCAGCAGGCTTCCGTTTCAGGGATGTGTGCACCTGATGCCACAGTCAATGACACACGAACCACGGAGGAGATACTTGCAACGTGGATCGATGCGGGCGAGCAGAATGGTTGGGACCCAGCGTATATTGATAGTTTCCTCGAGAAAGACATGAGGCCTCCTGGGGAGGACCCCGAAGGGCTTACGCACTCAGATGAGCCCACAAAAAGACCTACGGGCCAAGGAGTGTGTGGCTTTCTTATTTCTCAGTGACTATACTGACCCCAAGGCAGGATCGAGCCAAACATGAATGGACTAAGCACATTGACATGTACCTGGTCCGCCTTCTCTGTTTGGAAGGCCGAGGAAACAGTCCACCGGATACCTGCCTCCAGTGTAAGACTGATCTCAAAGCAGAATATCGCTGTCTGAGCTGCGATAATACAAGCCTCATGTGTGGTGCTTGCACCAAGGCGACCCACTCACATCAACCGCTCCATCGAATTCAGGTGAGCTATTTTTGAATCAACGGATGACACATTCTACTCATATAAGCCCCGCTTGTTCCATTCAGAAGTGGAACGGTCACTATTTTGCCAAAACTTCACTCAAGACCTTGGGGCTCCGCCTTCAGCTTGGGCACGTCTCAGGTGAGATATGCCCGATGCCAGACACAGCCTGGGGAGACGACTTTACTATAATCGACACCGACGGTGTTCACTCGGTTGGCATTGATTTCTGCACCTGTGGTGCGTCCACGAAAGGTCAAGTAGATCAGCTTCTGGAACGAAGGCTGTATCCTGCGACAACAATCAATCCGAAGTCAGCGGCGACCTTTCGTGTTCTAGAAGTCTTTGAACTTCTGCAGTATGAATCTAAGGTCTCACCCTATGAGCTCTACAACACCATCTCGCGCCTCACAGATAACACAGGTCTTGTTGCAGTGAAGGTATGTTTGATTCTACGTTACATCCTCCGTGATTTTACTGACTTTAACTGAATGACCTTAGGATAGATATCCTAGCTTCCTCAGAATGGTGCATGAGTGGAGGCACCTGAAGCTTCTGAAGCGATCGAGGCGCGGCCATGATCCAATTCGATCAGCGGCGGAGACTGAGGAAGGAGAATGCGCTCTGCTCTGTCCGCCATGCCCGCATCCGAATATCAATATGCCCGAGGGCTGGGAGGATGAGCCCGAGGAGACTAGGTAAGGTCGATTATCTAGTATCTGCCATCCAGTCTAACCCTCAAATAGATATATTCACGCACTCAATCTGGCGCTTGACGCCTGCTTCCGCTTGAAGCGAAAAGATGTCTCAAGCGAGAATGCCGATCCTGGGCTGAGTAATGGGTTCTCCTACTTCGTCAAGCAGTCGAAGTTTTCCAATTACCTGGAAGAACACAAGGATGAGGTGGAGCCCAAGAGCACTTGTTCCCGTCACGACGCGGTGAACCTGGCTGACGTGAGTCCTGGACAAGGCTATGCGGCATCTGGTGTTGCCACGGTAGAGTGCGCCCGACATAATATGAAACGCCCAGCAGCAGTGTGCGATCTGCAGAAGGGAGAGCGGTGAGTTCCTTCCAATGCATATGTGTAGTCCTGGAACATATACTAATTATATTAAGGTATTGCAATATGGACTTTATCCTACACTGGGGGATTGTTGTCATGGCGCTCGGTATTCTGCGTACCTTCTTTATCTCCTATGACATCGCATGTCAATGGTCAAAGTACCTGATGGGCCGCCTGGCGAAGATTGACCCGCAGGCGCCTATCCTTCGGCCTGAGTCTAAAACACGCTTCATGGTCCCGAAGTTCCACCTCCCGGCCCACATTACATCATGCCACACCAAGTACGCATTCATGTACACCCCAGGTGCTGGGCTGGGTGACGGGGAAGCGCCAGAGCGAGGATGGGGCGAAGCTAACCCCTTAGCGCCGAGTACTCGAGAAATGGGCCCGGGAACGCGGCGGGATACTCTCGACTACAACTTCGGCGATTACAATTGGCGGAAAATAATGGATTTAGGTATATTAATCTTCTCATTCTCGCATCCGCGATCGGAACTAAGGACTTGTCGATAGGTTCTTCCCTAGGAAAGAAGATGGACACGGCTCTTTCGAAGCTGGCGGAGAACACTATAGCTCACCAAGAACTTGAAGAGACCCTTGATTCAAGTATGGTGGAGGAATGGAAAGCGGCAATGGTTGCCTGGGAGCATGATCCAGTTGGAAACCCAAATCCATTCGAGACGTCTGTGGCTTCCCCAACTCAAGTCGCCGTTCGACGGGTACTTGCTGAGGAAGAAGCCGCAGAAATCGCAGAAGGGAAGGATACATCGCTAAGCCCGGATACGCCACCCAGTGTCCTAATCTCCCGAGGTATTGACTTGGAGTCTGACCAGTACGTATTCTTCCGACTTCTATTCCCTACTCGGTCTCAATGACGGCTCACCTTAGACGGTTTCTGAAACATGAGATGAAGCAGACTTGGACACACTCCAGGGACCGAGAGCTTACGCGGATTCAACTTCGCTCAAACGCACTTGTACGGCGCATTGACGCTTGGTATCAAGTCCTGCAGCTCTACATCCCATCCACGATTCTCCTACGACAGAAGGCAACCGGACCCAAGACAGTTCCGCCATATGACCTCCCAATATGGCTTCCATCACAGATCGGTAAGAAGACACCCGTCGATTCCAAATTGGTGGACATCGAGTACCAGCTTCGCGAGGCGCAAGCGCAAGAAGCGCTGAGTACATTGAGGAGAAGCCTGCAGCGGCGGGTAACCGTGTACGATCTCAAGAACCGATGGCTCCGAGGGCAATCACCGAACACCAAAGCACTGAATCTACTCGGTAACATCGAATCTCAAATCGGGTGGGCTCGTGATGAGTACCGCCAGGCTCGGTCTGCTCTCTTGGTGCTCGGAGACATGCTAGGTAAGGTCGGACTTGCGAATACATACCGCCCCCTCGAAGACAACGACATTAGGGCAATGGCTAGCCCTATCCTGGACAGAGAGGAAGAAACTATGACGTTGAAACAGAAGGAGAAGGCGAAGCGAAAGACAGGTGAAACCAAGCGCACGATTTCGTGGATATGGAGACATGGAACTGCGGCGGACGAGAATCATACGGAGTTTGAGACTGAAAGTAAGTTGGATAAGTCGCGTAATTTTACATTCACTTATTCTTTGCAGCCATTAAGGTCGAATGGGCAAAGTCAAGGGCAAGGGCTTCACGATATCAGGAAGAGGTGTTGATTGTGAAGGAGGAGATGCGACGCACATTGAGGTTCTTTGAATGGAAAGAAGCCGAGTGGTACAAATGTGGGGGGGCGAGGGAGGCACACGGTGATATTTCTGACGAATATAGCGAGGGTCTCCAGGCATACGCCAAGAGACAGGGAGCTATATGTCTTGGCCTCAAGAGAAAGTTTGAACACATGTGGAAGGGTGTGGACGAGCAGATTGCTATCGCGGTGGCTGAGATTCGTGACCCAGAATTATTCTACAAGAGGCGAAAGGAGGAGGCACAAGCCGTCGCAGACCCTTCAGTTGATGTCGAAATGGAGGACGTAGAATGAGACCTATGTAAAATGTTGTATTACTTATATCATCAAATTGGGTGTGCTATTTGAGTTTGGAAAGTCTCTGCACAGAAAGCAGTGGGAATCGATGGATGAGCTGGCCGGGAAGTTGTCCCCGTGGCCGTGGTGTGCGGGTTGCGCATTGATTGATGCTCAATTTTGTGGTGCGAGGGCTTGTTCGACGGTTGTCAGTGAGAGGATCTCAGAATTGAAAACGCCGTGGTGTGCGAATTTTTGTGCGTTGTGTATCAGACAATTTCCAATTGCGTGGTGCGCGGGTTTGGTCAATGGTTGTCTGGTATCCTGACTCATATTAAGCGCCGTGGTGCGAGTCTAGTTGTGCATGAGACACCCGGGATTCCCCCCTGTGGTGTATAGCCTTGTGCAATGGCAATTGAGAGGCCTTGTACAAGTCTCAGATTGTGCATAATTAGTCTCATAGGTTTGGGCCTTACAGATAGGTTGGCATGGAGATCACCGAGCCAGGTGATATGCCCACCGAGCCAGCTGGTACGTTGAAGGCGGCGCCTCTGAATGTACAGAAGATAGGGACAACACAGGAGATGTCTACATGTCTGGTAAATCACGTACCATAATCGGAGCTTAAGGTTAAGCGCTGGCAGATTAAGCGCTGGGTTAATTGAGGGGCTACATGCGGGCAACCTTTCCATGATGGCCGATGTCGTGCACTACGATACTGTTACGGGTCTGCTTTTCGGTCGTATTTGTGCCTCGCACCACGGTGGGAGGGTCATGGTTGGCGATACACTACTGTTGATAAGCGCTGACAGCGCGGATTAGGGAATCACCGAATTTCGGTGATCAACATTTGAGTCCCTTGGTGCACGGCAACAGTAGTAGGAGATCGAGGGTGCGTGGTGCAGTGAGTATTGCATTGATTATTGCAATCTCATTTCTGGAGGCCGTGGTGCAAGGTCAAGACATGAGGGGATCAAATACCTGTCACATCCATGCACGCCGTGGTGCGCGGCCCAGCTAATGGTGGTCGTAGTGCATTGATTATTATCCTGATCCCACCAGGCTGTGGTGCATGGTCCAGATGCGAGGGCATCAATTATCTGTCTCATTTACATTCGCCGTGGTGCACGGCCAAACATGAGGGCATCAATTATTCGGACAACAAGGATTGACGCCGTGGTGCATGGGGAGGTCGATTGTGGCCCGTGCTAATACATTGCACCGTGGTGCACGGGGTAAAGGTGGGGTATCAATTATTCTGGAAATTCTGGCGGCCGTGGTGCACGGCACCGTCGTCAAATGCACAACCTAGCGCTCGGGGCTTTGGCTTAGTATGATATGTTCAAAACATATCAGAGTGCATGAAGGGTAGTGCATTAGTTTAGCGACCCACCCCAGCGCGCACAATAGATCTATTCACCAGTCTGCAGCCTGACTATTCTTTCAGATAGTCACAAGCAGGTCCCTATGTTACGGATCGGCGTGGAGCCTCTGGACCCTGTTCCAGTGGCCTGGTGCCCATATGTTGAAGCTGGGGAGGGCTGCAAGGACGCCCCATAGACCGCATAGGAGCCCGATTGATCTTCGAATATGGATCGGCAAAGCAAATCGACGCCAGAAGTACATTCTGACTGGCAGATCACGGCTCGTGCCAGAACCACCACCATTTCCCCAGAGGGTAGAGCAGGGCGGGCACGAAGGAGGGCGGGGGGCGGCCAATGGTGGGCACGTGGAGCGTGCTGAGGTGTAATCTGCTCTTATCGCCGCTGACAGGATGGGCAATGACGCAAGCACCAGGCGCAATTCTAGTGGATGGATTTTATTTGATGTGGTAGGTGCACCACCAGGTCGCCTTCTATGGTCGTCTTTTGATACACAACGGGGACACATACAGGTGTCATTACGAGATGCAAGCTGCTCGAGCGACAAACGCAGGATACACCCTTTTTGCATCGGAGGCCTATACGGGCACCATGCCGGTGTTCGCTGGCCTTAGGGTGTACCGAGCGCGTGTGGATTGTCACCTCACCTACGGATGCGAAGTGTGCATCGACATCAACGAGAAAGCTCTCGCTCTTCTGGAGAAGGCTCAGAAGGACTTTCTCCGAAGACTCCTTGGTTTGGGACCCCGATGCGTTACAGTTATACTCTTCACGGAGACTGGAATCATGCCCATCTGCCACCGGCGTATTATCCTCGCTCTGCGCTACGCCAAGCATCTCCTCCTTCGGCCTCTGCACACCTTGGCCAATAAGGCATTCATCGACTCTGGAATCCTCTGTCGAAGTGGGAAGAGATGTTGGATGGAGAATATGATCACCGTTCTTGGAAGACTTCCTGATTTTCCCGTGCTGGTCACCCCCGATGTGTTCGGGACTGTGGAGGGCATAGAAAATACCATCAGGGCCGTTGAGGATTCGTGCTCGAGACACCTCATCAAGTCACTCGTCTCTTCTCGACTGCCGCTTCTCCATGGCCCTGACCGTGGCCTTGCCCCGGGATGTATCCAGACCACCCTGAAGATGCGACAATACCTTCGTAACGTGATCGTCCCCGCGCACCGAAAAGCTCTCACATGCTTACTGTGCTCCGACCACACTCTCGCCGTTGAAATGTACCGACGTGTCCAGTGCCCCAAGGGCTATGAAATCGCTCAAGACAACCGCCCTTGCAGGTACTGCCATGCCCCTACCGAATCCGAAGTTCACGCCCTCTTCCTTTGCGGCGGAAACGATGACCTTGTTGAGCGGCGGAACACATTCTTTGCTCGGGTATCCACAATTTCTCCTTCACTTACAGCGGCTCATATTCTGCAAAACTCCATACCATCGATTCACCTCTTCATCGAGCATCGTGACCTCGGCCCTATTTTCGCTAAATTTGTTTACGATGTACTCATTATTTTCCCTGGCCCCGAGCGTCGGCGAGGCAAGAAAGATTAGTTTCCCTCCACTTATGATACTACTTTCCTTTTACTTTCGACATTCTCCTTCAAATACCTGCGCCAACCCTTATTTACCATTTCGTTTACCATTCTGTACTTGCCAAACGGTGCGTTGCAACTCAAATGAAGTTCAATTATAATAGCGCAAGATCAACACAAGATTCTATTTTGCACGACTGTACACCCTTCACCCCAGGCGTATGGTGCCTGTGTGAGAGCCGAGTCGACGACACACGGCTGTCATGCGAACCTTTACACCCTGTCAGTCTACTGACAAAACACTTCGCGAGTGCGACTGACAGTTTCCTTAGCCGTGTACATACCGTTCTTATGCGAGATGTGTGCGGCTTCGGTCCGACCCAGTAATCTCCCGTCGTGTAGGTAGTTCCGGATTGGGACCACAACGCCTTTGTACCTACCTACCTACCTTGGCGCCGCCGCTGTATTCCGAGTCGCAGGCGGCGCTGCAGCGTTACCGTCAGGGAGCGTGAGCTCTGTCGAAACAAGAGGGCCAAGTATCTGTGTATTCAAGACGGACTCGGGAGGTAAGGAACGCACGAGTGTGCTGTGCTGTCATTCTTGTGTCTGACCTCACGACCAGATATTACTGCAAGACAGGTTCAGGCGCACCCTGAGGGGTGTTTGCCATACTAGGCACTCTATCCCTACTATATTAACCATATGTCCCCATTTCGTTTGTCCCTGTTTGCACATAATCATTTGGACCTCTCCAGGTCCTTTTGCTTCTCCTCGTCTCACTTTATACTGAACCCTCTTCTGCTGATTGAGTAGTCGTTTATGCTTGGGCCTGTCCTATTCCTGTCCATGACGTTGGTCACCTGGACAATTTCAATTGTTATGCTTTTGATTTTGACTCTATGCCCTTGCTCGTACCTTTCGGCTTTTAATTATGCCCTCCTGACGGTTGACCATGCGTCCCTTTCTCCGATATTGTGATTGTTAGTAGAGCTGTATCCAGTGGTCCAACTGTCAGTGGTTACGAGCCAACATGCACAAGCACTGGATCCAGTTTTACGCTTTCCTTCGTTCCGTTTTATATCGAGTTCTCTCTTAGTCCTCAGGCCTCAGTCTGGATGTAATTGTGACGTGTGCTTGGACCCTTTTCTGTTCATGACCAGTACGTGTGCATTTCTAAATTCTAATTGTTGCATCGCTCACCTTTTGTGTCCATCTTACCATGGTCCCCCCTTTGGCGTTGCAATTGTTCTTTGGCCGTGATTAAATAGAACACGATTCTCTTGCTATTTGCCCAGATTACTGTTCACTCTCCTGCCCCGTCTCCTTCACTGCAGCCTCAAATATTTTCATGTGTGATAAATCAGGCTCTAATCTCGAGCCCCGTCGATTACTCGACACTGAGTCAATACCCGGAGCGGAGCCCGGACATCTTGTGATTTCTAATCAGTGTGTCTCTGGGACCACGTAACCTTCTACCTACCTACCTACTCTGGCGAGCCTATTGGAGTTTGACGACGCGCTTGAGAACAGGCTCAATTGGGAGGGTCCGAGTAGCGCCCACCATCTAAATCATATTGGGCATCACGAGCAGCTCCAATGGTTTCTGTTTCGAAATGGCTCTTCTAATTCCGCATCCTTTTCTGTGGTTCGGTTCTGGTTAAGCTTATCCTCTTAGGAAACTATGCTGCGATCAATTTGTCGTCACTCGTCGACGCATACTGTATACGCGCCAAGGGCCTCTCTGATGGTTGCGATCCCTCGAATTCGAAGTGACCCATGTATGTCGATATCATTCGTCGCAGCATACTAGCTCTACCGTTCACACACACACACACACCAGCAGCTACGCTGGGTATAGCCTTTCTAAGCGCGACTGTTTCACACTGCTCAACAGTGCTTCGTTTGGATGAAGGTAGTCTATAAGATAATGTCTAGCATTTTAAAGATGGGCATATAACACTGAGAACCCTGCTGTACCTTCTCACTCACCTCAGCATCACGCCCCCCAGTATCGACTATGCGGCTCCAGGCGACAGAAGAAGAGCGAGTATGGATAATAGTAAGAGAATCCTCCGCTTCCTGGTATCCTGCTGGTCTTTAAATATGTTCATTGCGTGCTGTAGTCCGAGTCAGAGAGGCGCACGCTGAGGCAAAGTGGGATTGTGGCATCCCCTATTGACGGAAATCAACGTGTCGGCATGGGTATGAGGGATATAGAAGTGACTCTGGATAAAGTTGTAGTATTATGGGGTATATTCAATCAACCCTCCTGACATTTCTCGAGGGCGTTAACAGGCCAAAAACTGGCTCGAAAAAGAGGCGCCGGCAGGTAACCGGAAATCCCCGCGAGTTCAGTCTCCGATCTAAATTGATTTTGCTTGCGTGCCCTGCCGCGGCGCCCCTCTTGACCACGACCTCCACAGCGACGTCACCAGCTGCCAGGCCGCCACCGTTCCACAGGCTTCTCAGGACTTGAAATTTGTCAAGGTTCAATCAACCGATTTCTCAAAATGAATGTAGCGGTGGGTTTGGGCGTAGATTGAGAATGGGTTGGGTGGTGACGATGGTGGACTGGGAGAAGGGTGCTCTGTAAAGGTGCGCTTTGTCCGCATTCAACGTTCTCTTTTCATTTTCCGGATTCTGGACCTCGGTGTAGTGGATCGCCGTCAAAATGCCCCCTTTCTTTCACCCAATGTACGACCAACACTCTCGTTCGTTTCGGTAAACGAGTGCTCCCTTGAAGTTCCGTTGTACGGCACCCTCTTCCTCCAAGGTCTGCACGGAGTCATATCGACTCTATCTTCTCTCAGGATAGATCTCCGAGCATGCGCACCGTGATTGCCCAGCGGCTCGCTCGTATTTCCTCCGGACGACGACAAGTGGGCGATTCCACCATGCACCCACCGCTCTCGCCCACGCATCTAGGATGACCTGGTTTGAGTCGCCCACTTCAGCCATTCTCTTCAGCGCAAATCAGTCGTGACTAGGATTCGGCTGGATGTCACCTGTGTGTCCTTCGAGCGATCAGTGGGGAAGGACGCGTCTACCGTCCCCCGTGACACGGATCCATTCTTTGCTGTACCACGATACACCCATGCGCTCATCCACCCGCGTTCTTCGACCCCAGTTCTTGACTCGCATGTCCCCTTTCACTTACTCGATCTAGTCAAGCCTGTCTGCCTCGATTTGAATGGTGTTCGTTCGACCTGTCGCTGGTGGCCCTGCTTCCGTTGCTCAGCTTGGAGTTGAGAATCGTGTCTTTGCTTAGATAGCTCTGCTGATATCAATCTCTGGATGGGACCGATCGCCCTTGGCCCTGAAGTGTTATACTCCTGTGAACTTGTGTCGGGACCGCATCGTCAGACGTTCGCATTCGCGGGAGACTCCCTTCCACATCCTCTGGGGTCAGCTGTCAGCTCGACATGCCGACTGAAGAACGAAAGGCTAGGTGAGTGACAGTCCTTGTTGGATTCTGCGGGGACGTGCGGCGGGCTTGAGAATGTTGTGGCGCTGCCGTCGTTGTCGTCGTCAACCTTTCACGTTCTTGGGTTCTTTTGGTGCGGGTGCCACCGCACTGTCGCATCTGTGACTGTCAGACGCGTAGTCTTTTAATCTCACTTTCTCTGATTGTCGCTCGTTTTAGTGCGAGTTACTTCTAAAAGGTGGACACCTTGAAGCATGTAGAGTAGAGGTCTCAAAGCTATCTCCTTAATGGTGGATGGAACCTTAGTCTGTACGGCACGGTCGCGGGTTCGACGACTGTCCACAGAAGGGAGAAGATGCTTTGCGTGTTACACGCGTGTAACACGGTCGAGGCCACGACTCTGTTCACATCAAAAGAAGCCTGGTATATCTCAGCGCTTGTATACCCTGGGTAAAAGGACGTCGGACTGGAGCTCATCCAACGTATATAGCGTCTGCCCTGAGAGCTTTCTTCAAATCATATTCTGTTCCCTCCCAACACACACCATCCCATCCCTTTTACCTTGTGTGCATAACACCATGCGCTCTCTAGTCTATGTGGCAGTCTTCTCTCTTGCAATGGCCTTCGGTGGTTTCGCCGTTGCCTTGCCATTGCCAGCGGTAGGGACAGGGAAGAAGCGCCAAAATCCATCACCGCCGGCCACCGCAGCTCAGGAGTCCGAACCCATTCTGGACACTGGTAAGAGTTACCTAGACCTAAACGCATGTAGATGCTAATGGCTTTCTGTCAGACATTGATGTGATTGGGTTTCGACCTCCCTTCTAAACGAGGCCAGTGTCACCGTGGATGAATCGGGCTATCGTTCCGACGCAACTGGAAGCGAAACGAGCAACAGAGGGGAGAAGAACAGCGAAGCGCATCGACGAGTACTCTATGTTTCCTTCAGACGCTATGCGAACACTCCTTTTCGAAGCCCACCCCTGGTCGTCCTTCGCTCGCCTCAAACTGTATCCCACCAGTCGTAACCTTCATGCTATCGGTAGTGTCCACAGACCACGCGGTCTTCTGGGTAATCCGGTAGCTGACCAACAACGGCGAGATTACCTTAGTACAATAAGTAGTAAGCGCTTGGACTGGCACATGTAAACACGCTTTGTTAAAGCTCTCACCTGAACCTGTCCCAATAGTGGGAGAGCAAACTGGGATAATGGGTGTCCCATTGCGAATGGTATGAGGAACAAAAGAGCGAAAGTCGAGTACAGTGCGGAGCTCTCTATCAGAATAGTGGTGATAGATGTGTACACATTGAGAGAGCGAGATTCGTCGCCCATGAGCTTCTTTATTCGGAGGCGGTACGATAGCAGCCTTGAAGAGACCAGAAGCGTGAGCAGGATGTGGAGGGAGGCGATGATAGAAAGGTGTGTGAGACCAAAGTTCATTTGAGAGAAGATTGACGATTGAGGATGGGATGTCTGGGTCAGCAGAAGGATTCCTGTCGCTAAGTACCATGGTCCGTTAGGATATTTCCAAGATTTCTTTTTGCAAGCTTTGTGACGGACGCACCGATTGATGCAAGGTACAGCAGGCCTGGGATAGCTAACACCGCCCAAACTCTCGAGACCTGGCAGTAGACTACATAGCATCTATATAACTGACGCGGAGTGGTATTAGGTCCCGCTAGCCAGATGCTTATTGAATAGAAAGGACTCACCATAAACCCATCGGAGAACCATGCGGTCATTGTAAAGGCGGCATTTCCTAGATTTATGACCGGGTGACCGTAGTGCAGTAGGTCCCATCCCAGGGGGCCTCCGGGGTATAGTGGATATTCAAGGGTCGGATAGATCATAACCCAGGTCACAGAAGCTGTATACATCGTTCCTGCGATGAATATCACGCAAACATACAGCAGTTGGCGAATTTGGGGTCGGGAATTGCCAGACATATGGCTCCTCCTGAATTGTAGAATGAGAGACTTGAGACAGGCAATAAATATCGTCACAGCTACGCCTGTTTGGATGTAAAGGTGAGAAGGCAGATATAGGAACGCTGGTGGACTCACCGTACGGAATGAGGGATAGAATTCCGCCTGTAAGCTGCAGGACATATACCGGGTATACCGATGGCGGAATGCTTGGTAGCCTATAACTCACACCACCTTCACGAGTGAGCGTTTGCCTCAACATCGACGTGGGGCCAAGCATGGCGTTGTTCTATCAGCCAACCGTCTGTGTTCAGTAGGATTCCCTTAGATGCTGTTCAAGAAGAAAAGATAGGGATGGATGTCATTGGGCGTATCATGTATGAAGACGTGTGTAAATGTATCATGAGAAGGAGAACCGATCAATATCCCGGACCCTGACGCCTGAGGCTTGAGAGTCTGAGGCTTGGAAAGGTAGTTGATCTTGTTTCCACACCCACTTTGATTTGGTTCTCAGAAGCAGATGTGGATCCAGGTTGCGCAACAGCGTGGAATGGACGGGATTTATTAAAGAGTACGGAGGTTGGATTGGGAGGGAATGTCATCAGAGTGGTACCCATGGTACTTGGCAGTGGCGCCGCGGCCTTGCCGCTGGGGGTTTCGGGGAGCGATGCAGCGTCGAGGGCGGCCGCCGTTCGATCGACCCCCGCAGCATAGTTGGCGGATGGTACAAGACATTCTCATGTAGAACTCGACATATTCTGATCGATCTCATCCATACTATAAATGTTTATGAGCGACATGCCAACACTGACGCATGCCCCTTACTGAGCTCCAGATTGTTGAATGCGCATCACCCTTCGATATTTTGGATTGGAAATGAATGCAATGACTTATTGGTCAAATTCTCTGGTTTAGCGTCACAATATATCACTGCCAGTCTACAGGACACGGAACATATATACAGATATCTGTATATTGGAAATTTTATAGCTGGTTTGCTCGAGGACGTTAACTGGCTGAGGCCCGAAAACTTGCTCGAAAAAGAGGCGCCGGCAGGTTACCGGAAATGTCCGGGAGATTCAGTCTCCGATCGAAATTTGTTTTGGGCCTGTGTTTGCCCTGCAGCTCAGGCCGCCCGTCCTGACCACGACCTTCCGCCTCCAGACCCGCTACCTTCTCGTCATCGACCTAGGTATGGCTTCAACCAAGCGCATTTTTTTCAAAGCGGATAAAGCGACTCCTCGCTCGTTAATTGGCAAAGGGTTGGATGGCGACGATGCTGCGATAGGAGAGAAGGGGGCTGCTTGCCAAGGTGCGCCCTCTTTGAGCTCGAATGTTTTCTTAGTTCAGGGGTATGTATCCCAGTGCTGCTAGAGCGCCGCTAAAAGATCCTCTTTGTTCCACCAAACGTACGAGTACGCCCTATCCTCTCGCTCCGGCACCCTCTCCACCTCCAAGATCTACGTGACGTCGTATCGACTCTATCTTCTCTCGGATAGCATCCCGAGAAAAGCTTCTATGGCTGCCAGAGACCCGCTTGCTTTCCCTTGAAAACCGACGCCTGGACGATTCCACCCTGCCTCCAGCTTGTGGAGCCCTTTCCCCAACCGTGTCTCTCTCGCCCATGCTTCTACAATATTCTTGTCAGATATCGTTCTCCCCGGCCATCCTCATCAACGCAATATCAATCGTGACTAGAACTTGGCTGGTTGACACTCGCGTCGTCCTACCTCTCCTTCGATCGATCTATAGCGGACCCGCGTTATCCCCTGACTCCTATCCATTCATCGCCGTGCCATGATGCCCCCACAGGCCTCTCCACGCGCGTCATTCGCCCCTTGGTATCAACTCTCATGAGCTCATTGTTTTCTCGATCTCGTCGGCGTCTGTCTCTGTCCGTTGGGACTCAGTCCCTTTGCGCTGTCTCTCCGGACCTACCCCTCTGCGAGCAGGGCTCCTCTGACCCGAGGACACCTTCGGTGCTTTCTTATTTGCTTAGTTCTGTCTCTTCCTCACCTTTGTTTCCGGATCCCTGTGGATCTAGCGTATCTCGCAGTTTCACTCGTGCACGGAGGAAGCTGTAGATCTAGGCTTCGAGGATCGGGTGAGGACTCGGAGGCTCTCAGGTACCCGAGGCGCTGTGTTCTCTTCTAATTCCGCTCCCGATACGAACCCAGAGTCTCGAGCCACATAAACTTCACCTCGACCCCCGGCGTTTCTCCATGGATGCTCGGAAGACGCTGAAGGGTGGAACGTGGCCTGTACTGCACGAATGTGGAATGCAAAGGCGCACTGGGATCCTGTCGTGGATTCTCCGACTTCTCGAGTCCTAATATAGGTGGCGACCCCGGGAAATGTACCTGAACTTCTTTATCGTGTGCTTTGTCCAACCTTTTGTGCCTTGAGAAGCCACTGAGTCGATGTGAGCTGACTTTATAAGTAGGCGAGGCGACTTGGGCGGACTTTGGAAGCTATAGCACCTGTCGAGTCTCGACCATCATGCGTTGTACTATCCTTCCCGCCGCTGCCTTTGCACTCGTTATGTGTCTCTTTGCTGGAGCCGCAGCCCTCCCCATTTCCAGCGCGGCGAAAGCGCTCCAGAGACGTGTTATTTGCGAAGAAAGGAGTGGTGAAGCCAGTGGCCCGATTGGTGAGCTGTAGAAACGTAACGTGTGGTGACTGGAAGATTGACTTCTGCGAATTTTCTTTCTAGATTCGTCCAGTCCTCAGGTCATAGATACGCCGGAGACGTGTTCGCCGTATTGAAGATATGTACATATGTGGTGCAGCGCGAGATGGGTCCCGAGCTAGCATTCTCTGTCCTTGCCCCAGTCATTAATTATGGATGTGTGTGATGAAGATGAACTCTACCTTTTCTCTATGTTGGATGGAAGAACATCGTTAGCTGTACTCCTAACCACAGCTTGTGGGAATCAAATTTCAGCGTTCGCATCTCGGCCAGATCATACATAGGGAGGGTGAGGCACTACCGGAGAATTCTGGTGCTTTTCCATGTGCAATGGTCGCATGCAGGGGGTAGAAGCTTCTGTCGTACTGGTTAAGCACTTTCACGTATTCGCGCTAGGGATACAAGGAGTATGTCTACCCCAAGTTCCCGAGCCAGTATTCAGTCCCTTGGGATTGATCTTTGCGTAGGTATCGACGCTAGTCTCAAGGATAGCAATCATATCCCACCTACTTTTACGTTCGCGCCTTGGTATATTCGTGTTGAGTAGGATTGGGCCGGTATTTCTCCAAGCAGCCTTGTACGGCGTGGATCTTTCGAGGGAGAATGCGTGGCGTGGTATGGCTTCGGCTTCCCTCCCCCAAGCTATACAAGTACACGCTCGTGGAACTAAACTTTACACAAACCTTAATACTGACAGGAAAGATATGATGGCTATACCCAGCTTAGTGGTATAAGTTCAGCCAAACCTCTGCTTTAACCCATCTGCACACCGAACTCGCCATCAATACACCAGCACCAAACTGCGGAGGCCAGAATTTATCTATTTCATGAGTTAGGAGGGCATGGGCTTTACCCAATTAGCTGAGGGTCAATATCACTATTTATCAGGACACCCAGCGTGCGTTTCGAGACATTGGGGCGTGAGCATCGGGGGTTTGTTTATACATCATGCAACTAGAGTTCAGCACCTGTCACGGGTGCCCATCTATTCCATCGCCAGATACTGGACATTCTACTCCGAGCGATGAACGCACAGAGGTTCTGAAATACATCTAAGAATAGGCGATGGTCTCTCTTGCCATATAAAAGAGCTGTGAGTTAGGATTGAACGGAAAGATATAATCAAATTCACTTGCACTGTACCCTGCTCACATCCCTCTATTATGCGCTGCCTCTCTCTCACCACCGCCGTTGCTGCGATTATCGTATCCCTTGCCAGTGGTGTAGGCGTAAGCGCTTTACCCCAGGAGGAAAATTGTGGGAGGCGCTCTGCTTATGAGCCGACTGGTATAAAGATTCTATTGTATACCTATCCGCTGTCGGTACTCATTCGGTTTTCCGTAGACTTATCGGGACGACAGATCCGACAAAATGTGCTGTTGCAGTGCATCCCAGCTTATTGGGGACGCATTCAATCGGCGGCGCATACTTAGGACTCGGAGGGTTGTGTTATGTGCATCCGTCAGGCGCGCCGCGCAGTTATTCTCCCCCCCAGGCCGCCCGACAGAGATGACGCTTGTGCCCCTTCATTGACTTCTATACCTGACGAACCAGCCTCGATTGTACCCTGGCCGCCACGGCCTCGCTACTACCGCTCTTGTGGGGACTCGTCGCGTACGTATTACGATGTTGTGACATGAGCCCATTCTCTGTTGGGTTCACTTCGTCGACCTTCGACGGTCCCACGTCGACCGTCTCAAAGACCTGCGATGGGGACTTTGGAGACCGGTGTGCGAGCACCGTCGCACCCACTCTTCGGAACTTCGCTTCTACCCAGCCTCAAAGCCCATAGGAGGGGTGACCGAATGACTTTCGTAGGCTCTGGGTGCGACGAACTGAGGGCTTGACAATGGTCTGGCGCTGGCGTTGTGGCGGAACTCGCTTGACTTCTCTGGAGTACGCGCTACCGCTCTATGCCTTCGGGCACCTGGACTCATTGTTCCGACTGCCAGGGCATGTCTGCAGCCCCCGTCTCCTCCATTGGCCGCTGACCTCCCTTGAGCTCTTGTCGAGATACTTCACACCTCACTCGCGGAGAATTGAAAAGGACGTGGGCACAGCTACGAAGAACTGGCTGGGGTCCACGCACGCCGGCGGGTCACCAATTGGCATATAAGATGCCTGGACTAGCCAGACCGCATCCACAAATCGATACTTGGCATCTCTCCCAAGTACCCCGCACATCCAATTCGCTCTGCACACCGCATAGTCATCATCATCGGCCACCATGCGCAACGTCGCCCTCACTACCGCCCTTGTTGCTCTCGCCATGTTCCTTGGATCTGGCGTCGGTGCTATTCCCATGTCGGAGACCGCAGTGCAGGCGCGGGACGAGTGCGAAGCTGTTCGGCGCGCTTGGAGTGGTTCTGGAGGTATGTCATATCTCGTTGGACTCAGACCAGCAGTTTAGTTGTACAGGCGTACACAACATGTGCACTGCATACAGTCAGTGAGGCTTCGCCGTCGTGGACGTCGCACTGCCGACCTGACCGGCAGGTCTACTTTGTTAGTCTGATGAGCCAGGATGCATGGACTAACTTTCGGGTTTTAATTCTTCAGATTTATCTGATCGGCAGGTCAAAGCCAAGCCCGATGTGTGTGGGAGCTATTAGGCGCTGTGGTTCTGTTATGCGTGGAATGTCGATACGACTACGACATGTTCTTCCTTCTGCTTCTTCTGAATTTGTATTTGTAGAATAAATTAGAGTGCTGGAAAGCTCTAAATACTAGACTTGCGGACACCCGCACCCCTTCAGGCTTCGCAGCGCCAACCTGATTTTCGATAGGCGTCTAAATCGGGCAACGTAAGTTTAGGCGCCTAGCTTGTGATGCTAGACACTACTCTTAGGTTTCGTGTTCAAAGACTGGGTGCAGCTTTACTGTAGCCTCCCATGGCTGGTAATTTCATTTATCCAGACGCATATGACGCGATATCAAGATAGTTCTCAGATACCACTTCACCTTAACACCGTGCTCTTGCAGGGCCTGTCATGTCTGGATATGGAACCTCCTGTGAATCCATTTCTGTGAAACTGACGATCTGCTCACCCCTTCTAAATAGAAAGAACGACGCCTGTTGATTAGCATCAAGTGGTAAGAAGGCTTCCGGGATCGAAGCCTTGCCTTCCATCTCTCAGACGTAGGAGACGACGAGTAGAGTGATAAGCGCATTGATTCTCCCGGAGCCCGATGTCTCCTCAGTTCCAATGATAGCAATCGATGGTCGAACATTGACTGGAATTGCACAATCAAAGAGAACGAAGCTGAGGTGAGAGCGGGCGAGGATAACAATTGTATTGGAATTTCTTCTCTGTCTACTCACCAATTGATTGATATCGCCAAGTGCTGACCAACTGAGTTTTGAGGGGAAAGGCCAATGCCGAAGCACCTTCCTCGAGTCGGCGTGTTGGGAACCTGAGCTGGCTGGGGAAATCTTGGCGTCTACTTGGACAGTCGTTGGACTATATTGCAATTGATCTCTGACCTCTGATACATCAGGGAAAACGCTCCTGGGAAAATTCGCGGGATTTGTAGGCTAGTCATTACCTTCTGGGAATCAGACGCGCACGAGCGCCTAATCTCTGTGTCCGTGTACTCATAACCCCCATATCCCCCACTCAGATATGGTCTGCGGCTTCGCGAACCATCTGAGCTCTACATCATACCTCCTGGTGCTTGGACAATTGTGACGCTCGCTATATAAGCGAGTGAACTCACATACGATTTTAGACCTCATTCTTGAATTACCAGCAAGTCGTATCCAGATCATCATGCGCACTGCTACTGCCATTGTACTTGTCGTCATGCTTGGAGAAGTCTCCACAGCCCTCCCACTCGAGAAACGGTCGTGCAGGAACAGGCGCGAGCTCGCCGGTGAAATTGGTAGGTAGATTAGGGCTAACCGAGGGGAATACAGAAACTGACGTATGCATCGACCTACAGACCTTGGGAGCCGCACCGTCTACGAGCCTTTGTGTTCAGGTGGAGGAGATCCCGGGTCTTACTGAGGGCTTGGGCGACATGGTTTATTGCGGCACATAGTGGACCTGGGGCTGGACCTATGTCTTAATGTATCAAAACACAAATTGATATCTCAGTTTCGGTAGTAGGCGATGGAGGAGCCTCATTGGGCGATATCCCCGTCACCCCGAGCGGATGCGGCACGCTCTGGGTAAGAATGCCGGATTATCCCAGTGTACACTTCGGATTTACAAGAAGCAGGGAATCAAAGCTATGGCTCTCAAATGAACACATTTGTGATCGCTTGGTGACGTAGGAAGGAGGCTTGGAGTGATAGAATACTGACGATGATTCCAGCTACTGACAACTTGCGCCTTTCGCTTCCTGTCTATATGCACAATTCAGGGTGCGTTTTCTACGGGACAGTAGTCAGATAAGGGAGTCAGAGAGCGGTATAAATGACCTTCAGGCTACCTCCAATATCCAAACCCAAAGTATAGGTTCTCCTTCTCTCTGCCTTTCGCGGCGGCCAGGATACCCAAAACTATCATGCGCTGCTTTAAGACCGCTGCTGTCGTTGACTCCTTGTCGGACAAGTCGCCTTAAGCCACTTTTGGAAAGTGCAATCACTGGACGAGACTGTCTTCAAAGACGTGGGTTGAATTGGGAGAGTGGTAAGGATGATCGGTGATGAATATCAGCATTGGAGGCGTTCAGACGCCGCGGAATTTGCCGACTTGAGAATTGAGATTGGTCGTGGAGATGAGATTACGATGCCAGTGGCGCAGATACTTATCGGATGAAGCTCAACAGCTTCTATCATGTTCGCAGCACATCGGCAACAAATCACTTCTCAGGTCAAGAATAGCGAAGGTGTTCGCAAAGCCAATACAAAAGGGAGGGGTGCCATACGCCGGCGCAGTGGTGGAAAGGCTAAGATAACAAACTCCAACCAAAACAGAAGTCGCTTTCAATACGATAATAATGGTAATATCAGAACCCGGAAAGGTATCTTCCCAGCTGACGGTGACCTCGCTTCTTTTCCATATGCTGGAATGTTGGGGATGAATTAGGAAGCATATTGGGATGTATATAAGCCTGAGGTTGCACTCCTAGAAGGGTCTTCAACATAGTCGCTCCCACAAACACCCGTAACATTATGCGCTGCGTTATTCCGACTACTGTCTTGTCGCTCCTGCTACTTCTCAGTGCTGAGGCCTCCGCCCTGCCATCCGGGTACACCGTCGAGTCACGAGATTGTACTCAGCGGCGCGGAATCACTGGAGAGATTGGTATGAGCCAGATCAGACTGTATACCACACAGAAGCTAACGTTTGATTTCAGACGTTGCTGGCCAGCAAGCTCATCCCGATGCCAAAGCCTGCCCATACTGAACACAACTTGCCTGCGAGCCATGTTTATACCCGAGTGTTCTTGTACAGGGCTTTCACAATGCGATCGCAGCGCGATAATTTATTCGTAGTTATAAGAAATCATACATGTATATCACGCTCAGGCACTCACAGGACCACAGCATGTGCGATTAATGTGGTCACAGGAGTCTGACGTGCCCACACAGCGACGCATAAAGAATTGAAGGAGGCTGGAATGACTTTTCAGGAATAAAGCCCATGATTCAAGCGAAAGGCGGCAAACACCCTACCCTACTTGGCATATCTGTAAGTTGAGAACTCCCAGGAACTGATCGGACTAGTCAGATGCCTTGAGAAGTGCCAGTGGCTAGCGGGACTCACACATTTTTTGGGGGTTTCTCCGAGTCCAGGATCCCTACTTGCGGAAATAGAAGTCCGAAGGAGGGGGAGTAGGCTACCGTTATCGATAGGTGATGCTCTTCCATTCTTTCTGGGTGGATATTAAGAGGGAAAAATCCTGCATACTCCCTCGGTGAGATGGTTCTGCTCCACAACGCAACTATCTGTATTCGCTAGACTAGGTTCACAATGCGCGAGACTGCATGTCAAAATAATCGAGCGACAACATTTAGCCATGATTGACAGACTGTCACAGACATCCGAGATTGCAGGGCGCGACGGATACGAGTCACAGAATTCTTAGTAAAGGGCGTGGTTCTGGGATACACACATCATACACATGGATGAGCCAGAGGCAAGACACCGCTTGATCCTTGCATACCGTGGTAGGCTCAAGCTGAGTCGATCACACTGGTACTATCCCATATTCCGAGCGTGGACCCGCTGAAAGCGTACGAGACCCATCCGTTTGTATAGATATTCATCGGATTGTCGCTTGGAATCCTGAGCGTGCACATTGGCGCCCTTTTGTTGGTAGGGGCGAGGCCGCAGAGGATGGCTCAAAAGCAATGTCCGGAGGACCCAGGCCCACGGCAAGTTTGACGAGGGGTCGTTGACATCGGCGTTTAGCGCTCGGCTTCCGAACTAGTTGGAAGGATGAAGCGAGATGGATGACCCGCGTGATGGTCATCGGCAGCTGGATGAGCTACGGGGGCGGCACAGAGATACATGAGGGGTTCGAGTCGGAAACCACTGACACACGGCGTAAAGGAAACGGAAGTTCAACTCGGCAGTCGATGGACAATCAGACGATGACGACTGATGGTGTGCGAAGAGCGACGCTAGGTTTCTGAGAAATCCTAGATCAAGGCCGTCCCAACGATTCTCCAGTGACGTAGGAATACAGATAAGAGGCCGCGACATGCAAACCAGCGACCCAACGGCCCCCACGTGTCCAGTCCAAACTTCGGGAGATACTATCGACTTGCGACGACTCTCGCCGTGCACCCCCTCGACATCCTGGTTACTTTACCTCTAGGACGGGGAGTCGAGTCGAACCTCGGGCTGTTTCGGGGTGGAAGGGACACCTGGAGGCACGAGCCGGGTGTCTGATTCTCACTAGATGACCAGCGATGACCGTGAGCGGTAAACGCGTGTTCGCTATTTCCAACGTCGGATGCGGACAGACCTCAGAGGCAAGGTGTAACGGGAAGTATGATGCGGGGCCGAGCCGTCAACTCGAATGGGGAGGGCAGAAATGACGCACTTTCGGACCCATCCAGAATGAAATCTCCCGCAGCCCCCACGACGGGCCCCAGTGCTCCATCTACTCTCTCGTCTTATACCCCTGCCAGCTATTCTTCGGTTCCACTATGCCTTTGAGGTATATGTATCGGGTCAGCAAGAGCAAGCCATGTCCAGACCCGCTCACAATTGTACGGAGGGTCAGGGAGCATTGAGCGAGCACCGTCATGTACCACAAGAGTCAAGCCCACGGCTCCCAGACCTTCGAGCCGCACCGGTCGCCCCTAAAAAGCATTATGAGCTTGAGTTGGGTCCGCGCACTGTGCCTCAGCACAGAAGAACAGGTCCGTCAGGCAGCATTCGCCAGCGCCTTCCGTGCAGCGGGGTTCAGAGTCGTTTCAGGCTATGATGACACAGCACGTTGTGGGCATTATCGCAAAGTCATCGCAGACCAGGTTCATCCGAGACGGCACAAGGAAGAGGGAGAGGATTACAAGTAGGTGGCACCATGAAGGCGATGGCAGGAAGGAGGAAGCCGGCGCAGCGACGGACGCCGAGAGTTTGAGTTTCGCAAATCTCCGAAATATTGGCGCTCCGCCTGAACAAGGTTCGGCGCGCCCCGCGCGCCCTCGCGGCGGGAGGAGGCCGTGATCCTCAAAGCGTATCAAAACTAAGGGCAGTACCATAACCATCGTGCCTGAAGAGCTGGGTGCACAATGTGCCTTCAACGTTGGGGCGACGCACTCAGACTATGTCTCTAAGCCGTAGACATGTATACGGTTATCCCTCCTGACCGATAGTGCTCATCACAATCTCAAGACGTCATAGAGAGACAGTAATGAAACGGAATCTAGATTGACATGTGGTCATGCCCACTTTTCCGAATCGACATATACTTGAACATCAGATTGCTCCAGATCCTCATTCGCTTTATTCGACCCTCTCCGTCTCCCAATCCCCGCTACCCTGGCCATCTCAATCGACCCTATCGTAGTCTGGTCATCTTCCAATGACCCGAGAGTACCTGGAACAGAGTCGAAGAGAATTGTGGAGACAACTGATTGCAGTCCCGGATCCTTTGTCGTGCGCATGTTCAAGAGGAGGCGGGATGCGAGGAGGGGTACTATTACCCTTGAAAGGCTAGAGAAAGTTAGGTATGCGTACATGAGGCAAGTAGGAGCAAGATAGTGCGTACTAGCTGAAGATGCTGTATGTCGGGTTGGAGGGATGAACTAAGTGTGCGTTAAGATGTAAGTGTATTCGACGGACTCACGCGCTTGGCATGTTATTTCGTCCAAGTCTCTAATTATTGAGAGATATCCGTTAGCCTCAGTGGGAGCTTTGTGGGAGATTAACGCTCACCAGGCGAAATGCGGCAATGACCGTGTTCCCGAGGCGGATCCCTGCCATCAGCGTAAGTGAGGTTAACCAAGAGGGCGCAGCACGTACCAGTTAGTGCGAATATATATACTCCGCTATCTCTACGGATGACCTTTATCAAAGAGCCCGCCTGGTGCCTATAGCGCACGTAGAAGACTACCAGCGCTAACGTAGAGGTGTCTGACAGGAGATTAAGCGCCCAAGAGACGGTGCTAACGGATGACGGAATGAGACGTACAAATGCCGGTGGCCAGAGAAACATATGCTGCCAGACCTTTTCCCCGAATGGCAGAGGATGAGACTTGCCCCTTCCATGTGCAAGCGTATCCGAGCTCTTGATCGAGTTCTCCAAGGGGAACAGCTGGAGGACGTGCTCAGGCTCCGAACGAACGGAAACACCGTATAGGTATAATCTAAGAACGTACCTCGTGACGCTTCACGAATGTAGTCTAATTGGGGAATATATACACCCAATGTCAGTCCCTAGGAGAATCACTGAGCCAGGAAATTCGTCGTCGGGAAGAGATAATAGACGCACTATGTAGACAAGGATCATGCAGGCCAGGTATCTCCGCTTCGCCCCCAGGAGGGCGTGGAGGCAAACAAGGAGCGTGACTATTACACGGGCCACCGTTGGTATCAAAGCCATTTTCACATCACAGGGACGACTCACTCTCGGAGAACGCAATACCGGCCTTGGTGGTGGCTAACATAAAGGTGGGGTGAGACTCGAAATTACTCCAAAAACTGACGTATTACCTACCATCGAGTCCTTTCCACAGACCTTCACATGCCTGAGGTAATATGTTATGGGTCAAATTTCAGTACTTCCCTTGCGTGATCTCACCTTCGGAGGAATAGTGGTGCGAACAGGAAGCTCAGCTGTTGAAGAGGTATCAGCGAAGTCGACAGGGGCTGGTAGTGAAGTGGATCCCACCAAGGGCTGCTTGTATTGTTAGAAGGATGGGTAGGTATCTGGTCAGGAGGAAAAGGATCTTTCCTGTGCCCCATCGCTGCGGCCATACCGCTGGAATCTGAGAAGAATGATTCCAGCTAAGTAAGGGTCGTTGAACAGTTCAAGATGATGACGCACCTCCTCTGATATCGTAATTAGAAAGTGATAGTACTGTATTTAAGCCCGATTTATAGGGTATAGTTCGAATAAGATGAAGGATCACTTGCATATGTGGTGTAGAAGCCAACTAAGGAAGGAACATCTGAGAGGGGCGCAAGGAAGCACTGGGATGATGATGACGCACGTGAAAGGTACTGCGAAGCACCGAATCGCCCCTGTCAGTGTGATTTCTTCAAAAAGAAGCCCTAAATGACACTAACGTCCTGCGTCTTCGTTGTAGAGACAACTGTCGTGAGCGTAGAGAGGTCCTTAGGCGAGAGACTCATGATGTACGTGGCCAAACCCAAAAGATTGCATGATACGCAAGACGGGGGAAGTGGGGGCCGTAACCTGGGCCCTGGGGCCTTCCAGCCTTTAGGCTTTAAGTATGTATACTGCGGTCGTTATGGGATGAGCAATAGCTGCCGCGAGCGCCGGATCCATTAGTTGAACTCTATCTATCAGTCGTGATCGGGTCCATGTGGAGATTGCCCTAGATTGCAGTAGATTGCCCCTGATCATCTCATGAATGTATTTGCCGGAGCCCTGAGAGCATGTGGTCCTCGCACCGTCTCCCTGTTTACCTATATCTTCAACGCATCATCACCTCCCTTGGTGGAGCATAGTTTCGTGTGCGTAACGGTAAAAGCCAAGGGATCCCAAGTATAGTTCAGTACTATTGACGGGGTCATGTAGCTGGGAGGGTAGAGGCACCTCCAGCTGCGTCGTGATATTTATCCATCAGCATGCTATTATCTGCTATTATTAGGAGCTATTAGGGCCCATTCGGGTACTCGGCGATCGAAGGCGTACAGAAGCGTACAGAGGCGTACGCTGGCGTACGCCTTCGATTTGGCGGGGAATTTGGATTATCCCGGAGCCGACCCCATCACGTACCGGCGGGTCTCAGTTCGGTGATCAACAGGGAAAATCAGACCTTTGCGCAGGCTCCTATGTATGTAGAACCAGCCAGGCTATCTTGGGGCTATCGTGAATCTCGCAATCTTATGGTCGCGCAGGCGCCGCAGGACAATGTTGGGTTAATAGAACTCAAGCCCGAAGTTCGTTTTGTTTGTTCGTTCCAAATATATGATCTTGGGTTAGGCGCAAAATGCCCCACGGGCGCTCAACCCACTCCCTTCGACCTTGACTAGGCCCGACAGCAATCATTCCTACAACAGAGCGTCAGAAAATATTCTCTATTTTGAGGACATCGTATGGAATGTCTCGTGTACAACGCCGTAGAGATGCATGTACACGAATCAAGTATTTAAGCAGTTTTCAGTGTCACATGTGCACGTCCACCGGTTGTGGTGCGATATAGTACATAAACGTTCCGATACTGTACTATCAGTGAATCACAATTCAAATCAAGTAGTAAAAGCTCTATTGAACTTCCTGGAGAGCCCTCAATTCCGTAAGAAAGCACCACATTTATATAAGCTGTTATAAAGACTGGGGGTGGAGAATGGTATATATGTTCATTCTTTGGACTCTGGCTGCGGCTGGCTGACCCGGCTCAATAGGGGCCACATCCCTGGGGACCTGCATAGACTTGTCGGCCAGATAAATCCACTGAGGCGGATGCGATGTTATTATTTGTAAAGTCTTCAGTTGAGTGGTCCGTACCGTTTCCGCCGACTGCGCGTCTATTATTTTCTTCACACTGACGTTTCCCCAGTGAGTCTTCTAGCAATGGAGCCGCAGCGGCGCTAGTGCCGAGAACGAGAGCAAATGCAATGACAAGAATGGTGGTAGAACTGCGGTGCATAACAGCGTATGGGCGAGCTGGGCCTTAGCGAAAGGACAAGTACTGTTGACTCCATGGAGTTTGAGGTTGCCCTTTTATATTGCCAGCAAGAGAGAGGACCTCACGTCGTGACGCAACATCAAAGGTGCTGTATAAGCTGCATCTGAATCACCGAGGAGAAGCTGTAAGCCATCTTGTCGTAAGGTTATTGAGGGGACATCCCTGTCAGGTGCGTGCTTTTAGCTGGCCGGTTTAAGCCTACTGCGTTCATCCGCATGTGCCAGCCGCAAACACACTTTTCCTGGATACATTGGTACTTAGCCTCCGATGAACTAGTAGTAAACCACTCCATACGTCTGTTATAAATTTGACAAGAGTTGTTGCAGATATATGTATGGCCCTCATATCCTACAGTATCCTAGACGGGAAAGTTATGAGAGCTGACTGCCTTTCAAGAGTCCACTGTATTTTGAAGGGCGGGTGGGATTGGTACCACTTCGAATGGGTATGTCTCTACGCATTCGGTGAGCGAGGTATCAGATTTAGGCCCCTAATCCCAGGGGAGAGACCATGGAAAGATATCTCCCCGTCATAATGGAAACAAGAATAGCAGGAACCTAGAGTGACGGGCGTATTCACACAGAAGTCAGATTGAAGGACGTAGAATAATGTTACTTCTTGAAGCGGGGATCATAGTATGGAGACACCGTCTCATGGCATACTTGTTAACTCTAACTAACTTCGGAGGCGCCATGTTCCAACCACTTCCCGACAAGATTCATATAGTTCTCCGGCTCCTCCCAGAACGGCAGATGGCTGGAATGCTCCAAGTTAATCCATTTGATCCTCTTCAACCCCCAGAAAAATGGCTCAGCGGTGTAGCTCTGGACGAAGTCATCCGTTGCCGTGATGAGGAAGACGGGGACCCGAATTTGGTGGATGCGTCCCAAGATAGTCCACGTCTTGTCTTCCACCCTGTGAACAGCATCGAAATCAGTACAATCATCCACGAAATGCGCATGAGACTGACATCTTGCCCGAAACTGTGTAATCCCCTTCGATGCCCTTCTCTTCGTCCCCAAACCACCATAGGAAGGGGTCGATATCCTCGGGGAGTGGGCGCTCCGTAAAGTATCGCGAGGCCCAGCGCCCGTTGAAGGTGTCAAGAGCCGCTCGGAAGGCCTTCGGATCCTCCATTCCCTTTGCGAATGCCGCCCCCAGCTCGTCTGCATTGTCGAAGGTCGCGAGCCTCTCGGCCTCGCTTTGAGCAAACAGCTTCATATCAGCAAGACTGTTCGAGAGAATGAGACTCTTCAACCCTGGTGGGTGCCGCTCAGCCTCGAACTCCGCACCCAGACACCCGCCAAAGCTATGGCCGAGGATATGGTACTCCTTGATGCCGAGTTTGGCGATGAGGTTCTCGAGCTCATCGACGAAGAGCTTGATTGTAATGAATTCGGGACCCTTGTCGGGGAAGTGGGAAGACCTCCCGTTCCCAACCTGGTCGTAGATAATGACAGGCTGGCGACCATTCCTGTCGACGAGCTTGGAGAGCGGGGAAAGGTAGTAGCCGACGAGCCCAGGCCCTCCGTGGACGGCGATTAGGGGAGGGAGGTTGTCGTCCGATATTGATCCGTAAATGCGATAGTAGGTCTTGAGCTCTTCCCCGTCGACAAGAAAGGGGACAGTTCCATCGGTGTAGGCTGTCATTGCAGAAGTAGAGATGCGTACTGGTCGTGCTGGTCGGAGTATGTCACTTGATGGAGCGTCTCCTCGCCTTGAGTGTGGCTTTTCTATAACGGACGCATAAAGTCCTTGATAATTCTGAACAAAGAAGCTCTGCTATACATCAGAGAAGCCTCTGTTGTCTCTGGAGAGAGTTGATATTTTGTGATACCGGTCAGCTTCGTCAAGGCTCTCTGTGCTTCGAACTCCTGGATGTGTGGTTCTCTTCCTTTTGGTTTGATTACTCGACTGCTTCTGTAAGTTGCCCATCTTTCTGCTTTGTCACGCTCCTTAGTTCTTCCACTTCGCTTCATTTTGGCAACTGGAACAGATTCTATGACTATCTTACCACGGTCTAATAGTTTCTCCGGCCACCCATTATGTACTTTCTTGAATAATCTCACTTCATGAATATCGTAGCACTTGTAGCACGAGGACTCGACCCAGCTGGTACGAAGGGCCCGGCATGGCAGGCACCTCTCCCGGGGGATACACTGCACGACCATAACGAGCCAAATAATGGCTTAGTGTAGTAATAAACAAGTCTTCGGGAGCCAGTAGACAAGCTATAGGGGCGCAGTCTGGGTACGCTACCTTGCCAAATTAATCCCGCAGATTTGCAGTTTCTGTGAAGTATTTCGTCAGACAAGTTTCGTACTACTTAATACATCCATTATCTTCAGTCTATCACAATTCATCGGGAAGTCCCAGCCGAAGGGACTCCAGCTTCCACGCCCACGTTCAATAAGGGCTCTCCGAGTCTGGAGTTGCTTGGACAGGACCAGTGGTGTCTACACAGAGCAATCGTTCGTTGAAGGACGTGACACCATTACTTATCAATGTCGGCCACATATATCTAGGGAAACGGGCTTGCCTTTCTGGTCTATGAGTCCGCGCCGCCCCAGCGCTTGCATGTCGTTCACTTGGATGACAGGTAATGATACGGTACTGGCAATGAGGAACATGGCAAGAGCGAGCGCCGTTGCAAATGTGGAGACTGGAGAGAGCATCGGTGTGTATAGAGAAGGGGTGTAACTTCTTTACTGCTATCATTGCCTCCCGTAGGTGCTTATATAGGGTTGGCGGTGCACACGAATCGTACTTCTCAGCTACCAAAATTGGAGTGATAAGGCCTCCCCACAGCGAGGACTCAATACTTCGCTGGATGGGAATCAATGCATGAGAGTCTACGAAGGGACAATGGACAAATCGTCTCAGCTCATATAGTGGCTCACTCCAAGAGAGGGCGCCACAGTGACAGACCGTCTCATATAAGCTACTGGAAGCTTCCAACTATGATTCCGGTTGTTAGTATACCCATTATCTGCTATTCCTCGACTATAACTTGGAAGTGGTAGACATCGCTTCTTTCACGAAACTAGGACTCGTGAAGGGAGAATTCAGGATAGACAAAGTAGGATAAGCATCACTGCCATTTTATCCTTCCTTCTCTTCTAAATCCGCGTCGAACTTGCGCTAGTGGTAAGAGTCTTCCAAGGGTACCCCCCCTCAGCTTTTTCAGTCGCGTCCTACAGCCGCGACTATGACTCCATATTACACCAGCTGTGCCAGCTACCCGCACGCGCATGACATAGACTCCCGTTCAACGGCCTCACCGCGAGATGCTTTACACGCTCCCCGCATACATTGTCCACAGCACTTATAACGGCCGATAACATCGTGAGGCGTGTGCTTTCTAGTATCCTCTCCGCATATAAGGTCCCGAGCTCCACTTTGAGACAGCCCTATCCACCACACCAAGCCTCTTCAAGTTTCTTTCAGAAGGCCAACAGCCTCTCACCCCATGCGGTATACACTCCTCATCAGTCTCATCAGCACCGTCCTTGGGATTTCTATAGTCCATATAGGGGCTATCGCGGCCCCTTTGCAATCATTATCACAACGGGATGTTGACGCTCTGCAAGAGCGCTGCGTGGCAAACAGGCGGGGAGGTGGCGCTGCCGACGACGGAAATGGTACGTCTGCTCATAGCTGCAATTATCAGCGTTAAACGTGTGTACTGATGTTTTCTGTGACCCTCCTTCAATCAGAGCTCCTGCTCAGACAGGTTGCTGCGACGCCCCAGGGCGGGGGACCCGTGTGTGGGTCGTATTAAGCTCGGAAGGCTAGACGATTCCGCCTGGCGAGGACATTATGAATATACCTGGGAAATTTGTATGTAGTGTTAAGATCGCTCTTTCTGTTTCCGGGGCTATGGACCTTGTCAAGTGTAAGCGCTGGGCAAGTTCGGACAGGCGCTTAACACCCTATTCCCACTCCCCCTGAAAACTTCCAAACATTATTTCGGTTGTATACTCATAATCCACTATTCCTTGACCAAAACCTGGAGTTGGTAAACATCGCTTCTTTCGGGAAGGTGGGACGCCTGAGAATAGTCTAAGGCTCCTCCTATTCACACGAGTTGTCCCAGACACAGATGTCCCCCCAACGACCTCACCGCGAGATGCTTCACACATTCTGCACATACGTCGTCCACAGAATCCCCAACGACCTATAACAGCGTGAGGCTCGTGTTCACCGCCGCATATTCGTATATAAGATACCCCGCAACGCCGATCTGGCCTTATTGGCAACTCTATCGCGCCGCACCACACCGCACGCCGTCCAAAGCCTATTAGTATTAGTACCACTCGCCCACAAAATCATGCGCCGCACACTCCTCACCACCACCCTTCTTGCGTGTTCCACACTCATCCTAATTGGGGCCATCGCGGCCCCTGTGCAACCATTATCACAACGGGATGTGGACGCTCTGCAGGAGCGCTGCGTGGCGAACCGGCGGGGAGGCGGCGCCGCTGATAATGGAAATGGTGCGTATCCGCGTAGCTGCTCTTGGAGTGGAGTGTATGAGCTGATGCACATGATTTTCTGACCTTCTTTCTCATTAGAGCTTTTGCCTAGACAGGTCGTTTCCCCACCCGAGGCTCCCGAGGGGCCCCAAGGGGAGCCCGTGTGTGGGTCTTACTGAGCTCGGATAGTTGAATAATTTCTTCCCGTTTCTGCAACTGGTTCTTTGTATTTCGAGGAGATATGTGCGAGCCTCGAGAATGCTTTCATATAATGGTGGTCCGAACAGCACGTCCTATGGCTCTGAGCTTGGGACGGGCGCTTAACGCCCTGTTCCCCCCAACAGCAGATTATAACCTGTAGGCCGAACATAACCAAACCGCCTATAACCCAGACGTATACAGCATTATGCAACCAGAGATCACCGAATATGCGCTCCCCATTGTGGGACTTCCTACTTACTTCAACGGTAACCGAGGCATGGGAATCGTAGACAAGTCACTGCTCTCTAGAATAGCCAAGACGCCTCAAGCCCACGAGAGAACAGCGAATTACATCGACTCGGAGTGTCGAGCATCTCTGGGGACCTCGAGTGTTCAAGATAGGAGGGAGCGAGCAGCAGACGAGCCTCGGGTAAGACATCCTGCTTTCGAGGACTGCGGCGCACCATGCTCGCTTCTACCCGATAGACACCAGACGAGCCTCGGGTCGACCATCCCACCTTCGAGGACTGCGGCGCGGCACGCTCGCTTTAAATTCCTACCTGATATATAGACGCCAGACGCCAGACGCCGCGGGCCAAGTTCCCGCTGTCAGATGCTGGGAGTCGGCACGAAGTGCGAACCACGAGGCGCTATGTATCCCATTAGATTCAAGGCAAGTCGACACCAGTAGTACCAGGGATTGACAGTAGCCACGAATAGACGCGAATAGAATGGTTTCTGGGTATGGGAAGGCGGGTGTGGCGCCATAGAATGCCACTAAGGGTGTGGCGATTTCATACATAGCGCGAGGTGGGATCTAGTTCGGAGGGGGAGGGGAGGAGGTCGTCGGTGTCTGGCGCTGGGCAGGGTGAGCGCGAGGGCATGGCGTAGGCGCGTTGGGTGGTGGTGGTGGTGGTGGGTTTTAGGCCAGACGTTGATGGTGGGACGGAACGATGACGGCGAGCGCCTTGCCATTCGTTCGGCGGTTGCCGTGCCGGATTAAGGCTGAGTTTCATTATTTCGGCATGCAATGGGCGCTAAAGAACTCAGGAGAAGGCGGGCGAGCGCGCGCTCTTGGATCTGTCAAAGGCGGGGGGGGGCCACAATTTGTGGGTATCACAGTACTGGATGTAGGGGTAGGTACTTTATAACCAAGAATAACTCAAGCTCCATACTATGATAATATCAGAGATTCAAGAAGGCTCCGAAGAACCTGCAAGTTCAAGAAGAACAGATATACCTCCACAATGGTATGCAACGCCGGCGAGGGACTGACAGAACTATAAGGCATGTGAGACTCTACTACCTCCTCAACTCCTCAACTCCATAAAAGAGAGAAACCCATTGAAAGTTATACACCACCCACATCACCAGCACTCATCGTCATCCATTGAAACCCAACGTCATGAACCTGCTCTCCTCGCTCACGACAACCCTCCTCCTCCTCGCCTGCGCCCTCGCGACCCACACCGCCGCTTCGCCCGTCCCCATAGCCCAAGACTCGGAGGACACCACAGCCACCGGCCCCTATCCTCTCGAGAAACGCACCTGTCCAGAGTACAGACGCGATGGCGCATACGACACCAAAGGTGCGTTGACCCGCACGATACGATCGTGAACATGGTACATAGCTTATTGGATTATTGTTCATTTATGCAGAGCCGTTGCTACGCGAGGTCGGCGGCGCTACACCCAGGGGACTCCGAGGGCCCATTTGTGTTACCTATTAGAGAGTTTGCGCACAGCCATCAGCCGGCCATCAGTTGGCTTTTGGCGTTGCGCACCACAGATGCTGATGGCTCAACGCGACGTCATTGTTTATTCTTCGTTCAACGACACCATCCATCCTCCTTCGTCTATATACAAATTCTATACCATTACTCTTACTCTACCAATACTCACAATGCCAACAACTCGCTCTCAGGCAACTACGAAGGGCACCAACGCATTGGCCACTCCAGCAGGATCCCGTCAGCCTGCCCCCCGCCGCACCACATCGAACAAGCGTCAGGGATCTGGGCCGAAGGGGAAGCAGAGAGGGACAGGAAGAGGTTCGAAGGCTGCAGCTAAGCATGTAGAGAAACCCGCTGCAGAAACCCTCCCTGATGCTTCGCCGGTCCCTTCTCCGGGCCATAGCGATAGCGAGGACCAGGGTGAGATGTCCGTCCCCGAGCCCCAGTGCTCCAAGGAACCCAGGAACCAGGCTCGAAATGCATCGAGCCCTGCCTGGCTTCCTTGGCAAGACCGTCTTCTTGCCCAAGAGGTCTTCAAGCACCAGCCGTTTGATAACGAGAGGGGAAAGGCAACACGAGAGGCTTGGGACCGTTTAGCTCAGGCCCTCGCCACAGATAGCGCAAAGAGTGGGGAGGGGTCGAAGGTGAATCGGACTGGAGATGCCTGTAAGGCCAGGTTTCTGAAGTTACTCGAGTATCATCGGGTGCGTCATGTGCCAACCCTTCTTTCGTTTGGTCGTTTTGCTGACATGGTACGTGAATGGCTTTAAGAAGGAGGAAACTGTCTCAAAGCAGAAGACAGGTACAAACGAGGAAGTTACGTCGCATACTCAGGTCATGACGGAGTTGATGCAGCTGTGGGACGACCACGCAGCTGCTAAGCAGGAAAAAACAGCGAAGGAGAAGAATAAGGTCTCTCAAGAGACAAAGGCATCGCTTGAGCTGCGGGACGCCGCTATGAAGGGACGTGTTCCCCGTCAAACATTAACCGACATAGCAGAACTCCCCGGGGCATCCGTCAGAGAGAAGCAGGGGCAGCGTGCCGAGAAGTGAGTTATCCTTCAGTCGTTCGATCAATATTCAAATATTGATGTTCATTCAGACGGAAGTCGCCTTCGACTGGGAGTAACAAAGAGAACGAGGGGTCGTTTAGCCGTCCCTCAAAGCGGCGCAGGAGTGAATTGACCCGTGTTGTCGAGTCCAGGATGGAAGCCGACAAGAAGCTCCTCGAAGATGCAATCAAAGTTGAAGAGCGCCGGCAGGAAGAACTCAAAGCAATGCATTCATCCCTTGGACAGGGCTTGGATAAGGTATCTCAATCCCTCGCAGCTCTCGCGGACTTTCAGCGAGTACAGGCTGAGCGTGAGGTGGAGCAGCGTGCACGGGAGGCAGAGCAACGTGCACGCGATTCTGAGCGCCAAATGCAGCTTCAGCTATCCATAATCGAGCTGATGAAGCGCACTGTGTAGATTATCAACCCAGAACCATAGCATCATGTACGCAAATGAACTATACTAAATATCATCCGAGTCATCTATATCCATGCCCGTGTCCGATTCCAAATCTGAGTCCGAATCCGAATCCGAGTCCGAGTCCACAACATCTGTGTCGCTTTCATCCTCCGGTACATCCAATTCTGCCCAAGGTGATGTCTGGCACCATGCTTCCAAGTCCGCATCGTCGATAGCATCACCCTGAAAGTATTCTTCTAAGGTTGGTGGGTCGCATGAGAAGTAAATCGATGTCTGGCTCCGGTGAAGTATGATGTGTGCATTGCATAGGAGGAGGGCAACCATGTAGTCGAGCCCGCATGACTGAAGAAGCATTTTCTGATTCTTGGAGAAATCCAAGAATGCGAACAGTTTTATCACTTCTTTGAACGCCCACTCCACCGGCTCTCGAACACGGCTCATGGCTGTGTTAAATGCCTCTTGCTCCTGTGTGAGACCGGGACCCTTGTACATCGAGAGGACGTGGGCAGACACCTTGTAGCCTGCGTCGCCAAAGACGTAGAGCGCCGTGCTTCGATCCGGTTTCCAGAAGCGTGCAGCAAGTATGTCTGCCAATCCACTTTCCTTGTAAACCGGCTCGTCGTGCCTCCTACCCTCAACGGGACCCCATACGTGGATCACGAGTCCATCTGGTGAGACCAACGCATGGTACTTCAAGCAGTGGATACGCTTATAACCGTTGTAAACCATCCGCTGATTTCGAACTGGACGAGACACCTTACGCAGGGTCCCGTCAATAAGAGCAGCAACCACATCTAGTGGAGCTCCCTTTGCCTTGAATATATCAGCAAACTCAGAGAGCTTCTCGGGGGTGAGACGTGCTGCGTCAAATCGAAGGAGATGTTTCCATCGAGTCCAGATCCACCTTGCAACAGCCCGGCTAATTCGAGAGAATCGAGATGACTCCCACCCAAACTGCATCTCCACGTCGCAAAGCCGAGTGGGATATGCAAATCGGCGAAGGAGCATACACATAGCAGTGACCCGATCCTCTTTGTTTCTGGATTCCTTGCAGCGGATAACCTCGGGTAGCTGCATGACCTTGACGAGGTGTCGAACTTCATCACGGGTGAATCTGGATTATTTTTCGATACATAAGCATGACTAGTGGTCAGAGCCATAGGAAAACCAAGTCTGCCCAAAGATTACTCAGCTTAGTCAGACTTCCCAGGACTTCCCCGGTCGCGACCTGTCGCGACTCGTGGCAGAGAACCTTGTTCTGAACGACCATCTCGCGTGGCTTTGACTTTCCAGGTCCGAAGGACCGAATCTGGGATCTTGGATACGAGTGCCAGCGCCTTCCCCCATGTCCGACAGCATAGCGAAGTAGTATCATGTCTCTCCTTCGTCAAATACCATTTAGGACCAGCTTACTGCCTCAAACCATTACTAGGAGCACAGTTCGTCGAGCCGTGCGTACCGCATGAGGATATGGCCAGATTCCTGGGACCACTGCTCCTAAGCTTGTAAGTGTCCTAGATTAGAAGTCCTTCGAGTTCTTAGGTCGAGCAGACACTTTCTGAGCTGGACTTAATTGCCAGCTCTCTAACTAACGAAGAAATGGCTGCATTAGGGCCCTCGATTGCTTGGACAGTTTTTTTTGATCGTGTATAAGAGTTTTCATACTCGTAATCAGCCTTTTCTTCATCGCATCTATCTCTCCCCTCATCCTCGACCACCATGGACGACCTGGGGCCTCCGGGTCCTTTTGCTGAGATCTTTCTGCCGCTGATCAAGGCCCAGAGGGACTCGAGGAACGCTCTCATTATCTTTGCAGTCTGCATCATGCAGATTGTCGAAATGGCTTGGTATGTCGTTGCTTTTCTTGACATGTTGTCGTGAAGACTGATTTCCGACCACAGGCCACTCTCCATGGCTATGGAAATGATCAAGCCTGGTGGTTTTCGTGCCTGGCTTATGGCTCGTTGCTTGCACATTTCGTGCTTTTGTGCGCTCGTCACTGGGAAATCGCAATCATGCCGCATCGTCTCCACCGTAAAGGGAGATGTCGTCGCGTTCTGTCAAGGTCGGCCATCTGTTTGTGGATTCTATCGTGAGTTTTGCTCTTTATTGCTCGTCTTTGGCATGATGTATATCTAACATCATCTACTTCACATAGTGAACCTAACCTATATCTACGGAAAGGGATCCAACGGCAACGTCGATTCTTATCAACACCTTCCTCCCCACCGTAAGTGCATCCGATTCCATCCCTTGGGCTCTCGATTACAACTGATCTTCTGTTCCTCAGACCCAGGAATGACTTTCGACATGGAAACTCTGATCATTCTTTGGGACCGGAAGGCCAAGCATCCTGATATCGTCAATTTCTTTGATGGATACTGCGGAGAGTACAACCCAAAGGTCGTTCAGTCGTGCTCCACCGGTTCTGGGAATGAGAATGAGGAGGACGAGCTTAACCCTTGGCCCCAATCTGGTATGCTTGATGTTTTTTTTCGTGGTTTATACCTTTGGCTCATGCATAGGACCATAGCTTACCTTCCCAACGCCCTTCGATCTGCTGCTTCCCAGTCCGCATCAGCTCCTCCTCGCCTTCAGACATCCAGCACCTCGGACTACTACATTCTCGTCAAAAAGTCCATCCCTTCAGCTTCCGCACCTGTAGTCGCTGCCCAGACCCAGTCGTCGAGCAGCAAGGGAAAGCGAAAGGCTGGTGCTGTTGGAATGACCGCAGAGGAGATGTTCTCCTCCACCTCTATCTCTACCGCATCATCGTCCTCTGTCCGCCGCCGGCTCAACCCCCGCCAAGGTCATCAGTCTACATCGACCCCTGGTGCAGGATCGTCAACTCAGCCAATCGAAGCTGTGTCCCAGAATGACAAGGTCCTTCTGGAGCGGCTCCTTGCGGGAGAGGGTATCCGAGTTCATGACTCGCTCGATTTGCTCGAGACCTGTTTTGAGTGCAACCTCACTTTCGTTTCCAGCGCTTTTCGCAAGCACCTTCCCTGTCCTCCTGCCTGAAGGTGTTTCTCTCTTCAAAATCATTATTAGCTCTACTGTATTTCGTTTCCTTCGCTTTCATCTTGGACAGTAGGGCTCGTAATACGTCTATTTCCCATGTGTCTGTTGTTTCCTCAGTTAGTGATGTACTCGAACGTGATTCCTATTGTACAATGTAGTCCCTGAAATGAAACTGTATGTATGTTTGATAAAATGTTAACTCTTGCGATCAGAGGCAGTCCAAAGGCAGTCGAGAATTATGTGGGGCAACTCCAGACACGGTTGGATCACTCGCTCATTCTCTTCACCGCACTCCCCACACCTACCAACTTTCAACGATACTTAGGCATAGTGTACATTACATATGATTGATGCTATTTCCGAGATTTCAAGAAGTGAGGACCTCTGAGGCCTACGATATAAGGTTATGAATACGGAGCATGTTGGTCTATGGAAGGATATGGTCACTATTGGGTTAATGTTCTCATTCTGGTCACAGCACGCTCCACACTTAATAAATTTAGACGAAACTTTGATATAGCGTACATTGCATGCTATTAATGCTATTTCCAGGTTTTCGAGAAGTGCCGACCTTTGAGGCACAAGATATGAGGTTCCGAGTGAGGAGGAATGTCGTGATGGGAAGGGTGATGGCACATCGTCGTTTTCATTCTACTCACCACACACCTTGCGCTGAACAGATTTGTATGAAAGTTGGATATTATGTAGATTAGTATAATCTAATAACACACCGAAAGTTTCGCAAGGCGCCAGGCATTAGAGCCTATGATATAAGGTTATAACTTTGGAGCATGTCATTGATGGGTACCAGGAGGCTGGTACACGCATTCACTGTTCTCATTCTACTTGTAACACATTGCTAAGATACAAAAATGATTCCGTAAAAAGCTATGCATTTGTAAAACATATATACCTCAGTTTTGGGACCTCCAAAGTCGTGATCCATGTAATGTGAATGTTTTCCAATAGCTCGCCGTCAATCCCCATCAATTCTCGCATCGAGCCTCAAGCCTCGACAGAAACACCTTCAAGCAAGCTCAACTTGTACAACAGAGGTAAAATAATTATTTTGAGGGTAGAAGGAGGATATAAGGAACACACACTGAAACTCTTAGGTGAATACGAGAAGAGGAACATGTCGTTGGAAAAGAAACAAGATGGCCTCTCATTGTTCAACATCAGCAGCTGGCCATCAACGGCCAATCACTACAGCGCAGCTGGGATCTTCGACTCAAAGCATGTATTCTATTAGATTCTATCTCAACTGTTGTACTTCTATGGTTTACAGGGGAGCATGGGAATCCTTTCGTCGCTGACGGCGCTCTGGAGAAGGTGCAAACAGTGCTTGCGGTCTTGTGCGTTTCTGTGTCCGACCTCGAGGAGATGTTTGGATAGCTTCTGCGGTGGTAAGATTTGCAGCTGGCAGCGCAGGGGCTTCGTGGTGGAGCCCTCCGAGTTTCGACGCAAGTGCAGCAGCAATGCCAGCAATTTCCATAAGCTGTGAATCAGCGATGAGTGTATCGATGTCAGTATACTCTTTGCTGCTATCAACAAGGGAAGCGAAGCTCTGGAGCAGGGGAAGGAGGTTTCGTCCTTCGTATGCAAGCTTCGAGCGAAGCTGAGCACCAATAGCATTCCGATTTGTTTCTGTTGAATTTTATTGAGCTTTACTCCAGTCATAGTCTCTAAGTTATAGGACTTACGCTGCTGTGATATCTCTACTTCTCCACCATCGCTTTCACTTTCGGCATCGACGATGTTGCCATCTTCATCTTCAGAGCTCAGTTCCTCTGTCCCTTCATCCATCCCTCCATCTCCATCCAATCCATCCGTGTTTCCATCTGTTGTGCTATCGCCTCCAAGCTGTTGAAGGCCTGCCAAGTCATACGCAGAAAAGTCGAGAGGCAAGGGAACAGAGGGTGCTGGTTCTGGCTCGCCTGGAGGGCTGACTGGTAGCGTTGCAATTGCCACCGCTTCCTCCGCAGTTTGAGGGAAGACAAAAGCACCTTTCTCCAAGCCTTGCTGGATATACATATATATGGCCAGCTGAAGGGCACGAAGGTGCTTGCAGGCACCGCCACGATTCTCGAAATCTGGGCAAGTACACCCAGACTTGCCATTGTACGAGATTGCAAGCCGATAACTGGAGAGTATCCCGTTCCATCTTGACGTCGAGGATGAGCACTCTGCGAGGTAGCCAACATTGGGAATGTGTTGGACCGAGACAAGTCGCCGCTCGAGCGTGATCTCCATTGCACCTCGATCTCGAGCTTCGTCGTCCTGCCAGTAGCATATAGCTGCATTTGCCGTAGAAAGGTTCAGGGCTCTCGATTTCAAGACATCTTGATGGCGTGCATACAAGCTCTGCCCAGTAGAATCCGGTTCAAAACGTTGGATGAGCCAATCCTTGTATTCCTTTTGCGCACGAAGATGAGAGTAGACATCGGGAAGAATCTTCGTCACCAGCAATGCGATTAGAGTATCCACGCGAAGCCGATGCCCAGAATGGAGCCAGAGAGCAAGATGCTTCCGCTTGAGGAGGCCATTGAAGGATTCTAAATGGTTTGTCGTCGGAATCACACCTTCGACGGCAATTCCAAGACGCTTTGAGGCTTCAATCCTTCCATACTCGGACCAGCTCTTCCATAGTTCCTCCGAGAGCCAGTTGTCCACAAGGTAGTCGAGATGCTTCAGTCCTCCAGCAGTAGCAGCACGCAAAGCATCATCAGATGCGGTTTGGGCACATTGCTTCAGCCATCCTCGAGTCGATTCGACCAGCCTGAAAGCCTCAGCGAGACTTATCGTTGCAATGAGTCTAAAGAGAGTACAGTTAGTACTGGGGTTCGGGAAACATGAAACAGCAGTACGCACGCTACCTCAAGCGATTGAAGGCTACTGACAATGCTCGTTCGGAGATAGCAGAGGAGATTCTTCTTATTTGGGAGCGCAGTCTTTCGATGGTTTGTCCAGCATTGCCGCAAATGAAACTTGCATAGAAGAAGAAGAACTCTAGGCCAGGTCCGCAGCAGCGCACCTCGTTCCTTTGTATCTGTATCCGTAATCACAGTATAGGGCTCGAACAAAACTGTCGCCGCAAATCCAGACAAGGTAGTACCAGAAGTCTTCGGCCTGTTCTTCTCCAGATGACGATGCCACTCTCCAAGTAATTCTGCCAGGATTTCGGTGTTATATCCGGCGTGTGTTGCCTGGTTACCTGCTGGAGCAGAGAACAAGAAAAACGCGAGAGGTACACCTTTTCCATCACCATTCCGAGCGAGAGCAATGAACAGGAGAAGCCGAGACGAGCATATCCCAAATGTTCCATCGAGAACGAGCTGCGAGTGATGTGCAAACTCCCAAGCAGCAGCCGTCATTTCAGTCGTTGAGATGCAGACCTTCAATCGCTCGCCAGCTTCACTACGAGCCCTATAATAGAATATTGCGGCATCGAGAGTCGGATTGTACGAGCCTGAGTCCCGGTTAAGCCAGTCATCGATGTTGTACTGAGGCTGCTTTCGGACATCGACTCCATTCTGTCGGCTAAACTGTCGATAGAGCGATGTATGGTCCGTCGGGAGGAAGTGGTACCGCACATTCGAAGTTCGAGGATCCCAGGTGGCCATGCCTGCATACGCTCGGTCCGAAAGCATCTGCCGGTTTTTCGACTGCACCGAGGTAATGCTGTAGAAGATAGAGGTATGTTAGCATGCGGAAGCTAGGCAGGAGACAAGGAAGGTACTTACTTTGCTCCGTCTGTGAGTTGTTGCAATGCAACTCGATAAACATCAGGATGTAGTGGAATGTTGGGCAATCGGTCCATATCCGCCTTCAGGCATCCATCGTTGTGAGTCCAGTAGCCAGATATCCGTGAAATAGCACCAGTAGACTCTCTTTCCGTAAACTCAGCATGAGCGAGGCATCCTGTGAAAGCGAACGGAATGCGGCGGTCCTGAAGTTCACCGCTCTTCTTCGTTGATCTCGCACCAGGGTCGATACCGCACGCACTGAAAGAAATCCACTTTCATTTGAACAACATACCCTTATACATAGAATAGACCCAGGCAAAGTATACCATTGAAATAGGATTCTCTTCTGCCTTCCCCTCGACGTGTCCCAAGAGGTCGTCCACACCGCTCTCCATCGGCTATCCAGCGGTCTGTCCCCACCATACTGCAACCCCTGCGACTCCCGCCAATCCTTCAACTGTTGCTGAGAGTCGCTGTTATCCTCGTCGTAGATATGAGAGGCTGGTTGGATCTCGGTGATCTTGGTCTTCTGCTCGGCGCTCAGATAGAGCCCGCTGACTGCTGTGCGGGAGCCGAGTGGGCGACCTCTGCCATCCCGGGGCTCCATGAAGCTAAGGAATATGTGAGGGAGAGTAAGAAATAAAGGATCATACAACGCACCTGCAGAATCTTCATAACGTCCCGTCGCTATTCAGGCCCGGATCCCTAACTGCACAATCCCTCCCGCCGATTGCAGCGCTTCCGATAACCCGAATCTTCAGGCATTTCCGAGGCCTTTCGCACCAGCCATCTGGATATGGTCATTACAGGCACCCTGCAATGGCTCTTCTGTCATTTTGGATCTACGAGAAAGAGAACGACGACAAAGGATGCCAGAAACTGGCAGGGAAGGGGTGAGAAGGCTACTCAGGTAAGGCAATGGGTACCCATGACAGGAGGGTTGAGAAGAGAAGTGATGAGACGATCTAGAGCTTACCTCGAGCTTGGCATTGAAGCGACAGCGCCGGCAGGAGAAGGGCCAGGAGAAGAGGAGCATTGAGCAGACAGGAAATGCCAACGGTTGTCGCTTCTCGGCGCTGGGGAAGGCTTACTAAGCTTACTAAGCTTAGTAATGTTTGGGCAGACTGGGCCTCCGAGCCATAGATGTAAGTAGATATACCGGAATTGCTTCCTCCAGACATCATCTCCGAGGTTATCGAGGTTGATACGTCCACCCGGGCGCATAGCCCCCTCTCGCTCGACTTCTTCTTGGTCTAGACCCTCTAAGATTGGTAGGATGGCTTCGTTGAATGATAATCGAGACTTCGCAAGTGTTTCCAGCATTGCAGATGGCGTAGAAGTAAAAAGAAAGCAAGAAACAACGAGGCCAACCACGACGCGACTGGAAACGCGACAGCCATGCGGCGCACTCTGCGCAAGTCCAAATTGGTGCTGATGGCTCAAAATAGCCATCAGGTGGCTGTGTGATGGCTAGCGCAAACTCTCTATTAAGTTCGAGTCTCTCTTGAAGTTCTGTAATAAAGCTATGCGTTCATTATCTTCGAAGTGAATCGGGACTCGATACTGTACTTATATACCCCCCATATACCCCAAACAAGTTGAATTTCTCGAGGTAAATCAGGAACAACCCAATCCGCATCAGACAAATCGGTCGGCGACTAATTTGTCTTGGGAGCAGGGAAACGGTGCCTCCGCTAGTCGGCCGTAGCCAACGATGGTTTTAGATCTGGTAGTGCGCGCCCACCAGCAGGCATCCTGAACGAATCTGAATGTGCTTTGAAATATTTGCTTATTACAATATACACGAAGACCCTCTAATTCACAACTCTGTTAATCATGAAGTTGCATATGAAAAGCGCATAGACATCAGGCTAATAGTAAAGGTGTCTTTCCTCTCGTTGCAGATGGTCTACAAGTACTCGGCACGAGGGTGCCTCAAAGGAGGTATATCGCACAGAGCGTCCACCTCAACTTATTCTGGGGGAGACACGTCGTAGGAACAAACACAATCGATGGTCATGAGCATAGGTCACAGCGCAATGGACGATGGAGTGAACAAGTTTAAACCCGCTTTGTCCAAGCGTCCGGGAAGCCCGGGGCGTCCAAGCCTTGCTGGGATAGTGGGAGGGGTAAAAGCAACGCAAAGGCATTCCGATTCAGGAGGAGGACAAGACCGCAGGGAGAGACGATTGAACCAAGCATGGGTTTGCCCACTTCGTCTTGAAGCATAGGCAACGAAGGTGCTTGAGAAAATCATCTTCGTTGGCAATGCTCGGGGTGGCGAACCACGAGAAGGTCGACACCGAGAGTAAAGTATCTCCGTTCACCGTGACACAGCTCGGGGTGCCGAAGCATAGGAAGGTCGACACCGAGAGGAAATTATCTTCAGACACGACTCAGCTCGGGATGCCGAACCATACAAAGGTCGACACCGAGAGTACGTGCACGGTGCATCACAGAGAGTAAGTTTTGATCTTCACCTCGGGATGTCGAACCATAGAACGGTCGACACCGAGAGCACAGTCGTTTCTTGGTGGGCCTAACTTGAAATGCAGTCTTCAAAGTATAGGCTGGGGCTAGGTTCATGATCTTCGGACCCGTAACTCGGGATGTCGAATCATAGAACGGTCGACACAGAGAGCACTGACAGTCGTTTCGTGGTGGAGAGTGGGACGTTCCGAGAGGGAGATGTGTGTTCGATAGCCGTCGGAGGGACCGTACTCTGATTATCAGATATGTATGTACACTGCATGTCGTTGTAGGTCTACGTAGAGATAAGTAGCTTGATGGATGGATAGCGGGGTGGATGATAGCTGGGTGGATTGGATAGAAGGCGGGTGGATAGATGGATGGATGGATAGATGGATGGAGGGTGTGGACTTATGGGAATCATGTGCGACACATACCAGGCGCCGCCAGAACTCGGAACATTTGTGAAGTGTGCCACATCCGACTCTGCAAGAAACATCGTAAACACGGATCTACAGAAAGGCGGAAGACGGATCTCTTCCATGTGGCTCCGGGTCTGCACTCCGTCCGACTGTCCGACTGGCGGGCGCCACAGAGGTGTATGTCTGTCCTCGGTGGGGTCGGAGCGATCTATATGTCAGACTCGGTACAGCTCTGCGGCGCTGGATCTACATTGCGCTGACGACTGAATACGTGCCTCGAGGGCCGAAGTTCGAGCCTCGAGATATGAATAAGTGAGTTGCCGGTGGTACGCGCGTGGTAGGAGACTGGAGAGGAGAGGAATACCAAAGAATATCCGTACGTTCGTACTCGTAATTCACCGCTGGCTTCAAGATAAAAACTGTCTGCACATTCGTACGTTGATCCAGTATATATGAGTATATCCCCTCACAGCAAAGGCCATGTTCCAACCGAACACTACCCAATTCTGTCGTCCTATTTATATTTGACAGCTTTACATTCTCTATCAGTCTTGAATGTCCCGTCGACCATCCCGCAGCCGATAGTGTCGAAATATTGCACTACCTGCTTCGACTGATGACGGGAGTGTGGTGCACCTTCGGCTTTGAATAATTTGGCAGAGAAGGGAGGCCCGCGGTGCATGGAAGTGGTGTATGATCCTAATCAGGACCTTTTCCCCGTGGTGGTTGTGATGAACTCGTCATCAGGCGGGATTTATAACTGATCATCCCGCCATCCCGCCCTCACCTTGATCCCAACTACTTCTAGTGCACAGACCTAAATGGGAGTAAGGGTATCTGGCAGAGAAGTGGACTAATCGAGGACAGCGAAGATGAGATCGGCTGCTCGCTGCCCTAAATAGATAGGGGTAAAGCCATGGCATGGTGCATGGGCGTGATGCACTGCGTCGACATATGTACCCCCTAATTATGATACACCATTTTCACTTTGATGCACTATACCGGAATGTTTTGTATGCACTACGGAATGGTGTATTCCATAAATAAATTCTGCAGTTCACTGGAAATCTGTTCCAAACCCTGTGCTTCCTGCGCAGGCCCATGGCCACTGTTTCACTAGTTTTTGGACCTGATGCACGAGTGAGACAGGGAACATACGATTCACCCGGTCCAAGAACGGCACTATGACCTGCTAATTGCTGACCGCCCAAGCTTACGTGTGCTCCAAGAAACCCCAGTGCGTACATAATATATCCATGGGGGTAAACTGTACCGCTGGGTTGGCCCAACGGTAACGAGCTCTTTTTCGCCTCGCGAATGAGCTGGTTCGACCCCCGCTTGTGTCTACTTTTTACATATGTATATATTTTATTACCCGCCGCTGGTATCTTACAAAACGGTCTTTGGCATGTGGCTTTCCATTGTTCAGAGTACATAGCGCGATCCATTTATTTTGTGCTCCGATCCATTCATATTGTGCTCGCACTTCGACAATAAACCTGAACGTCCATACACCATGATGCACCATTGGACTTGGAATTACTCAGGCCGATGTCCATACACCACACGATGCACCGTTGGACTTTGCAATATGAACGCCGACAGGCTGGGGTCGCTGCAGCTCCAGGCGTGACGCTACAGCGGTATCCTCTCGCGGGGGCAATGAACGACGCATATTGAGGCCAAACGAATACTGGGGTGCAAGAGACTTTCAAGAACGTCCCAAAGCAACACAAGATCCGGCGAGTCTTAGGGACTGTTTAGGCTGGGGACTTGTCGTTAGAATGGGAATTGCGCTGTGAACTCTGCGCCGGTGTCCCGCACTAACCAGGCAATAGACGAACATTTATCATACGCCACGGACACCACGCCCGTGCACCACGCACGACCAAGTCCCACAAACTACGCCTGACGCACTATACACTACTACCCACGTACAACGCACCGACCAACCTCCATACACCACGGGCACCCCGCGCGTGCACCACGCACGACCAAGTCCCACAAACTACGCCTGACGCACTATACACTACTACCCACATACAACGCACCGACCACGGTCCATACACCACGGGCACCCCGCGCGTGCACCACGCACGACCAAGTCCCACAAACTACGCCCGACGCACTATACACTACAAGCCACATACAACGCACCGACCACGGTCTATACACCACGGACGACAAACACAACGCGACACACCATGCGCCACGCCTAGCACCACGGACGGCACAAGCACTACAGGGGGATAGACTACTGGTCATTTGACACACCGCAGACCGCGCACAACATGATGCACCAAGTTGCACTATACATCACCTGCCTCGTGCGGTGCATTACAGGGACCCCCAGAGACGATACTCAGCCCATACACCACGGACGATGGATCCGCGACGCAGCATGTACCAAGTCACCACCCTACTGAGGGCGAGAAGTCCCCTCTCTTTCTGTGACGTCTCTGTTGCACCAGTTGGCCGGACTTATTCGAAACACAGAGAGTACCACAATGAAAAAAAAAAAAACATGATCTGACTAACCTCTGCCAAACCTCCGCTTGAACTTAGCTGCAGGAATTTTTCATGTGCACACATTTTCCATTGAATATGTGGGCACGGGAAAGGTATTTACAATACAGGCGACAGGGCAACACAAGGGCACGTATACAGAGAATGAACACGAGGCAAACACATGTACAGTCCTCGATTTACAGAAAGGTCTAAGTCCATGGGGGAAAGGAAAATGCGACGTAACAGGCAGCAAGCTGCATGAGGACGGTAACCAGATCGAGAGGAAGGATCAGAAAGAATTGAGTGGGGAGGGGAGTGGGGGATGGAAAGTCAGAATGTCCGAATCGTGGAGAGGGGAGTGGGGGATGGAAAGACAGAATGTCCGAATCACAATGAGAGCGTGGAACAGGGTATGGATCGAAAGGTAACACAGAATGAGACGATGAGTCATAACAGGCAGAGTGAACAAAAAGGGTCAGGAAAATCTTTTGGAGTAGGGTCAGGGACGCCTCGTGCGGAGGATGCGGAAGAGGTGAAGGAAAGGATCACGTAAAGACTGTGGTTGTCGCATCACCAGGATACAACAGAGTGGATCATCGACATCAACGTCGGGACCTAACAAAGACTAAGAGTTGAGTAATCGTCCAGAGGTCTAAGCCAAATACAATCTACTGGGAAACACACACCTTTTAGACCGAGATTCTGAAGTAGAAGGGGGCGGGATGTTCTCATCGGCAGATCGCTTCACGCCACGGTAGGGATTGGTTGCGATGAGCGTGTCAAAGCACTTGCTCACGTCCTCAACCAAACCCTTCCAACTGTCGCGTGAGTCGTCTCTATATAACTCAGGGCCTGGAGCAGCTGCCCGACCCCACCATAACATGAGCATCATGAGAGACACCGTTCCACTCGGACCCGATCTTCGAACGTAAGTCCATGCATCGGATACGGGGAGGGGATCGTCGTAGATGGGGGCTGGTAGAATGCCGTCGGAAGCACGAAAAAGGGGCTGAAAGGACTTCCACCATCGCATGATCGCTATGCCGATGTCGGAGGGGTCGTCGATGAAGGGCGGTCGTGCGTGATTACGTGCTCCATGCGAACCCTTGGCTGTCCATTTAGCCCACTCTTCAGGTCGGTCCCTCACCGGCAGTGCTCCCTGAAAGGATGAGGATGGTCAGAAGTAACTCTACAATGAGGCATTAAGTCGACTATACCTTCGCATGAGCACCGAAACCAAGACCTTGTTCCAGTGTGTCCCACTTCCCGACAAGGTTACCCCACACAGCACCAAGGTTAGTATCACTCAAGTCAGCCATCGCTGCCGTGTACCATCCAGGGTCGCCGGGAGGGGCAGCCAGGTTCTTCGCCACAGGCGCAGAGTAGAAGAGGGTGTTGGTCCCAATTTGCTGCAGTCTCTCTCGAGTTAAAGAGGGGGCGGGCATTCTCTTGGATCGACGAACGCCACCCACTCCCGCGGAGCTAGGATCAGGCACTTGAGAGGGGGCATGACTCACAGCGTTTGAGTGGATAGCCGTCGACTCCTGCGCAGCCGACGGACCCTCTAAGTTGGCAGGCTGATCGGCTGATGACTCGGCAGAAGTCGAAATGTTAGACGAAGGTGTTGCCTGTGTGTTCGAGATGGAATCTGGGACTGGCAGAGGCTCTTGAGGCCGAGGACTAGGATCGATGATCACACGCGAAGAAGGAGAGCTAGGCTCGAGATCGGTGGGCAGAGTGGAAGTTGAATTGGGCGACCGAACACCAGACGCCGATATCGCCTCGAGGGTGGCCTGGGAGGAAGGTGGAGTGGAGATGATTGAGTGTGCAGGCGAAGTGACGTTGGGGAGCCGAGATTCAGAGGACGAATTCAGCTCAACGCCGGGTTGAGAAGAATTCGGAATGGAGGTGGAAGCAGTGGAGCACGTGGGCGAAGCGACTGGTGACTGGGGCGGCAGATTTCCAGATGTTAACTTAGGCTCGAACCCAGGATTAGAAGACTGAGAAGAATGCGGGAGGGGGGTGGAAGCAGCGGAGTGCGCGGGAGAAGCGATGGAAGGCTGAGAAGAGGGCGGAAGGGAGGTCAGAGCTGTGGAGCGCGCGGGTGAAGTGACGGTTGACAGGGATTGCGGACTTCCAGATGTTGACTTAGGCTCGAACCCGCGCTGAGAAGGCTGAGAAGGGGGCGGGAGGGAGGTAAAAGTGGTGGAGTGCGCGGGCGGAGCGACGGTTGCAAAGGGGGACCGAATTACAGATGTTGCACTAAGCCCAAATTCAGGCTGAGAAGAAGGCGGGATGGAGGTGGAAGCAGCAGAGCGCATGGGTGAAGCGACCGTTGGCTCCACTGGAGGCTGTGACATGTCGAAATTGTGGGTAGGAAAGAAGGGAGGAGAGGATTCTAGCATACCCGGCGCGAAGGTAGGCGCGGATGTGGCTGCTGCGTGGCAAGTGAGCGGGATGTCATCTGTCAAATTCACGTCGAGAAAGTTTGAGCCAGTGTTCAAGCGTGATTCGGATAGAGGTGGGGTTCCGTTTGGACCCAAGGAAATTTTGGACAAGTCAGACCAATCTAGCGATACATGAGCGAAACCCATATTCAAATAACATGAGGGCACTTACATTCTGCACCGGTAAGGGACTCGAGCGGTCCAGAGAATGTAGGATACGAGGTTGAGAGCCCCGAAGTCCAGGAACGACCCCCAGTTTGATCCGTACTGATAGCAGAAAGCAGGTGTCGCGGAATTCGAGGCGGACTGGGCAAGCGCAGAGAAGGCCCGTTTGGGGAATGAGAGCATCCATGTTCATTCGAAGGAAGGAGATCGTTACCCGCGGAAGGGCTAGAATAAGAAATACTGTCGTTCTCTGAAGCCTTAGATCCATCCTCGCAGGGGAGACTAGTACCAGCGGATGAGCTCAAAATAGACAGGTCATCGGATTCAGAAGACCCCGATGTCACTGAGGAAGCTGAGGTCGGCGAAGCGCGAGCGGAATTTGCTGTTGCCGTGCTTTTACCTGGTAACGATAAGTTCAGTCCGCAGGCTTGGAACAGAGGGATCCAAATACGTACTCTGCTGTGGATCTGGATCTCCCGATTGCAGAGAAGCTGGCTCAGACACTGCACAGTGGTCGAGTCAGAGGAGAGATATGCGAAACCACCGAGAGTCAACGTACCAAATACGTGGCGTTTCGCAAAGCGAGCGACCGCCTCAACATACAGTCTATCATGGTCAACCCAAGAAGACGAGAACAAAGGGGTGTCCTCCTTGTCACCGAATTGAAGGCTAGACAATGCGAGAAACATATGGTAAGCTAAGTGGATATCATTGAAAAAAAGCGGACACATACGTCCATGCCGAGATCTTCCCACTAGAGTCCGGGACCGGCCCGACAAGGGTGACAAGAGCCATCAAACCAGCTTTACGAACCGGAGGATCAACGACGGCTTTCAGAATTGCAGGGAGGAGATTGATATGTCTATGCACATGTTAGAGTACCGGCCAAAAATTAAATTGAATCGACATGCCTTTGTCGATCCTTGGGAGAAAGCTCAACTTCGTCGTCATTGTCCTTCTGATTGCCCATCAAATCGACATAGTCGTCCACCGCTTTCAGCTTGTCATCCGTCGCTTTGGAATAGAGCTCCTGGCAGACGCCATGCCAAAGCTTGAGCTTTTTCTTACCAGTAATACCCAGCTCTTCACATCGCACATCGACAGCTGCGCGAACTTCGTCGGGATACAACTTTGAATATGCTTCATACGCCTTGGGGCCCCGAGTGCGGGGAGAGTAGATCGCCTTGAGGACCTTGGCAGGAACGGTCACGGCTACTTTCCTGCTCCGGGCATTACACCTCCACCTGTACCAGTCTCGAAGACGCTGCTCCGGTGTGAGCTTCAATATGAATCTAAACCCAGATAGCCTACTCACCGCCTGGAGCTTCTCGAGCCTATTTCTGTAGGTGGCTAATTGCTCGTCGTTTAGATCGTCGACTTCATATCCAGGGAATAGTTCGTCGATAAGGGGATTTTCACTGAGATAACGAGCGTAGACCATCGTCCAGAATGGCTTGTAGTGGCGGGTGATCTGGCATTTCTCATACTCAGGGAGTAGACAAGTAAGGAGTTTGAGTTGGGCTGGAGAAGCCCAGCCTGCAGGTGCCATTGCAAAAGTGGGGATTGGAGAGTTCAAAATCGTATAGACCTTGCACTACTTGAATAATTTGAAGTCCCCTCACACCATGATGACTTCAATCGCATATGGATAAGCACATCCTTAACGGAACATACATGCCCTACGAGGACTATTCGCGTCCGACAATCCAAAGTCTAGCTAGTAGTGTCAAATTTGCGCCTTCGAAAGCATATCTCAGTGTATCTCAGAGTAAACAGATATCAATACAGGGCGGATATCTATAAAGTCCTTCTTAGTAGCGTACATCCTGTCCAACACTATATCCGCCCTCCCATAGTCGAACCTAGCAACCATCCCTCCGTCTTCTATTCTATGGCCAACGAGTCTAACACCAACAAGGAGAGGAGCACGGGCCGCGGCCTGCGGCTCTCTTTGCCGATGAGAGACATGCTGACCTCGATGATTCGCGCCATTGATCTGCGTAGGTACTCCACTGCTCACACTAGAATACTCAATCTAACCAATACAACTAGGTCGCCTTATGATCAATGCCGCCGCTCAGCAAGAGTACGAGTACCGTAAGCTTCTCTTCTCTCCTAGCTCTTCTTCTCTCTCCTCCGCTCAGTTGCTTCTTTCGGTTCCTTCTTTTCATTATGTGCATATTTGACCAATCTCCGCATTAGATCCTGAGACCTGTAATGTGTGTGAGGGCGCTGGGTTTTTGATGGTTCCAAACGCGCCTCCTCCGTCCGACTCAGAGGACGAGTCTGATGTCGAGGTGAACGCAGAGGAAGATGATGATGTGAAAGTTGAGGACGACGGGGGAATCATTTCAAGCCTTGTGACTCATGGTGCGTATAGCTCGAGTCATTTCCAGAAGCTCGGTGCTCATTTCATGGTCTTCCCTACTCAGGCGCGCTTCCCGCGCTTCCTTCCGCGCAGACTAGTGGCGCTAGTGCTTCGATTCTCCCAGGCTCCGCTGGAGCCGCGCCCCCTGCTGTGGCCGCCACCGTCCCAAACATCGCCGCACTCACCATTTCTCCCACTCCAGCTACCTCTGCCCCAGCCATTGTCACGGGCACCAATGCCACTGCTGTCCCTGCCCCTATCGCTATACCCGTGGTTGGAGCTGTTCCCCCTGCTGCTCAAGCTGCAGCCCCCGTCGCCCCTAACGTCCCGACCAGCGCCGTCGCCGCTCTCACTGGGGTCGTCACTGCTGCTGCTGGCCTGGGTCCCTACCCTATCTCCACGGTGATCCCCGGGTTCCACTCCCTTGGTCCGAACAGTGCAACCCCTCAGACCCCGCCCCAGCCCTTGAACGCCGTCTTCACTGGGTATGGAGGTAAGTCTTCTACTACGGCTTCTGCTTCTAAAGATCTAATTTGTTCTCTCCAAATAGAAGAGCGTTACTATGCGATTACCAAGGGTGTTCGTGTTGGAATATACGGAGGATGGTAAGTCGAACTTCTATTAATTTGCTTCTATATGGCTGGACATTCCCGCAGGCAGAACACCTCGCCCTACGTAACCGGAGTGGCATCGGCCAGCTTCAGCCGCCATCGCAGCCTCGAGGCTGCCTTCCAGGCGTACGAGGTGGCTTTCAACCGGGGCATTGTGGCTTACGTCTAGAATCGCAATTCTCGGGACTTGAAGGACTTTGCTCGACTATGTGTTTTGCTGTGCGACTCGTACTTGTACTTTTGCTACCCCCGTGCCAATATATACATATGTGTGTGTCTCCGACGTTATGAGTATCGCAAGGCACATTTTATTGAGTTTTTGGATGAGATATTCGAGGTTCTGGGATTTAGGCGCCCGTTCGGCATCCTATCTCGGCAGCGATGACATTGGGACTCCGCAGCCGGCAATAACCGAGGTCAGAGGACTTAGCGATTTCTCAGGTTTGGAGGAGCAGACAAGGGATCAGCAGGCATAATATAGCGTTATACTGTAAAGTAAAACCTTCAAATGGTGATTGAAGCCCAATTCATGTCTGTAAGGATGTTTCTCAACGCGTCCGTTGAGCAGAACTCGAGAGACTAACAGACAAGAGGTCATGTTCGCGACTTTGGGATCTCGGCAATACCATGGGCTCGAGATGGGATTGGGGACTACGTTGGCTGTATTTGCTGGGCTCTGGGATGTAGCTGAGAACCACCATGCCATTTATTTCATTCAAGGTGCATCGTGCAGTCGAGAGGGCACCGGTTAAGCTCGCGTGAATCGCAGGACGCCAACATATGGGTTTCGGAGCATCCAAGTGGTCGCACGAGTCATTGCTTGGCCTTATCATCTTCAAGAGGTCAGTTCAACGATATTCTATAGTTTTGTAACCTATATATATAGTTATATTTGACCCGCATACAAAAGGTCGACATTCCAATCGAGTTGACTATGGGCATTTCAAGTCGAATCGTTGCATTTCTTAGTGATGCTATAAATATCATTTCCTGGACATTGATGTATACCTAATTCAAACATATGCGCAATCGATATATTTTGCGACCGATAAGACTGTTATCGCACAACGGGATGCCATGGAATATCAATATCTATGTTTGCGCGAAACTCAGAGAACCCGTTTGTACATCGCGATTGGCTCGCACGCCATCCAAATCGGGAAACATCAGATTTGGGATCGGGGATGGATATATTTGGCAATCCCTGTCGTCCTTCTTTAGATCCAATATTTAACTCGACCTGGGGAATGCGTACAACTCCAGATCCTCTTGCTACCCAACCTCACACCTCATATCCAACATGCCATTGGCCTCCAGTTAGTCGTTTCCCAGTCTTCATTTTTTCCCCTCTCACCCTACGTCCCCCTAGGCCTTGCCTTAGCCATCACCGCTCTGCTAGATGAAGGCTGGTCCGCGGTATGTGTCGCCGACTTCATAGTCGGCGCCATCGGATACAACGAGACTTTGTTAGCACGAGGGTCAACCGAGATCCACTGGCGCGTGTTCTGGAACCGTTGGCTCCTAGTCCGCGCTCTCCCTGCCACACCCCCAAACACTGACCGCGCTCTCTTTGAGATGGCATACCGCGATGTGAGTCATCGTTATTGTCCATTTTTCCCTACTTACACAGTTCCAAAAGCGCGTCATCCACTCCTCGCTCAGGCTCGCCATCCGTTCGCGCAGGTCGGGCGTCCCCTCCATCGTCGACGCCACCTCTTCCCAACGAGGCCTTGTCAGGCTCCGCGCGTGTCTGCGCAAGATCGTGTTCAGCGGCGAGTTCGACTTCGACCGCTACCTCAACCGCACTGTGTCGATGTCCGACGCCCCCCTCTTCGAAACCCTCTACGGGCCTCAGGCCTCCCGCCGTGTTCGTCGTAGCCAGCGCTAATCCAAATTTAGCATCACTCCCGACCCCGCGCGCTCTCGCGCACTCAAAAGCCATGGACCGCGCAGTGTATAATGTGTAGATTTTTTTTCTTGTACATCTTGTATCTACACATTCTCCCATCTCGCCAATCCCACCTTCTGTACCCTTTGCATTGATAAGATTGCCTGAGCGCTTACGCGCTCTAAGTTGCCCGGACTCATTGACAGGGCTGTGAGTCAATCGCACTAGAAGCTGGGAACGTGTCCCAGCTTCTCTTCTTTTCCCAACCCGGCAATGGAATGCTCGTTGACAGGGGGCGCGTGAAGCGGGCTGGTGCATCTACATCATCCGCTGACGTCCTTCCGTCGATACCCGCCAGCAAATGCACCTATACCGGGCACTCCGCCTCTCCTGGAAGGTGCCACTTAACTCAAATAGAAGACCGAAGTGAGCTCCGTCATCCGCTTAAGTTTGTTCAAGTGGCTGGTTCTGCGTGGCTCGGGACCTTAATTCTTTCGACCTTAGTGTCGAATACGAGTCGAATAGACAACTCACGCTCGCGAATAGTTGCGAAGTCCCGCTATTGCGTAAGTATTATGTCATTGAATAGATGCATACCCTTATAAGCAACACCGCAGTATAAAGTCCCCACTCTCTTATGTTTTTACCTTTGACTTAAAGCCTCATAACCATGTCCACGGTCAGTTTCAATGCAATGGGATGATCCGCTAAGTTCTGATCTTCAATCAGTAGTCACTACCTCGTCCCGATCCGGTACAAATGATCATCTTGGTCGAGAACGCCAATGATTTGGCGAAGCCGTGAAGGCTGATCGAGGAGCCGCGTGGCTTGACGACTTCTTTGATTATTGGACGCAGCGTTGGCCAGGCCGCCGTAAAGGGCGGATATGACTAAGTACTTAAGAGAGAGAGAGAGGTAGGTAACATAACCTGCTAGTAGTGCTATGGGCTGATACCTAGTCTAGCTGGTCCGGCAAATTCTGACGGAAAATACCGACGAGCACCGGGAACATAATGAGCGAAAACGGCTGCTACGCTGGGGGTTAGAGGTTGATGTTGTGTCCGCCACTGGCTCAGCATCAACGAGCCACGCCGTGCACACCTTTCACCCTGAGGCACCTTTGCATAGTCATAAGTAGTAATGTACAGTGTCAGCGATAGAAATTGCCTAAGTCCCACAAGCGATCAGTGCGTACTCGAAGTAGTTACTACGACTAGAGTCCAGCGCTACCAAATCCTCGGCTTCGTACTTGAGCAACCGTGATATCCACAAAGTGTTGGTGAACACAATGCACTGGGTGGGGTATACTGCATGACAGGAGTGCGCCCCAAGACAGAGATAAAGTCTCTGCGCTTGCTGTGAGGAAGCGATATGTACCCCAGAGTCCTCCTTGACTTCGACATCCTTCATCTCGTGCATTTGCTTCATCCTATCCTCTAGTTGCCCTCGGTAGCGATGAATCAGGTATCCGTGTAGCGCCGCAGATATGGGCCCATATATATCTTCAAAGCTTTCAAGGGATGTGAGGGATGTGGGGTATGGAGGTAATCCTGCGAGGGCTGCAAAGCAGCTTGGGCTGAGCTCAACGGCATCGAGGACGAGCATATCTTCACCGTGAATGAAACGCTCGAGTAGTGGCTTCGATCTTGAGCATGGTATCTCCATTCGAGCATGTCGCAAGACGGCGTCGGGAGGATAGGTGGCGGCTTGGTTCGTATGTATTGTCGGTGGTTTTCGGCTTTTCTCTTCGCCACAACCCTGGGCATATGTCAGCGTGGTCATAATGCCATATCCTGCGCAGTGCTTACTCTGGTCTAAGCGCCAAGGCTGCACGTCGGCTCCTTCGGGCTTTCTTTTTCTCCTCCAAAGTAAAATATTTTGCATTTCTTCCCATCGAGGAAGGGTTTGAAGTCCCGGGTGATTGTAGTGTAACGTTTGGTAAGTGTAGGAGTGGGCGATGGTCAAAGCTATCCTAGGCCGACCTGGCCGGACATTGATTTCTGAAGTCTGCGCCGAGCGCACCAATGCAACGTCACCGGTCATTGCCCCTCTTTCACCAAACCATGCCTAAGGACTCAAGAAAAATGGGTAAGAATACCAAGATAAAGATGTCAGCATATACGCCCACAACACTTGACGCCCCCCACCCATTATCGACTCTCAATTGACAACGTCTCGCACCCTGCAGACTAGGAAACTCAAGAGTCGGGATCTCGGAGGGTTCAAATTAGAAACGCAGCAGGCTTCCGTTTCAGGGATGTGTGCACCTGATGCCACAGTCAATGACACACGAACCACGGAGGAGATACTTGCAACGTGGATCGATGCGGGCGAGCAGAATGGTTGGGACCCAGCGTATATTGATAGTTTCCTCGAGAAAGACATGAGGCCTCCTGGGAGGACCCCGAAGGGCTTACGCACTCAGATGAGCCCACAAAAAACCTACGGGCCAAGGAGTGTGTGGCTTTCTTATTTCTCAGTGACTATACTGACCCCAAGGCAGGATCGAGCCAAACATGAATGGACTAAGCACATTGACATGTACCTGGTCCGCCTTCTCTGTTTGGAAGGCCGAGGAAACAGTCCACCGGATACCTGCCTCCAGTGTAAGACTGATCTCAAAGCAGAATATCGCTGTCTGAGCTGCGATAATACAAGCCTCATGTGTGGTGCTTGCACCAAGGCGACCCACTCACATCAACCGCTCCATCGAATTCAGGTGAGCTATTTTGAATCAACGGATGACACATTCTACTCATATAAGCCCCGCTTGTTCCATTCAGAAGTGGAACGGTCACTATTTTGCCAAAACTTCACTCAAGACCTTGGGGCTCCGCCTTCAGCTTGGGCACGTCTCAGTGAGATATGCCCGATGCCAGACACAGCCTGGGAGACGACTTTACTATAATCGACACCGACGGTGTTCACTCGTTGGCATTGATTTCTGCACCTGTGGTGCGTCCACGAAAGGTCAAGTAGATCAGCTTCTGGAACGAAGGCTGTATCCTGCGACAACAATCAATCCGAAGTCAGCGGCGACCTTTCGTGTTCTAGAAGTCTTTGAACTTCTGCAGTATGAATCTAAGGTCTCACCCTATGAGCTCTACAACACCATCTCGCGCCTCACAGATAACACAGGTCTTGTTGCAGTGAAGGTATGTTTGATTCTACGTTACATCCTCCGTGATTTACTGACTTTAACTGAATGACCTTAGGATAGATATCCTAGCTTCCTCAGAATGGTGCATGAGTGGAGGCACCTGAAGCTTCTGAAGCGATCGAGGCGCGGCCATGATCCAATTCGATCAGCGGCGGAGACTGAGGAAGGAGAATGCGCTCTGCTCTGTCCGCCATGCCCGCATCCGAATATCAATATGCCCGAGGGCTGGGAGGATGAGCCCGAGGAGACTAGGTAAGGTCGATTATCTAGTATCTGCCATCCAGTCTAACCCTCAAATAGATATATTCACGCACTCAATCTGGCGCTTGACGCCTGCTTCCGCTTGAAGCGAAAAGATGTCTCAAGCGAGAATGCCGATCCTGGGCTGAGTAATGGGTTCTCCTACTTCGTCAAGCAGTCGAAGTTTTCCAATTACCTGGAAGAACACAAGGATGAGGTGGAGCCCAAGAGCACTTGTTCCCGTCACGACGCGGTGAACCTGGCTGACGTGAGTCCTGGACAAGGCTATGCGGCATCTGGTGTTGCCACGGTAGAGTGCGCCCGACATAATATGAAACGCCCAGCAGCAGTGTGCGATCTGCAGAAGGAGAGCGGTGAGTTCCTTCCAATGCATATGTGTAGTCCTGGAACATATACTAATTATATTAAGGTATTGCAATATGGACTTTATCCTACACTGGGGATTGTTGTCATGGCGCTCGGTATTCTGCGTACCTTCTTTATCTCCTATGACATCGCATGTCAATGGTCAAAGTACCTGATGGGCCGCCTGGCGAAGATTGACCCGCAGGCGCCTATCCTTCGGCCTGAGT
>JAACJK010000188.1:40000-41150 GCA_013368325.1 Ephemerocybe angulata | reverse complement strand
GGCCTCTATCCTACCATCGAAAGTTGATAGGGCAGATTTGAATGAAGCATCGCCGGCACAAGGCCATGCGATTCGAGAAGTTATTATGAATCACCAAGGGAGCGGCGAGCCGCGTTGGTTTTATCTAATAAATACACCCCTTCCGGAAGTCGGGCTTGATTGCATGTATTAGCTCTAGAATTACCACAGTTATCCATGTAGCAAGATACCATCAAATAAACTATAACTGATTTAATGAGCCATTTCGCAGTTTCACAGTACAAATTTGTTTATACTTAGACATGCATGGCTTAATCTTTGAGACAAGCATATGACTACTGGCAGGATCAACCAGGTAACTACTTTCCATCCTTGCAGTAGCCGAGAGCCACTACAAAACGTCCGTGTACTCACAGCCGAAGCTGCTTTCGCGGTCGGGAGTTCGTCGTGTTGAGTTGATTGAAGTCTGACTGCAGCCAATACAAGCTTTCCTCCGAAGAGTACTAGCGAGTAGAAGCCAACAATCAAACCGCCTTGTTCCCCGGTCTCACATTCTTCAGACACGCTTCTCCCTGTCGCAAACAGCAACAGAGATCACGGCCTTCAGAGAGAACTACCAACAACCGGTAACATCAGTAAAGATGTCGCACAGTCGCGGCGGATTCCCAAGTGGTTAAATGCGACAGGTTTAGCTATCAGCAAGCAATCCACATACTTCAACATTGCGAGCACACTAGGTACCCGACTTACCACAGGCCAGTGAAGTGTAACCTTCACAACGGCCCAGCTGGATCTATCCCAAGCGAGTACATTCTGTTAGACAGACACATCAATCGCTCGGTCCAAGACTAGCCAGCCATCCCTCATTATTAGAGACCTACTAAACCGACGTCAGACGTCGCCTTTCAACCTCAATGAATTCCAGTACTAACCCTACTAGAGTCAATTCAGCACTAGGCTGGATTGCCCATTCAGACTTTCCCTTCATGTAGTAGGAAAGCTACCCTGGTTGATCGAGTTGTGCCCGCGCGACGCGAGGCGTGAAACCCGTGTCCACTATATCGACTTGCACATTTTTATACCTCGGATCGGGACGAAACTTGGCACGAACATACCTTGGGTATGTATTAGAGGAACCTAGGTTATTCGAAGTGAGTAGCTATCCTGGTTC
>JAACJK010000014.1:0-247896 GCA_013368325.1 Ephemerocybe angulata | reverse complement strand
CCGAATAGTTATTCCGCGAATCGTCCTAAGTACGATTCTACGAAACCAGAGGAGTTCCTAGAGAGTATGTGAGACAAGTAGGATGTGATCAGCGCATGCGAAATCATCCCGGATCGCTTGAAGAAGAAGGCATTGGTTCACTTCCGAGATGTGTCGGAACAGAGTCTCTGGACAACGCTACCTGAATATAAAACGGGTACCTACGCGGAGTTCAAAGAGAAACTGTTCTTGTACCATCCTACAGCAGCACTGCAGAACCGTGGCAGTTTAGCCAGGATCCAGTTGTTGTGTGCGAGGCACCAAGGGATAGGTCTAGACGCGAGTCATACCTTATTGCAGTTCGCGCTGAAGTTCAGGGCCGAGGCAGCGAAACTCGAGAAGCATCTCATGAGCAACAATGAATTGGTTAACCTTTTCTTGGCGCGTTAGATGAGCCTTTCCGTACGAAAGCATGGGAGGTACTCTCGAAGGAAGCCGAAACGGATGACACCCTGGAAGTCGTTGCAGGAGAGAAGATCATTCCGTTTGACCGATGGATCTCGTGTGCTGAAAAGTTGGCGGTTCAGAGAGAACGCTTTGGAGAAAGGTTCGGAGGAAAGAAGGGAGGTATCTTGGCTAAACCCTCGGTCGTCTCTGCCACCCCGAGCACTCCAGCAGTGACTCCCGCGGCCCCATCTAAGTTGTACGAGCCCGGTTGGAACGACGAGCCCACTGTGAAAGTCGAGTACGAGGACCTCGAACACCGAGTTCTGCAAGGAGTGAGTTCTTTGCTAGACCAGAAATTGAGTGCCATCGATAAAAAGATGATCTCTCGGGATGCCTACATGGAACTCAACTCGAGGAGTTGCGCGCTGGTCAAGGACGCGCTGACAAGTTCATGCGTCAGCCCAACAACTTCGCGGTTGCAACCCAGCAGAACAATCCAGGCTCGAGAGGGGGCTTTGGATTCGGAAACAATACGAGGACCACCTCCTAGCGCGGGGTCGATTTGCTACTACTGTAATGGACAGGGTCACTTCGCGAACGACTGTCAAGCCAAGCAGAAACATGTCAGCGAAGGCAAGATTGTATCGGGACCGGATGGGACCTTCGACAAGCATGGTAATCGCCTGCGCAATATGCCCGGCACCTCCTTGAAAGAGGTAGTAGACAAACTGCCCATGCCCACGGCTAGCCAGAACGTCCAGCACTACTATGATGACAGTGCGGACTATGTGCGCGATCAGTTCATCAAGCGCGTACCAGGAATCAGAAATGATTACTCGGGACGAAATGAACATTCTGCGAGACGAGATTTATCATCTGAGTTCCTTAAGGAACAAGGATCGTCCGCGCGAGCAAGAACATGCAGCCACAGGCCCAGTTCGTACAGAAACCAGTGGTCGAGCCTTGGAAGGAGCTCCAGCAGGAGCAGAAGCGGAGCAATCAATTGATGTCCCAATTAGTCGCGGCACTTACCCCGATGGTTGGGAGGAATCAATTCCCTTTGCAGACGCGGTCTGGAGCGAACCAAGGTGGCGAGGATGATGAGGGTTTCTCAGCGACCAGTGAAGGACACTGCCGTCGCGAAAAGAACCGTTGGCGCGACAAGGCAAGCCCGGAGGTGCGTAACAACAAACCCAGCAGAAAAGCCACGGTAGAGGATGAGGAAGACGATGAGGATGAGGAGCCAATAAAGAGAGGGCCGCCGTCAGGAGTAAAGAAGGTCTTTAATCCGCGAGCACCTCGAGGAGTGCGGTTCGAAACGGTAGAAGTTGGGGGACGAGTCAAGCGGCGCCTAAGTTGAAAGACCGGCCCTTTGTACTAGTACCACCACTCAAAACGACTCCGTTGAAAACACCAACCCGCGAGGATGTACAGCAAGGGAGAGAAGGTCGTTCCGATCCTAAAACAGCGTTGCCTCGCTTAGAGAAGAAGGGACCCGCGTATCAGCACAAGGCGCCTATTGAGGAAGCCGAGTCGCTGAGCCGCATCATGGAGGAGTTACTGAGTACGAGGTTCACTACGAGTCTTAAGGATTTGGCAAGCATTTCGGCACCTGCCCGCGAGTACTTGAAAAAGATGATAACCAAGAAGAAGATTGCGATTGATAATAAGGAAAAAGCCTCAGATCTCGAGTACCAAATCATCGCTCTTATTGACTTGATGTCTACTGAGTACAAAGCTCGCGCGGTACAAATGTGCAACATCTTAGAGGCAGAAGAGGAGTTGGGCGAAATGGAGATCCCCGATCCTGAAAGAGAAGAAGAGGAAGAACCCGGGACTGTAAGAGTTGAACAAGTCTTCATGCAGTTGGAAGAGCTGCCTCCCGCGCAAGTCTTTCTGGCACAAGGAATTCCATCGGTACCCGACGGAGCCTTCGTAGTTAGTGACCCCGTGGAGCAGTATCTAAATTCATTGGAAGATGGGGAAGAGCCGCGGCCAATTCTGGTAGCGCGCGAATCCGTGTCTCTGAGAACTGTCTACCCGAGTATCAATAAATCGGGTAAGGTAGAAGTCCTCTTGGATATGGGCTCCCAGATCTGTTCCATGGATGCAGATGTGGCGAGACGTCTGGGAATCTCTTTCGATCCAGATATCGTCATTCACCTCCAATCCGCCAACCGAACGACAGAAAAGACTCTAGGTCTGGCTAGAAACATCGAGTTCGACTTCGATGGAGTAACGGCATATATCCAGCTTCACATCATTCGCCGTCCAGCGTATGATGTTCTTCTCGGGAGACCTTTCGACGTCGCTATGTCAAGCGAGGTCAAGAACAACACCCGCGGCGAGCAGCAGATCACACTCTGCGATCCCAACACGGGCAAGAGGATTACCATTGCCACCAGCCCTCGAGGCAAACCACCCCCACACGTTAGAAAAGAGATGCTTGACGCTCAAGAAGTAAATTTTCGAGCCTCGAGGATCTGATCAACGGTGATCAGGGGGAAGTGGGTCTAATCCTCGAGAGAGATGACAGGACTGGCAAAATTAGCCTAACCCAAGTCGTGAGACCCACAGAGAGCGTATTCAGTCAAGAAGAGTTACAGAGAGCGTATCTACAGTCGTACTTCGAGGGAACTCCAGAAGGCGACGAAGATGACAGAAAAGGACGAGAGGTATTTCAAAACTACCTCTCGACCATAGAAAACCCAGATAGCGAAAAGAGAGTACAGTTAGTCGTGGAGACGCAACCAGCGATGACCTCCCAAGATCAGAAAGCGAAAGCCAAAGTCAAGGGAGTCTCGAAGGGCACGAAATACAAGAAGGTGGCTGATAAAGTCAAACCGGTTATGGGGCACTTAGACGAGAGGTTTCGCATCATTAGGGACATTAAAGGTGACCCGCTCGCGAACCTCCCTGAGCTACCAACTAGACCTTCGGAGTTCAAACCCACTGGGCGCTACACACAAGAGAGGAAGGAGGACATGGACAAGCTGCATAAAGGGGACTTCTTGTGGGACGAAGAAAGGAAACTACTACATAACTTCGTCTCGATACATGAAGAAGGCTTCGCTTGGGATGATTCCGAAAGGGGGAGCTTTAAACCAGAGTTCTTCCCGCCAGTAGAGATACCCACGACCCCTCACACCCTTGGGCGCTTAGAAACATTCCTATTCCCCCAGGCTTGTATGATCGCGTGTGTGCCATGATCAAGAGCAAAATAGATGCCGGCGTGTACGAGCCTTCGAACTCATCGTACAGGTCGAGGTGGTTTTGCGTGTTGAAGAAAGATGGAGAGAGTCTGAGGATTGTACACAGCTTAGAGCCGCTGAACGCAGTTACAATCGCTCACTCGGGAGTGCCCCCAGCAACGGGAGAGTTGGCGAGTAAGTTCGCAGGAAGGTCGTGTGGAGGCTGTCTGGATTTATATGTAGGATACGACGAGAGGTTATTATCACCTTCCTCGCGAGACCTCACCACATTCCAAACACCCTTCGGTGCGATGAGATTGGTAACCCTACCCATGGGATGGACCAATTCCGTGCCCATCTTCCACGACGATGTCACCCACATCTTACAAGAAGAAATACCAGAAGTCACTTGGCCGTTTTTGGATGATGTGCCCGTAGGTGGACCTCGTACTAGATACGAGAAAGCCGACGGTACGTGCGAGACTATACCCGAGAACCCTGGTATCCGAAGATTTGTATGGGAGCATTTCCAGAATCTCAACCGCGTAGTGGAGAGAATGAAGTACAGTGGCGGCACATTCTCAGGAAAGAAGTCCGTACTGTGCGCAGACGAGTTTGTGGTGGTTGGCCATTTATGCACCTATGAAGGTCGGAAGCCACTGCCAGAGAGAGTAGGCGTCATCGAGAGGTGGGGACCTTGTCAGTCTGTCAGCGATGTCCGCGCCTTCCTAGGAACAGTGGGGACGATGAGGATATTCATCCGCGACTATGCTAAACGTGCAGACGCGATCCAGAAGCTGACAAGGATTGACCAACCCTTCGAGTGGGGAGAAGCTCAGGACGCCGCGATGCGAGACTTAAAGGATGCAGTCCGAGACGCACCATGCCTAAGATCCCTGGACTACGATGTCAACACCGAGATCAAGCTCTCAGTCGACACGTCCTACAAAGCGATCGGCTGGTACATAAGTCAACAAGACGTTGCAGACCTTAAGAAGTGGTGGTACGCGCGGTTTGGCTCGACTACCATGACTCCGCGCGAGGCTCGCTACTCCCAACCAAAACGAGAGTTATTCGGATTGATGAGAGCATTGCAGGAGAACAAATACTGGCTCATTGGCTGCAGACGTCTAGTGGTAGAAACCGATGCTCAATACATTAAAGGAATGCTCAACAATCCGGAAATGGGTCCTAACGCTACCATTAACCGATGGATTGAGAACATTCTAATGTATCACTTCGAGCTACGGCACGTAGCAGGCAAGACCTTTGCCGCGGATGGACTTTCCAGGCGTGATCGCATGCCAGAGGATCCGCCGCACCAGCCCTACGACCACCAAGGAGAATCGGGCGATGGACTGAGAGGATACTCGAAACCTAACCCAGAGGATCCGGACCCGCTCGACTTCGAGGACTTCAAACATGAGATTGACACGCGAGGAGGATATCTCCTCAATGTCACGATCCCTGAAGCCGATTTCGAGGATGACAGAGTTCTGACTGGTGTCTCGCGACATGTCCGAACGGCGACGCGAGCACAGTTGGTCAACGTCGAGATGTTGCCAGATGCAGAGTTGAAAATGGATGAAGAAGAGATAGAGGCGTACGATGACGCGAGACGATCCCAACAAGCGCGGGACACAGACGAGCGCCTACCCAAAAGAGCTAAGTGGCTAAAGGGACCGCTACAAGCGCCCGAGGGATTAAAGCCGGCAGATGTGGGCAAGTGGGTCCGCGAGTGTAGCCATTACTTCGAAAAGGAAGGAAAGCTATATCGAAGACAAACTGGGCACCCACAGCTAGTTGTGCCTAAGGAGAATCGCATGTATATGATGAGGGCCGCACACGACGCACTGGGACACCGAGGCGCGTGGGCCACCACTCAGGTTCTACTGAAGCGCTTCTGGTGGCCTGAACTCGAAGGAGATGTGAACTGGTATGTAAAGACTTGTCACGTTTGCCAGCTGAGGACAAAGCTACTGTTGAAGATCCCACCACAAGTCACGGATACTCCGTCGATCTTCCAAGTGTTGCACGCGGATGTGTTGCAAATGACTCCCGCGAGCAACGGCTGCAAGTACATTGTGCATGGTCGGTGTGCGCTGTCTTCTTGGATGGAGGGCAAGCCCTTGAAAGAAGAAACAGGCGCACAGATCGGCGCGTGGTTATTGGAGATCATCACGAGATGGGGATGCATGAGGGAGATTGTTACGGACAATGGAGGCGCGTTCGTGAAGGCTACGAAATGGCTTGAGGATAAGTATGGCATTAAGGGAATTAAGATCTCGCCGTACAACTCTAAGGCCAATGGTCGGATCGAGCGTCCCCACTACGACGTCCGCGACATGCTGTTCAAAGCAACCAATGGTGTCGCGAAACAATGGTACTGGTACTTCCAACACATTATGTGGGCGGACCGCGTAACGGTACGACGTCGATTCGGAGTCTCTCCGTTCTTCATGGTCACCGGCGCGGAACCAGTTCTGCCATTAGACATCCAGGAAGCAACTTGGCTAGTCGAGCCTCCAAGCGGTCCTATGACCACAGAGGAGCTTCTGGCGCAGCGCGCGAAAGGTTTAGCTAAGCATAGGGACTTAGTCGAGAACATGAGGAGTCGAGTTGATAAGGAGAAAAGAGAACGCGTCGTGAAGTACGAAAAGGAGTATGCACGGACAATCCGAGACTTCAAATTCAAACGCGGGGACTTAGTATTAATGCGCAATACGAGTATTGAGAAAAGCCTCGACAAGAAAATGAAGCCACGGTATTTAGGCCCTTTGGTGGTGATTGCACGTAATAAGGGAGGAGCGTACATTCTCGCAGAAATGGATGGTGCCGTCTTGCAGAGCGCCGTGGGTGCCTTCAGAGTCATCCCATATCACGCGAGAAAACGCATTCCTCTCCCTGCGTCAATCCATGACTTCATCGACATAGAGCCGTCCACGCTGGAAGAGATGGAAGAAGAGTCGGAAACAGGGTACATTGAGGACTTAGCATTTAAAGGAATGCCGAGAGGTGACCCCGAGGAAGACGACTATTAGGTCGAGAGGTTCGCAGGGTCATCGAGGACGATGATTTTTTAGTTGGGGGGAGAGAGAGGGTACTACCCGAACTCAATACTTAACATAAAGATTATCTTACTCCGAAATTTTGCGATTTTAGAGAAAGGTCCAAACGAGAATCATATTGACATCGAAAGCGGAAAACTAGAGAGCAAAAACCGTTCGAAGGGACTACGCGATTAGACTAAAGCTGGTTCAGCGGATCCAAGACTACTAAAGCGAACCTAAGTAGAGGTAGAAGGAGCAGAAGAAGAAGCAGCCGAGTTGTCGTTGAGAGAAAGAAGAGAAGCCTTCAAAGTGGTGTACTCCTCGTTGAGGATCTGCCAGAAACCAGTGTAGATCTGAAGCTTGTGAATAACCTGCAACATGACGCCGCGGGTCTCGCCAATAATAACACGGAGGTTCTCCTCGTTCTGAGTCTGGTTGGCGAAGTCGCGAACCAACTTGAGCGAGTTGGAGACCACTCCCTGAACATACTGGTTAGAGATCGCGCGATCATCGACTACAAGAGAGAGTAAGCCCGAGGACATAAGGAAATCGAAGGGAGAAGGCGCACTGTACTCGACGAGGTTACCGTCAGGGAAAAGACGGTTCCCAGAGCCTCGAGAACCAGAAGCCTGAGCCTCGCGATGAGCCTCTCCCTGGCGAGACCTCTTGTTGTTAACTTGCTGGGCCTTCATAAACATAGGAGAACCGGTGTCCATGTTAGGAACCTGAGAGTGGTCCAACATGCGGACTCCGCCGGACGCGTTGGTGCTACCACCACGAGTGGGACGAGTACGAGAGCCCTAGGAACGAAGTCAGAAGAAGAAAGTGGGAAGAAAGAAAGATGCGTACCCCAGCAGCACCGCCGCGAGCAGAACGGCCGCGACGAGCATTGTTGGCAGAGGCATCGGCCATGACCACATCCTGAGGTTCCAAGAAGGTGATCTCCTAGAGGACGCGAGAGTAAGCGACGGGCTACAGGAGAGAAACATAGGATACGTACCTCAATGTCCTCAGGGGCAGGAGCACTAGCCTTAGCTTTACCCTTGGAGGGAGCACTCTCCTCAGCCGGAGTAACAGACTCAGCGACAGGGAACAAGACGCCTAGGGAGAGGATGAATCAGAAAAGAGAAGATAAGACGATGAAGGAGAGTACGCACGAGCCAAGGAAGACGCGGTAGACTTCGCGGCACGAACAGTGGCATCGCCATCGGCCGCGGTAGCCGCAGAAGCAGCGGTAGGCATCGGGGTATCCTGACGCGGACCGTAACTTTCGCGGCACTCGCCCAGGTACTTGAGAACCAGCTCGAGCTTCTCGTTATCCGGAGGTGTGACCTCGCGAGAAGAGAACGCAGCCTGGTGAGCAGTCAACGCGGCATGGAGCTTCCCAACGATGCGACGGTGACGAGAGTTGTGCTTAAGAACGGCTTCGACCGCAGGTGGCTCCTATGAGAAGGGTCAGTCGCGGGGTAAGGAGATCTGTAAGAACCGAACGTACAACGAGGTCAAACAAGCCCTCTTGGGCACGACTAACCGCGTTGGCGGCACGAGGGTTCAAGGTCTTGGAACCAGGAAGGATGTGCTTGAGGCAATCGTTGCGAACTTGGGTGAGGGACGTAATGCTGGTCCCTAAGAGGTGGTCTTCAAGGTCATTCGCACCTTCATTGAAAGTGCGAAGGATAGACCTGGGAGACGCCGGAGCAGCAGCCTCAGGAGGAGGAGAAGGAGAAGGAGAAGGAACGACAGGCATTGAGAAAGAGAAGGTCGAGTAAATCGATGCTGAAAAGGAGAGAAAGCACCCCAGTATTTATACTCGAGAGAGGATTAGTACCGAGACAGGGGCTCAAGTGGTACTTGGGACTCGGGTCGCGAAGTCCGGTGCCCAGAAGTGGCGACATACGAGGTAGCGCACGGCACGAGCAGAACGGAATACGCGGCGAGAGGAGATCGCATGGACGCGAAACCGAGAAGAGGTGCCCGCGCGAACCAGTATGGACGAGGAACACGAATGCACCCGCGCGCCATCAAATCAGGGGGCGCTTAATGGATAAACCGAGATCTCGAAGAGCGTAGCCACAGCAAATGTGTATCGCGAGAACGGGAGTCGTCAAGGGCTAAATCCTGACGATCTCTCGCGATAATGGCGAGAGGTCGATCCGAGAGGTGGGGAAATCTTACCTCGAGAGGTGGAACCTCAGCCTTTCACACGGGCGCTTAAAACGCATGGGTCCGATCAACGAGCCGTGACAGTCCAGATACGAGCACGATGCATTGGAAGGGCGGTAAATACGGTACATTACGAGTCCAGAGTGATAGGGGTGTGGGTAAGAAGTATGTAGGAGGCCTAAGAGTCAGTGTCTGTGTGATAGAGATACAAAGGAGCCAGAAGTCCAAGAAGAGTGAAAGGGAACAACCTACGCAGCGGGGGGAGCGTCCTGCGCATCCACCGCCGCCTCGCCTTCTTCCTCCTCGTCGATGGGAACGCCCCCGTCACGAACCTCGCCTCCCTGCTCCTGTTCGACCGAGAGGTCGTCCTCGACCTGCGAAGACGAACCTGACGAAGGGAGAACCGCGATTTGAGGAGCGGCGGACGACGACGACGAAGGAAGTGGACCGAGAGCAGGACTGATGAAGTTGGAAGGGTTGACAACGGGGAAGGCGATGGTGCCCTCGCTGGTGCCTCGGTCCTGAGCGGCGGCATACCAAGCCGGGGGAGCGATGCTATTGATGAGCTCGTCGGAACCACAGTCGCGAGTGCTGTTCAAGATGTTCGCCAGGAACGATTGAACAGCATCGACCTTGAGGGCCTGGAACTCGCAGGTCTTGCGCATTTCCTCGTACAGCGCGTGGTCGGCGACGAGCATCTGGTAGACGCGATTGGTATCTAGAGGCCAAGAGATATGAGTAACCACCAAGCCAAGAGAAGGAACGGGTTGGACGTACGGTTGACACTCGGTGCCTGACTCGTAAGGAACTCCATCTCGCGGACTTGAGCCAACGTGACGCGGGGAGGGCGCGACGAGGGCGCCCACAAGCACGACTGGCTCGAAGTCTTACAGGCCGAGCACTTCCCGTTGGGGTCTTTCGGGTCCACGACGCACTCTGGAAGTGCACCTCGAGCGAGGCAGCGACCACAAGGAAGAGGTGGCTAGGGTCCGGCGCGTGAGTAAGAAAGAGATAAAGCAAGGAAGAGAAACGAACCCTGGGAGCAGGCGTGGTGACGCGCTTGAGGAGCTTGACGTCGGCGCGAGACGAGAGGAGTTCGGAGGGCGGCAACAGGTGTTGAAGGACTTCGGCCATGGCGATCTGATGCGCTTGAAAGGCGGCGGCCTGCCTCGCAGCAGTAAGTTGCCTGCGGCTTTGCGCCTCGTCGACCTCACCCTCGCCGTCGCCCCCAGCATCCTCAGCATCGCCCCCAGCGTCTCCAACGAAGTCCCCGGTAATGCTGGAAGAGCCGCTAGACGAAGCGGCATCGTCGGACTGTTCGGGATCATAGGAGTCGACGTCGATCGCAGTCCTAGCGTTCCTAGGAATGTGCGGGCGAAGTTGATGGGCAGTGTACGGAGAGGGCGGAGGCTGCGTGGCACGGCCCTTGCCTTTTGAAGACGAAGTTTTGGCAGACGAGGAGGGACCAGCACCGCGGGATGACGAAGTCGGCTCGACTTTGATCTTCTTGAGGGGAGGCGGCTGCACGCCCAAGAACTGTTCAGATAAGTGGACCGAGAAGGACGGAGAGAACGCGACGTACCCCAGTGTCACCAGAAGACTTGCGCTTGGATGGAACCTCGGCGGGACGAGCGGAACTAAGGCCAGCCCCTTGATGGCGCCGACCGACGTCCTTGGTCTCACCGAGCGAAATAGGCGCCGGTTGCGTCACAATCCGCTCTCGGGTGCCTGGAGCTTTCGGACGCGAAGTGGAAGGTTTGGAACTGGAGATGTGCGCGTTGACGCTGGAGAAGAATGTGAGTACACCGCCAAAACGAGCATCGAGGCTACACACCGGGCAAGGGGCGCGGACACCGTGCCTGGAGCTTTCCGAGAGGAACCCAAGGAAGGGGCCTTGGAAGAAGGAGGTGTAGCGGGAGTAGGCCAGTCGGAGGGCGGAGGATTTGGTGGAAAGAGGGGCGCGGCCCACTGAGCTTTGGGATCGAGCGCCGACGAAAGGGAGCGTTTGGTTTTCTTATCAGAAGTGGCCTGGCCGAGGTAGTACGCTATGTAGCTGCGAAAAGCGGGGAAGTTGGGATGCTGAGTTAGCAGAGGGTTGGTATGGATGAGTTGCTGTGGATCGAGAAAGAAAAGAACTCTTAGCGTCGATCGTAGAGCAGACGAGAGTCGGCTTACCACTACGCAGATCCACTGATCGTAGAAGGCGTTTAGCTTTTGAAGACTCCAGTCCGGGGACGCCGTCGCCGCCTGAAGCGCAGCCACCATCTCGGCGGCCATACCAAGGGAAGGATCGGCCATCGGTGTAGAAAGAGAAGAGAGGAGAGAGTACGAAGAGAGGCGAAGCGCGAGTGAGAAAGTCCCCAAGAAGACCGGGCTATATGTGAAGACAAATGTGACATTTGTGACATGAGCCCGGGAATGGATAACGCAGAAGAATCCTGGGAGAACATTCAGAGCGCGCTTCGAATGACATGACATGTCGAGAACTACGCGAGAAGGATGTGACGCGGGCTAAACCTGCAAGCACCGGGAAAAACTTAGAATCAATAGAGTCGAGGGTACAGGGTTGTTAAGACGTCTCGGGATCAGAATGAACCGGGGACCTCGCGGCAAAGGACTGAGGCGAGGCAGACAGGTCGGTGAACTTGCGAGAGGACAAGAACGAAGTTGGGTAGCGGTATCAAAAGGACTGAGGACAGTCTAGATTTCAGTTGGGGGGAGATGATGCGCCTTCAGCGCGTCTACCCACTAAAAATCGCGATTTACCTTAATAAATACGCGATTCCCACTGCATATCATCTATCAAAAGACCTGCACCAATGTAAAGGGGAACAAGAGTCAGAGCCGAGCCCAGAGCTGCTGACTTAGCCTCTCTGACCTACGCGCGGGACTACGAGAAGTGACGAGTAGCCTCAAGCAGGTAAGACCTACCTTCGCGAGACACTTGCTACTTTAAGGAGACACGCGCGGGACAACTATGGGATCGACTTGGCAAGTAACGGACATAGGCAGAGTAGTGCATATCAATGGGAAGCCCCCTACCCATCCCTTCGTATCTCGCGAGAACACTCTCGCCACACCCAGAGTCGAGAGATCACCGTGACATCAGTAGTCGAGAGGGATTGCACCCGAGCCCCTGATAAGCGCCGGAGTATAGCTCCCGCGCGACTTGATCTTCACGAGAGGTGGCACGTCGAGAGGTCGATCACACCTCGAGATGTTCGCAATCAAACCACGTCTCGGGAAAGTTCTGGGATCGCCATCGGCTGAGGGGAGAACTCGGTACAGGCACCCGCGTGTAACACAGGGGAAGCGGAACCGGCACAACTTAAGTGCCCCACGATTCCCTTGCCCGGGTATCGGATGGATCATCCGCGGCTCCACTCTATCAGAGGGAAACCACAATCAGAGATAAGAATAGGTCGGCCCACACGAGACGAGTGGCGCGGCGTGTACGAAGAAGTCGGTTGGTGGCAACGGCACAGTCTTGGGTATTTACCCGGGCGCTAATTGGCCTTGAGCTCAACCTCGAGAGGTCTTCCCTCCTATCTCTATGTTTCATTTGGACCGTTTTGGAATGTATCGCGATCGCATGTGTTTCTCATCTGTTTGTCTTGGAGCTTGTTTGTAAATATTCGGCATGTACTTAAGTCTCGCAAGTAGTTTAGAGAAAATCAGTTACCCCCCAGTTTTCATCTTTCAAGTCTCTAAGTCAAAGTCTAAAGTCTAGCCGTCGCGCTATCTGTCTGTCTGTCTGTCTGGTCGTCGTGCCAATTGTCTTTAAGTTTTCTGTTCCTTTTGCGAAGCTCTCGAGCCTAGTGAAAGCCCTCTCGTGGTAGCGACCTCGTCCTCCCGAGACCCCACCCTCTCATCGAGAACCTATATCACCCCGAAGCGCGGTCGAGTCTAGAACTCCCCTTCAAACTTGCTAGTTGCGAGTACCTTAGAGTCGACCTAGTCCTCTAGTCCAATACATTACTTTGCCCGCTCTACCTCGAGCGAGTTGCCCCTCAGCTACCCTAGTGTGGTTGTGTGTGTGTTGTGTGTTGTGTTTGTTGTTTTGGTTAGAGGCGTGTTTGGCTCTTAGCCCCGTAGCCGCACATCAGCGCTTACAGGACCAGTAGTTCACTTTGGTGTCCATCTGGGCGCTTTCGATATGGCTGCAGATGTCCCGGAATATTTTGTACTGGGAGTCCCGAGTCTCGCGTATGCGCCTACCATCCAATATCAGATGGATCCAATAGAATACCATGCACTAACAAGTTGAACACACCTTTGGATATGTGCCGCAAAAATGATGGTGGAAACATACTGAGAAAGGTGAACCCCCGCCTCCATAAGCTCTGCTTCATCACACAGCGATGCTAGACAAGCAAGGGCATTGAGTGATCCTGCCTTGAGAGTCGCGGAATCAATATGAGACTGCTTTTGCCCAAGTGTCTCCCCCAGGACCACCAGCCGTATCAAGTCATGAACATTGGTGGACAAAGGAAATGTGTCAGACTCCACCACCATACTGTTCCTCGCAGTTGAAGCCATTTGCGACAAGAAAAGCTTGGTTTCACAATCAATTGGTACCTTCTCGAGCATAGCATTTCCTCCGTTGAGCGCGTAGATTGTAGACCCAAGGCCAGAGAACTCCTCTGTGTCTTCATCTTCCTCCTCTTCCTCCTCCTCCTGCGCATAAAACCGGTGTCGCAGACTCTCTTCCTCATCCGCATCCTCCTCCTCCTCCTCCTCTGGATGAGAACCTTCCCCTCCCCCTCCCCCTCCCCCCTGTCCCTCTCCCCCCTGTCCCTCTTCCTCCTCCTCCTCAGGTACTGGAGGTGAACGCTGTCCCCGCCCATTGTTGAGTTCATCATCCGAGTCATTGTTATCTGGGCCAATAGCTCGCTGTTGGCGTTGGCGACCTGCTTCACGTTCAATTTGCGCATGCGGAATATACCCAGCGCCGCGATTGCATGGTTCATCACCAGGTCCACCACCACCCGCACCTCCACCACCACCACCCGCACCTCCACCACCACCGCCCGCTCCTCCACCTCCACCACCCGCTCCTCCACCTCCACCACCCGCACCTCCACCACCACCCGCACCTCCACCACCACCCGCTCCTCCACCGCCTCCTGCACCACGACCACCGCCGCCTGCACCGCCTCCTGCTCCTCCACGACCGCCTCCTGCACCTCCTGCACCTCCACCACTGCCCGCACCTCTACCCAGTCCACCACCACCTCTACCCGCACCTCGACCACTGCTTGGGCCTGCACCTCCCCGAACGCGGGCTGCCTCATTGCCACCAGTGTCCGCTGGGACTTGACCTTTGCCAGAGGTGCCTCCACCAGTAGCTAACAGGGCATCGATCTCCAAGTGTAGGTCAGGGGCATCTCCTGTGTTCTGCGTAAGGAGTTCGTTCAAACGGGAAGGAATGGAGTTGTCCTCTCCTTCGCTGAAAGAGTCGGGGCGAGCACGCTTCAAAGGACGAGGAATCTGGTGAGTTCGAGCATCAGACGCATGCTGACTATCTTCCTCGTCCACAATCTCAGTGCCCACGGACATAGGGGAGGATGGACGAGGCGATGATGGGGAGGACAGAATAGACATGCGCGAGGGTGCACGGGAGGTATCTGGCGAGGACGGTGGCATGGAAATTGCCAATTCGTCGTCTTCGTCGTCCGAAACATTTTTTGGGGGGCTACTGGATGGCATCAGGGTGGGCGAGGAGGGGATACCAGCATTGGAGCTGGTGTCCCACTCATTAGGCGCCCGTTGAGCGCTACTGAGCGCGAGTACGTGGTCACACTATAGCAGAGAGTTTATTAGTCTTAAAACAATATTTGAGGCACACTAAAGACTCACCATGACTTCGTAGGAGCTGTAACCTTCCTGGCGCAGGAGGTTTTCAATTCTCTTCGTCACTGCCTCACCCGTTGGTGACAAGTCACTGTAGGCTAGGAGTGCGGGAAGAATGGACAACACTTCATGAAGGGTGAATTGGATCGTTGGAGAAGCATCATCCATTGAGGAATGAAGAAAGAAAAGGAACAGAGAATAGACGTAGGTTGAGCACGATGGGCGCAGGAGGCAAGATGTGAATGCCTCAAGGCTGCCTTGCGGCTGCCTTGCTACAGGCGCCGCAACGCCAACCATCACGTGAGTCACGTGCGTTTCGTTTGGCAGCGGGCGCGGGAGATCAAATGATTTCGACGCTCCTTTCTTCCTCTCTGTCACCAGGGCCTAACCCTAGGGTTCTCCTACAGCCAAAAAGCCGTTGCAAGCTTGCAATAGCTTTTTGGCTGTAGGAGGACCCTAACCCTAGGTCTAAGGCCCCTCCTCCTCCTCCTCCTCCCCCAAAGCGCGTCTCCCTCGCGTCCAACGACGGCGAAGGCCCCATTCCCCACCTCCAGCGCGTCTCCCTCGCGTCCAACGATGCCGAAGGCCCCATTCCCCACCTCCAGCGCGTCTCCCTCGCGTCCAACGACGCCGAAGGCCCCATTCCCCACCTCCAGCGCGTCTTCCTCGCGTCGAACGACGCCGAAGACCCCATTTCCCACCTCCAGCGAAGAACATCAAGCGCGACAAGCGCCTGTTCAAAACCCTCGAGACCGCGTACCGCCCAACAGCACCGAAGATCCCCCACCACGTCACCCTCGCGTCCAACGACGCCGAAGATCCATATTCTTGCCCCACCACGTCACCTCGCGCCCAACGGCGCCGAAGATCCACGTTACATCGAGGAGAACAGCACACGGTATGCGCCGAATGAACTGGTGAGCCAAATTCCAACCTCAAACAATTGAAAGACTCACCGAGCGAACTGAGCAGACACACCTTTGATCTCTTGAACTTCGCGCCCACGGCGGATATTACCACCACCACCATCAACAATATTCACCACCACCACCGGTTTGCGCCCGCGTTCAACGACGCCGAACGCCATCACCACCACCACATCGTGCTCGGCGTCGGTGGACGCAAGAACGACGCCGATCACTTCGCACTTCGCCAGCACCACCAGCCCAGCACCACCACTTCGTGCTCGCGTCCAACGATGCCGAGCTGCACCACCACGATGCGGGCACGGGTTCGGATGGGGCAGGCCGCGGTGGAGGTGGGTGCGGCGGCGGCGGTTGTCGATGGATTGAACTCTCCAGCGTCGTTGGACGCGAGAGAGCGGCGGTAGAATGGAATCCTTGCTCGCTTCACCGCGTCGGACTCGCACTTCCCGCGTTGCTCGTCACCGCACTCTCCTCTCTCCCACCACCATCCTCCCTCGTCGTCCTCGTCGTCGAACGCAGCGCGTAGGTTGCACAGGTAAGTCAACTCACGTCTTCGAGCTCGTGTCGACACTGACGCACATTCTTTCGTCGTGCAGAACGGGTTGTCGTCGTCGTTCGTGGTGGTGAGGCGGCGAAGTCTCGAGAACGCTGCGTTCGCGGTAAGTCTTCGGTATCGTGCTGGCATGCTCTGGGCGTCGTTGACGGTGTTTTCGCAGGCTGCGCCATGCTGGGAGAGTCGACGAGGTCGAGGTGTGTTCGTCGCCGTCGCCGTTCTAGTTCGATGCTCACGGTATGATCATCTCTAGCTGTCGTCGTTCGTCGTCGTCGTCGTGCTCGATGGGCCGCATTCCTAACGAAGGTAAGTCAGGGTACACGAATCGAAACAGGGGAACTGACCTTATGACAATCTAGACCTCTCTCGCACCACCCTCTCGCTGCCGCCTCCGTCGATCCCAGCACGCAGGACACCCAGGTAAGCGGCTCGCACGTCGTCGTTGAACTCGGCACTGACGGGCTGTCTTTCATTGCCCAGGGCCGGTTGGGATGGATGCTCGTCTCCATTCGCGGCAGTGAGGCGACAGATTCTCGAGGGCGACGGGCTGCTGGTCGGGTACACGGTGAGTCTTCTTCGTCGTTCTTCGTGTTCTGGGCGCCGTTGACGGTAAGTTCGCAGGGCGCACAATGCTGGAGGACTCAAACGAGAGGACTGACCTTGTGGCACCCAGACTTCGTGCGGCATGTGAGACCTGTGCAACATCTTGAGGGGACGAGGGATTGGCCCTGGGTACGTCGTCGTCGTCTGTGGGTTCTGGGTGTCGCTGACGACGTCGTAGTGCTCGATGTCGGAGGGCAGATGTGAGTTCGGCCTCGTTAGGCTTGGTTGTTGCTCACGGCTTGCTAGTCCGGGTCGGCGTCGAGGTGGTCGGCGTCGTCTGGTCTATCCGACAGGTAAGTAGGCACATGAACCATTGAAAACGAAGGTACTGACCTATTTGACCTCTTAGACGTGTGTCATGTATGTTTTTCTCGGTGAGTACGGCCTCCTCGCGCGTAGTAGATTCACACTGACTCTTGCAGGTAGATCCCATGGTTGACCGCTGCCGCACCTCTGGACACTCCAGACTCGCGTCGCACAGCCCAAGTCGTCCGAAATGGCCTTGTCCTTCGTGGCGTCGCGTATGTTGCGCGTATGCTGGGTGGGATCGCGAAGCGAGAGTGAGCACCGTGCTTCCCATGCTTTCGTAGTGTGCGAGCTCCCTCAGTTCGTTGCACGACTAGTGGATGGTAAGTCCGTTGTAGTAGACCCGAGCCTCGAGTACTGACTGACGTACCCTTGGTCTAGATCTGCCGTGCACGGCCGTTATACAAGATCCCCCTGCATTCCATCGAGTTGGGGTTGTGCGACGACAAAAGCCCGCCTCAAGCCCGCCTTGACAATTCCCAACCGTATACCTTCAATTCCAGCCTCAGCAACGCCATCGTCGGCCCAAGTCCCTCAGCCTGGATTGGCGCCGCAAGCTTTCGACGGCGGCTCAGCACGACTCGAAGTCCTCCCTGGCCTTGAGACGACCGGTTGTAGTGTTGGTAATGAGGGAAAAAAGGCTACGGGTCAAGCATGTGAGTTATCTCGACGTGTAATCGCTATAATGGTTTGCTTACCGGCCAAATATCTCGACTAGGACGACGAGCAAACGCCGTACGGCCGTGGTTCATCGCGGAGCCCGACGAACCGACCGTGTAGTCCCTGGGGTACGGCAGCTGTGGGGAACAAAGTCACCGTTTCTCCTTCCAGCACGTCTCGACGCCGAGGTCCTCGAATTCCACCCCACCATTTCTCGGAGACCTCGCTTTTCCCACCTTCCCTGCTTCTCTAGCGACCACCACCATCACCATCTCGGTCCACTGCACCGTTGCCACCTTGGTTCTCCCACCACCACCACTACGCTTTCCCTCGCCTCCAACGACGCGAGCGCTTGCATCTCGAGTGCAAACGCAACCGAACGCTCGACATCCGCATCCACGCTAACGCGCTCGTCGGCTTTGACGCCAACGAATCCGACATTCGCGTTGACCCCGGTGGCACAGTACGTCGGGCGAGCGGGGTGTCGGAGTCCCTCCTCCACCTAGATACCCCGTCGTCCCGAACGAACAGGGCGTGGCGTGCGCACCGAACTCGAGTGCGCCGTGCGGCCCTTCACAGTCGCATCTCGAACAACGACGCTCGCCAGACCACGACCCCAGGGACGAAGGCGCTCAAAACCAGACCTCAGGGCCAACGCAATCGGCACCTCTCCTGCGTCTCGAAACGACGATGGTCGATCGCCCTCCCTTATATAGCTACATGTATTTGTTCTGAATCCCTAACGTAGATTGAACCTGGGAATTGATAGCTTGATTTTGAACGAGCGATGTGTGATGAGTGTGTGACGGTGATCATGATATCGATGCACCTTTCTCTCAACCACCACCATCCCATGTCTCAATCTTCTAGCTCTCAGATCTCAGGTGAGTTAGACTGCTCTGTATCCTTGAGCTTACTGACGTATCTTAGTTACCAGCATCCCAGGGGAGCTGCAGGAGGAGGTTCTCGACATTCTCTTCCAGGCGCTCCCTGAATCGCATAGCAAAATTATCCAACTGTGCCATTGGACGCGGAGGAGATACCGAAAGCCTGCATCCGCTACAATCCACGGGGAGAAGTGGACTTGGGGTTTCAGCGGGGATACGGATGGCCTCCTTGTGACCAAGGCTCAGCTGGGGGGCTTCATCGAGGCCATTCACGAGTTCCACAGTGTTTTTGGGACGACTCATCGCTTCTCAGAGATCCAAAACGTGAACATCACCCTGCCGTTCAACAAGAAGAAGCTTCGTGGCCTCCTCGAAGTCCTCCCTTGCTTGAAACTTGTCCACCTGAGGATCTCCGCATATGAGAATGAGATCGACCTGCAGGAGTATCTCAAGTTTTCTGCCATCATCTTAGGAGCCCTGACCCAGGTTGAGATGGCTACGTTAATCTTCGGGAGCCATTACGGGGAAGACGATGTGGTACAGGTGAGCACTGTGTTATTCACATTTCATCATAGAGCTGAACCGTAGCAAGGTTCCCAGCTACACATTGTGGCACAAGCCATACATATTCAAGGCTTTTCGCTCATCTGCAAACCTTTCGGTTTTGAAAATCAGGACACCACTCTCTCTGTTTCCGAACGAGGCTGTGGGCAGTGAATCTGAGCGGGATGAGGAGCTGGCTCGCGAACGAGAGACCGAACGTGAACGAGTGGAGGTGGAATGGCTGGGCAAGCTAACAGGTAGTCTGCCCTTTCTCAGTCAAATCTATGTCCAAGAAGGGGAGTTTGAGCTAGAAGAAGATGGTGGAAAGAGACAGGTTTGGTTCAAGAGGGACGGGGAATGGAGAAAAGCGAGCTGGGGGCTTCCGAAGCACAATGACAAGGATACCATGCTCCAGTGCATCTCGGACCCGTTCGGAAGGTCAACCCGGAAGGCCTCTTTTGACCCCTGGGGCGATGATGGGGAATATGAGGAGGCGGATGAGCAAGGCTGGGACGGTGAAGGCTGGGATGACTCTCAAATAGTCACCTTTTGATTAGCTTAGTGAGTTCTTCATATTAAAACCTGTTTAGCAAATGCTGAATTTATGCATGCATAGATAAATTACACAGGAGTAGCAGGTCCCTCGGGAGTGTCGTCGTAATCTAACGCTCCGCTTCGCGTGCTGTATTGAACCAGGGTTCGAAGAAGGTCTTGTTCGATTGCTTCTGCCCGTTGTGCGAAGACATCTCTCTCCCTCATCATGTCCAGCACCGAGTTTCGGCACTCCCTCCTCATACCTTGGAACGGCTGTTGTACAATGAATGCCATCGCTTCATCCAAGGGGAGAGGCTTGATAGGATGGATGAGCTTGGGCACAACAACCTTGCACCAGGTATCCGCCAAAACCTGCTTGCAAGTCTCATGGCATGGGCACCACAAGTCGTCGTCCTTGTTCAGAGCAGGGGGTCATGAGGCGAGTATTCGGCGTTCGAGCTCGAGCTTCATGCGTGCTTGGGAGTACTGAAGAAATGGAATTAACCCCATCTTGAGGCCATCCATAATCCCCAGCTTGATGTAGTCGACATCCCGGAGGAGGGCTTTGACCGCGGATGGAAACCAGGCATTGATTCCGTAAAGCGCGAAGCAGCAGCTGAACCCCAGCTCTTGCAGGAAGACGAACGAGTGCTACGCGGAGCACTCGAACGAGCTGCCTACGTTGAACAACCAAGGCATGCGGAAAGGTGCGTCGTGATGCCTTGCCATGTTCTCCGCGAACTATGCTGATGATAGGACACCATATAGATTCTCGGGGGCTCAACAGCCATGAACGCGCTGTACCTCGTCCGACCCTTGCATATCGACGTCAACTACTGGCAATCACTCCTCAATCCGCCCAAGTTATTAGCGTCTCCGGCTCCGCCTCGCGCTGGGTTTCCGGGTATTAGGCTTCATCTTCAGGATCTGCTTCGTAGACTCCTGGTGTGCATTGGAGAGCCATGTCAAAACCACTGGAGATGTCTGAGCCTCCAATAGCGACATCTCAAGGACATCCAAGTTCCTATCTTTCATACAAGTTAAATTTCTTTTTACATGGTACCACTAAAAATACAAGTTAAATTTCGAGCATTCACGAGCGAGAGGGGATTCCAAAGCTTTCGCTATTGGCCTTCACGTTCGCATCCCAAACAACCTCTACACCAGGTAGGCTTTCTCGAATGTGCTGACATTCCCTGCTTCCAATATTTGAGCATCGATAGATCTTCAACCTATGGATGGGCTTGGAGCGCGACAATAAGGCCATGATGAGAGTATGGATGCCAATGGTATATACCGCGTCAAAATCCACAGTATCCAATGAGAGTGAACGGAGAGCGGGAAACAGGGAGTTGAACTCGTCACACTGGAGTGCCAACACAAACTGTGTGGATCTCATGAGCATGATGATTTCCAATCGCGCCAATGACCCAAACAGCTCTCGACAGATGTCTATTCCGAAGGACTCCTTAGTATCGAATTCGAGGGTATGGAGGGGGGTGAGGTTGACACCGTTTTTCTTGATAGCTTTGAGGAGAGGCTCGACCATTCCAGCCTGGGCGCCTATGTCGAGAATCATATCAGGGATGTCAGGTGGATAGCCGCTGGGTCGGTCGAATGCAATGGAGAGAATATGGTGGTGGAGGTCATTGACTGCCTGGTTGGAGAGGACTCTGAAAGTGTGAATACCCATGCGCGCAAGCTCCCAGGTTGATGGTATGAGAGCCATCAGCAACTCGTCCAGTATCTCGGGTTCAGCGGCGGTTGCAATCTGGAGGGGTCCAAGGTAGGATGCGGAGAAGTGCTTGAAGAAGGTGATTATAGCAGAAGGACAGTCCGCTAGGGTGAGCTCCCTCAAATTTGGGAGTGGGTGGGACTCTGAGGAAGGATATTGGTCAATTGGAAGGAAGTTTGAAATCTCTAGGTTGGCAAGAAAGTGCATGGCTTTCAAGGAAGATATAAACTCGTCTGCTAGGGGCCGGGATACGGTTGAGGTTTGGGTCACCACCAAGCGCAGTGTTATCAGGAAAGGTCCTAATGGAACAGCCTTCCAATGGGGTATGGCGAAACCCTCTAGAACGAGATGCTCCAACTTGTCACGGGGACTGGCCAGCAGCCGCTCTGGCAATTGAAGTTGTCCTAAATGATTGCATCGGAGGGATAGATGCCTGAGGTTAGGGAATTCGTTTGTGCAGGTCCCCAGAATACATGTGTGGTCGAGGTCCAGGGTCCCCCCGAAGCGCAGGCAGATGGAGTCAAGGCGGCAGCGAGTTTCGAACAGTGTTTGGCGAAGACACTTGATGGATGTCGATGATTTACTGTATGAGCAGGCTCCAATGTTGTGTTGGATATGGAGTTGTGCGGCTTTCGAGCGCTGTAACATGAGCTCGACTAACTCGGGTTTGTCGAAGGGGCCAAGATGTGTCCACAGTGATGCGTCATTTGTCGCAACAACCCTCCAGTCATGGCAGATGTGGGTTATTCTAAGCAACGGATCCAGCCTTCCTTCATAGCTATCGGCATATGATGTTGACAGTAATAAGAGCCACTTGAAGATCCTTAAAAGAATCTCTGGTGGAAGTGACGGTGGAAACGGTGGAAACTGATTGTTGGCGTTGTGAATGATACTGTTTTTGGAAATGCTCAAAGCCCGAATTTCTCTTTCACTATGGTGCAATACGTACCTGGGAGGCTCCATTGGCCTTCTTATGCCTGTGGAGAGAATTGAAAGATGTGTTTGGAATGTGGTGGACTGCACGCCACCACATTCAACGAAATGATGTCACGGCCATAGCCCTCACTGAAACACACGGTCGCTCCGGCAGCAAATAACCTTCTGCCTTGAAACTCAAGTTGAACTCAAGCCTCAGGCCTCAGGCCTCAACCATCGCAATTACATCTGCCCATACCCAATAGCAACGGCGGCAACAAAAATTCTGCTCAACGTTCACAATAGCGAACTCGAAATACAGCTACGTGAAGATTCCACAGAGTCCGGGTGTATCGGAAAGAATATCATTCAACAGGTTTGTACATTGCTCAACATACTACTTTGCATTATTGACTACTACCCATCCCCAGCGCAACGCCCTCCCTCCCCGAGGATCGAACCCAAGTCTACGATGTCCGATGTCCGCCACAGTTAGTCAGTCATTTGTGGTTATACGAATGAGCTGACTCGTGGTGCCCACAGCTCGTACAGATCCCAAACGACAGACGAGTGCAGGGTGGTTCGTGTACGCGGTTCTATGAACGATGCTGGCGATCCGGGGGGCGCTGTTGCGAATGCAGGCTGAGTCGGTAAGTAAATCGTGACCATCCATCCATTGAAACTGACCTTTGTCTCGTTTATCCAGCTCGGCTGTGACTGCTGTGGTGTGGTATAGGCTGGTAAGTGAAAGGACGCGGTTTCTGAGGATGTTACTGACCGATTTCGTTGTTCCAGGTGCGGTCCTCGCGTGGGATGGGCTGCCAAGGGTGGTGCGAGCGAGGATGGGCTGTCATGGGTAGTGCTCGCTTGCAATGGAGGTCGAGAGGCTGCGGGACAAAATGTGAGTGCCTTGGGTCGATTTGTACGGAACTCGACGACTTACCCGACCATCTGAGGCCAGCAGATGACGTCCAAGGAGCTGTGTTGTCGACGGTCGTCGTCATCGTGAGGGCTTGTGCGCTGTGGGTCCGCCATGACCATCCTTTCGAGATGACACAAGGCTCACCTTGCCTTCCCACAGACACATCCCATCCGACACCAGCGCTATGGATGAGGTCGTTGGGTGGCGTCCGAATTCATGGTGAGTGTAGCATTGCCCGTTTCCCAACGCAGACTGACTTGGTGCCCAGAGCTCGAACAGGCCTATCCAGCCGACGCGTGCACAACATGACGGCCGTGTGCGCGACGAGTGTGTTGGCTGACCTCGTTGCTCTTCAGTCAGCAGGATATCGTGGGGGTGAGGGTTGGCGTGCACGCGCACGGCCGAGGATATCGTCGGTTTCGGGGATGCCGTTGGTGGAGAGTTCGCCAGCCCTCTAGGATTGTCAGTACGTCGCAAATATGTCCTATAAACACGCACCAAACTCATTACCACACTACAACCAGCATCATCCCGATGCCAATCCCAAGACATCTGGGAGTCGGCGCCGTGTCCCTCAAGCTCGCTGCTCCGGTTGCTGCGTTGGCCGCACTTTGGATGAGGTCGTTGCACGGCACGAGTGCAGTGCCGCCTTTCCCAATGCGCGGGCTGACTTGGTTCCCGCAGCTCGCACAGGCCGATCCAGCGACCGACGGGTGCATGACATGGCTGCGCTGTGCGTTAAGTCTTGAGAAATCGGAGCAACGTGGGTTCGTCGTCTTGGGTAGCTTGAAATGTGCGTGCTGACGTCGGTGCTCTTCGGCCAGCATCACCCAGCGCACCGCGCACTCGTCGTGTGTGCGACGGCCGGATATCGTAGGGCGGAAGGTTGGCGTATTTGCGCGCGGCCGGATATCGTCGATTCAGGCGTGGTGGGTTCGCCGGGTCTCTAGGATTGTGAGTACGTCGCAGGTATGTCCTATACAACACGCACTTACCACCACCCTACAACTAGAATCGTCCGCATTCCCGAGTCCTCCTGAAGTCGGCGCCTGTCCCCCTAGCGTGTTGGCCGTGTTCGTGCTGTTCTGGAGGCCGGGGCGCTGTTACGGCAACGGAAAGTTGGTGAGTGAACCGTGATAATCCATGCATCGAGACTGACCTTGTGTTCGCTTTTCTAGCTTTCTGGTAAGTCGAGTGGCATGATTCTTGAGCATGCTACTGATCTGTTTGCGCCTTCCAGTCGTTCTAGTCGCATGCAGGCGGCCGTGGGCAGTGAAACTCGCTCGCATTCGGAAGCGAGGGACTGCAATACGAAAGGTAAGTGTCTTGCGATGATTGTGAGGGATATTGACTGACATTCTAACAGAATTGGTCTTCCCAAGTCAATATCGCGAGCGAAAGTCAATCTAGACGCAGCCCACGCACTTGCGGTTGTGAGTACACCCCAGCGTGCTCAAACCGCCGCGCTGACTGACCTTTCGATGTTCTAGGCCGAGATCGCGAACGAGACGCGACTTGAAGCGAGCCGACCATGACGGATTGATTTCCTGGCTTGAATTGGGAGTGAAGGAGGGTACTTGGGCTGCTGTACTCGTCGTAGATGTAGTGCAGGGCCCGATTTGAATGCGAATGGCGATGTGCAGGAGTGTGTTGAGGGGGATCGGAGGCGCGTAACGGCCGTCTCTTCGGGTGCCATTTTGACTTGGAATGTGCGTTGAGCTGCGCATGCCCCGGGAGAATCGGGATGGGAATGAGCTTTGAGAGGGTCGACCACTGCGCGAAATGCGGGGAAAGAGAGGAAGCGTGGGAACGTCCTGCTCGAGCAAAGCAGACACAAACACGTCCAACGGCTCGGGACGACCAGCATACGAGTATGTCGGGTTCCAAGGGCGGTCGATAGTCATGATATTAGTCGTACATAGTGGGAAGAAGCAAGAAGGACGAAGCTCGATCGAGCATGTCGCGGACCCTTCGGCACGCACGCGACTGCTCCGGCGGCAAATGGCCTTCTGCCTTGAACCTCGACCATCACCATTACAACGCTTGCCTGTCTCCGCCATCCGATGCGCCCCTTTCCATGGATTTCCAAAGTTATAGAGGTACTGTCAGATTCTCTCCAATAGAAGTAGTACCAGATGTCTTTCTTCTGACTCTGAGGGGCAGGGTGCGATGCGACGTCGACAGAGGTGGTGGGTGGTGGATTCCTCCTGATGGGACTCCTGCAGCGTATCCGCGACCATCAACGTATTTTCCATTTCACATAATCCCAGGTGCGCCTGTTCGATGTATAGCAGTGAATCGAGAAGGAAGGTCAGCCCCGGCCAGTCGGCAGTGAGGGAATGTGCTTTGGAATGGGGCTTTGCAACTTGGATCCCCGCACCTCCGGCAACCAGCCTTGCCAAAGCAACTGCGAAGGCAGGGAAGCTGGGCTCAGACTTCCTCAGGCATCCGTATCTCGAGTACGACATCGTTCCTGCTTCACGCCTTTTCTTCCTCGTCGTTGTTGCTGTCGGTCAGTCATGCTGTAAGCCAGCTGTGAGCGGTCAAGGTTTAAGACGGCGGGCACATCATTTCAAGCGCCGAAGTTGTGCGCTTCCCCGAAGGTTACCCACGGAATTCTGGCTCTTCCCTCCTCCTCATCTCATAGTTATCGGTTACCTGCAGCCATAAACTCGAATACGACAGTCTCCTTGATAACCTAATGGCTGACTTAGTTTTCGATATCTTCCCTCAAAGGGGAGAGTGGAAAAAGAGCCCTCCGGTCTCGGGCGATGCGAGGTGAGCTGAAGTTGAAGTACATCAAGCGCTCGCGCGCTAGATTCGGAGCAACCTGCCGCGGAGTCACCGGCCGAACCGGAATTCCACGGCCCGGCCCGGCGCTCCTTCACGTGCAGGCTGGAGACGAGGGCCCGCCATCCTGTAGGGGTTGTTGTTCTCTACGTCCAACCACCACCACCTCCACAGCACCAACGACGAAACCTTTTCACCAAGATGTCGAAGCTACAGCAAGATGCGGCAGCGTTCAAGAATGTCATGCACAGACAAGACTTCACGTCTTGGCACTCCAAGAACGGAAAGCCAGCAGCAGCAGCACCGGTCGCGGCAGCGAGCTCCTCTATCGATCTCACGGGGGGAGCAGGAGACGGGGACGAAGTGACTCAGCCCTCACCGAAGAAGAAAAACAGGCAGAAATCGAGTATGGATGAGTCCTTTGTGGCGCCTCTTATACTTGCAGTTCAACGGATGTGTGTGTGACTGCCTAGGTGTCGTCTTCTCGCAGCCCAAGGATACGGGAACGGGAACGAATATCAATACGCAGCTCGTCTATGCCGTTGATTATATGAGGGTACGTTTGGTTTTGGTGGATTCTGCATGGGTTCTTATCTAGCTGTTGCGGCATGAAGCAAAAACCAGGTCCCATGCGGTTGGAAGACATTGCTTTGTTTACGGATACGCCTCTGGACACCGACCTCATGCTCCGCGAAAAGTTCAAAGCACACGATAAGATCCAATTTGATCACAAAACGGGCCTATACTCCTACAAGGTGCGTTTGCCTTTGATTAATACAGTCCTTCTCTAACCGTCCCTTCAGCATGACTTCACTTTCCGAAACAAAGCCGCACTGTTAACTGAGATCCAACGCTCGACGAAGAGGGGTGGAGGACTATCTGTCCGGGCGCTAAAAGAGTCATGGAAAGAAGCGCCTCAAGCCATAGAAGAACTCGAGAAGGAAGGAGAGGTGCTGGTGACTCGAACGACCAAGGACGGACAGCTGCGAATGGTGTTTTGGAACGAGATCAAGCCGACAGATGAGGCGGGTGGCAAGCGAGTGGACCAAGGTTCGTCCAGCCGGCTACATATCTCATATTGCTGATTGACCATCCGCAGAGTTCTTGGATCTATGGCACGGGTTGAAAGTGCCGGCCGAGGTCGATCTCAAGAGGGAGCTTGCTTCAGGTACGAGAGATTTCTTGTCATCAGGTTCACCCATGGGGCGTCCGCTAATTGCTATGCAGAGGGTCTCCAGCTCACTTCCGCGGAAGCCGCTCCGCAAAAGGCTCCAGGGAAGAAGAAGGGGAAGAAGGGAGGCCAACCTCGCCAACGACAGGTCCGGATCACGAATACGCATTTGCGGGGAGAGATCGATTTGTCGAAGGACTATGTTGCTCCCGGGAAGTAGAGCGTATAACGACGTCGTCCAGCCTATCTCTTTGCCATGTTCATAATCCATGTATCATAGTACTAATTGTAATGCTATTTTCTGAGCCCCTCGACGCTTTTTTGAGCGTTTCTCACATTGGAGACGACAGTTACACCCGTGGACTCCTCGTTCCGCCTGACTGGCGATGTAATCCTTGTCCTGGTGGGATCCTGACATTACCATTCCCCTCGCTCGGCGTGCCCCTTGGACTGGCTCTTGGGTCTTTGACCTCCACCTTTGCACCAGAGAGCCATCTGAATCCTGTCAGTACGTCGTCCGAAGAACAAGGTTATGTCTGACCGTTGTGTGCGCCTTGCACGTTCGGAATCCATCCTCGTTCAACTCAGCTGGATTTGTAACCCCAATGTCCCAACCAGCGCCTCCAGCCTTTTCTTCACGACCTCGAAATCCTGCATCGTGGGCCTCTGCGGCTTGCGCTCCTTCCCATTCCCACTCGCTGACATCCCAGCCAACAAGTCCTCCAACCCCTCCACATCCTTCTTATCCTTCAACTCCTCAGAATCCATCTCCAACGCCTCGCCCTCCGTGCGCATGTGCTCCCGCGCATGCTCCTCCGCCTCCAGATCCGGGGGCACGATGTCCGAGAAACGTATGTCGGCGAGCTGGGCAGCGATATTGCGCAGCTCGTCGAGGGCTCCGGGGGGGAGGAGAGGGAGAGGGTGGCCTTGTTGATGAGAGCGAGGAGGGCGGACGAGATTCCGCGTATACGGCCGATGTCTCGACCTAGAGGTGCGCCGGTGACCGCGAAGCCGGAGTCGAAGCCTTCTTGGAGGGCACCCTCTTTCCCGGCTGTGATGCCTTCTCTATAGCCTGCCTAGGATACAGGTGTAATTGTGCGATGTTGGTTTAATTAGAGCGGGTGGACCTCACATTCGTGAAATCGGATGCGATTTTCTGCCAGTGGGATTCGCCGTTGTAGGCGTCGTTGGATATTTCTTCGTCCCAGGGAGAGTCCATCGTGGCGTGGGGTGAAGTTTGTTTGGTTTAACCCAAGTTTAACCAAACGCGGTACGAACCTACTCGCGCGTGCGGCGTCCTGCTTTAGACAGCCATGGCCGCGCCTTCGCCCTCCAGCTACCTCATCCCCAATACGGGGAGTAATGCTCGAGATTACTGCATGCTCGAACGCAACCTCCTTTCTCACCTCAAACTTGCGCTTCTACTCTCGGTTCTGTCTGCGTCTATCCTGCTCCGAGCTCGCCTTGTTCCCGTCAAGGATGCGGGGAAAGAGGATGGTGGTCTCCCACTGGCATCCTTGGAGTTTGCTGCTGCGGTTCTATGCATTGCGGCGGGCGGGTGGGAATACTACCAGGGCTACTGGGACTTGAAGACGTCGAGGCCGTTCTTGGTTGCACCCAAGTGAGTCCTCGAGTTTACAATCAGGAATGGGAGAGGAGTGCTAAACAACCTGTTTTTCATCGACTCGCTTTGCGCTGCAGGCTGCATCTGACGATAATGTCCTTCGTGGCCTTCGTTGTGTTCGGGACGTGCATTGTCTTGCTCGTCCTTGGCTAGACTGACGGGCTTGCCCTCAAAGATATGGGGCTCTTATTTATTCGCCACTCAGGACGATATGGCGCCATCCCGGTCGATGGGAGATAAGTCCTCTGGGATCGCCTCTGTGCACTCTGCCAGGCCAGGCCAGGCAAAAGCCAACACGTGGTATGATACCCACCGAGGCCCACTCCTCCATCTCATCGCCACCAGGACTGCTACATGAGACTTTGGCTGTACAGAGGAGGAGGGCATTGACTGTGGACAGCTTGGAAGAGACCGTCGAATAGTGGTTCATCTATTCCTCTCTTATAGCAAGTTACCCCGTGCCCGGTACGCATACCCTACGTTTTATCTCCGCAAAGCGCGTGCCGCCTGTTTATGAAGCTATGACTTCCGTTCGTCGTCCCAGGTTGTTTACGTTACAGTTTTCTTGTCGTTTTACAAAGAACCTGAACCTCCTCACCACCACTGTGCAGCCTTTCGTGTGTTAATAAATCTTCGTGATCGTTATGTCTTCCATCTAACCCCTTCTCAAGGAAAAGATATGGATCCCAAACATTTGTCTCATTGTTGCTAGCCCCAGATTCGAAGTCGTCAAGCGGCTGTAGCCTGGTATCTTGGCGCGCCCTGTAAGCTCGAGAATAACTCCTGAAGAACGTTCTTCCGTCTCAGCTCTTAACCTCGGTGTTGTGAAACGCCCTTGTGACTTCATGTGAGGTTTCGCCTCAAAACACTATTGGTGAGTCTAATTCCTTGTCCCATTGCATCACCGATCCCACTTCAATTACACGGCTCCCCGTTTCCTTGCACAGCGGTCCATCGCATCGCCGGCCCCAGTTCAATTGTGCGGCCCCCCTTTCCTTTGAATAGCGGTCCGAGAGATTCTTTTCTCGTTGAGGGCCGTTCTCAACCTGCTACCTGGACGCGTGCCTGACTTATTCCCTCTTTAGTTAGAATTGCTTCCACTCACCAATGCACGATTCTATGTGGACCAAGAAGGCCCCGGACATCGTAATCCGTCGTCGCTACCGCTGCGAGTAACGGTATAATAATATGCACCACGGTGGTAACGGGCCGCCATTACATTGTCGAAGGCCCAGTGGAAATCAAGAAGAAGAAGCAGTGGAATCCAGGAAGAGGAAGAATTTTTGGACCCCGTGGGGGTGGCTATGTGCCAATATCGTGGAACACGAGTGAGTGTTTGAGGGTAAGCCCGAAGTGTTTAGGCTAAATACGAGTGTGTTCAAGCCATAAGAACGCGGAGAACGGCATTCGGATCTTTGCCTCGGTACGATAATTTTCCTGGAGTCGCCCTATAAAATGATGCTCCAAGCCATGGGTAGAGCCTCAGGCTGCTACACGCTGTTCTACAATGGTCAAGTTCTCGTCCCTCGCTCTCTTCTCCTTGCTCCCCGCTGCCCTCGCAGCTCCGGGACAGCTTTTCGAACGCCTGGGGGCTCCATCCGAGCTTGACAAACGCGCCGGAACCTTCTTCTCCAACTGGCATGAAGGCAGTGGCAATTTCCAGTGCAACAACGGTGGAGGCGGCTCGTATACTACCAACTGGTCAGGCCAAGGTGGCTTTGTCTGCGGAAAAGGATACAGTCCCGGAGGAAGGAGGTATGTAGTATCATCGTCTTTCGACTCTAGCTGCGGACTGACTGCTTTTTGGCATTAATTAGGACCGTCACATACAAGGGGACGTACAATCCGAAAGGCCCCGGATACCTAGCCCTTTACGGGTGGACGAGGAGTCCTCTCATCGAGTACTATGTCATCGACTCTTACGATGTTCTCGCACCCGGAGAGCCGTGGACAAAGAAGGGCAACTTCACCTTCGAAGAAGGCTCATACGACCTGTACACCAGCACTCGCGTCAACAAGCCATCGATTGAGGGTACAAGGACCTTCCAGCAGTACTGGTCCGTTCGTACCGAGAAGCGTGTTGGTGGCCAAATCACAACGGGAAAGCACTTCGATGCTTGGAGTTCCGTCGGATTGAATTTGGGGTACCACGATTATATGATTCTTGCTACGGAGGGGTTCACCAATGGCGCCCAAGCCAGCAGCGGCAACTCCAATATCACGGTCGACTAGGAAATGGCTTGTGATGTAGCACTCTTGAAGAATATGTTGTTGACGCTCCCCCTCCACCCCCTCAGAAAGTCACGGTTTATAACCCTGTACCTCGTACGACTATTCTTTCGCTTGGATTTCCTTCACTTTGAGGCAGCGAATTGGTAGACGAGTGCCTATCCCAAGGATGGCTCCTGCAACTTCTTATCAGACCGAAATTTTTGAGAACTGTTACGAGTTCAGACGGACTCATTGACGCAATTAAGGTTGGGCATTGCCATCGCGCGAATGGCTTCCACTCTCTTGAATTCTAAGTACTCACATAAGGGTCTGGACGCCAACACGAAAACCCGACAATGAATCTGTTTTGAGTTCAAACTATGTACTGACTATGCCACATGACGTCGCAGGGGTGGGGATGTATATCTAGATCGTAAAGAAAATATGCAGTTGATGCAATGGAGGGTAGTAAGTGTAATGATTGTACAAATGATGCTAGTGGTAGTAAAAAGTCGTGAGCAAAGACAGAGAGAGAGATGGTAGATGCGATAAATGAAGATGAGAGCGACGATGATGCGACAATGCAGTAATATAAGATCCAAATGCCAAAAGAAGGACAGAAAGAACGCGAAACAAAGTGTGCAACCAGCAAGGAAAAGCGGGGGTTGAACCCGAGTTGCTGGGCACGGGGAGAAAGGCGAAGCAGATGGAACGACAGGCGGAAAAGAGGGAATACCCGAAAGCAGAGGTATACAACACGTAAAAATACAGAGGGAAAAAAGGAAGGTCGAAGTCAAACGGGGCCTAAGCGCCGTTGACGCCGTTGACAACGGGCTTGCCGTTTGCGCCATGCGCGGAGCCGTTCGCGGACTTAGCCTTGAGGGCCTCCCACTCCGCTCCAGCCTTCCAGAACGGCTCGAAGATGGCGTCCGTGTTGTGGAAGTCATTTTGCACAACGTTAACGAGGGAGTACGTCTCCATGATCTCGTCGATCAGCTTGTGAGCTGGCGAGTCCGACTCGTATAGCTTGGCCCACTGGGAACCGAGCTCGAACGCCTCATCCTTCCACGCCATAAAGCTGATCGCTTCGACGATCGTAGGCTGAATGATCTCTTTTCCAGGGAAAACACCCCAGGTCACAGCATTAGGACCCTCAGAGTGGGTGTTGGTCTGGAGATCACCGCGCTTGTTAATAACATAGTAGGTGATGTTGTTATCCCGCTCGATTTGCTTGAGGAGGAGTTGGAGGAGTTCTGGGTGGACGAAGAACTCGAGGTAGGCCTGAAGAGGTCATCAAATCAGGAACTTGATCAACTGGAGGGATTGAAATGAAACGAACCTTTTGGTAAACGTAACCATTAGAAGGACCCCATCCGAATGTCTTATCGTCACTGCGGGCACCGTTGACGGCAGGCTGAGAGTTGATGGTGAGGAAACCGAGCGCGTTCATCTTCGCAAGTTGTTGGGCGATGACACTCGTTTCCATGGACGGAGCCTGGTCACACCAGGGAAGGGCAGACAAATCTCCGGTACAGAACTTAGAGAACAAACTCGAGACGTCTTCTATAGATGTCGGGGTACCCCAAAGCTGCAAAGCGTTCTCTTTCTGTTAAAGACGACCCAAGTAAGCACTCAACTAAGCCAGTAGAAAGATGAGAAATAACGCACGGTTTGCTTGATCCACACACCATATCCGTCCAGTTCACCATATGCAGGAGACCTGGAGTCTCCGAAGCGACCGTTAGGGTACTCATCCCAATTCTCTGTGCGGGAGATGTACGACTTCGTCCTGTTGGCCCAGAAGATGGGCCGAATTGTCTCTTGACGTCTAGTGGGCGTAAGGGATTGTCTCCAGGGCAAAGGTTTGATAGTCTCAATGCGAGGAACGAGGTTCAGCTCCTCCAACAGCATCTTCGTGCCCCTCTCCAGATTCATGGTATAGAAGTGCAGACCCTTGATCCCCAAACCAGAGTCCAAGATCTTCCGACACAGGTCCGCGACGATCTTAATGCCCAGCTCCCTGACCTTCTCGTCGTCGTTCTTCACCGGCTCAAGAATATCCATCAACGCCTGGGGAATGACAGTCTGTGAAAGACTCGTAGCCCGGATGAAGCCGTTCCACGTCTGGATAGGGTTGATACCAGGAACGATGGGGATCGTAATTCCAGCGGCGCGGACAGCCTTGACCCAGCTGATAAACAGGTCGACGTCGTAGAACATTTGGGTGAAGATGAAGTTGACGCCCGCGTCAACCTTTTCCTTGAGCCATTGGATCTCCTGGTCGCGCTCCGCGTCGGGGAGGTTCATGTGTTGCGGAAACCCAGCGACGGCGATGTCAAAGTAGTCTCCATAGTGCTTCCGGATGTGGCGGACAAGGTCAATGCCATGGACGAAGCCGTCGTCTACTGCCTCCCACTCCTCCTTGCCCATGGGCGGGTCGCCCCGAAGCGCGAGAATGTTTCGGCACCCTGACTCCTTCGCGTCCTGTGGGGTGAACGTGTCGATGTTAAGCGAGGTGCAGGTTCAAGTGGACAGTGTACGCACCCTCAAGGCAATGTCAACTTTCTCCCTGGGCATGTTGGTGCACGTTAGGTGCATGCAAGTCTCGATCCCAATCAAGCCCTGGCACGTTTTCACCATCTCGGAGGTCAAGTCGGACGTGCGGCCGCCAGCATTCCTACAATGCGCATAAGCCAGTGCGCCATAGAAGGTCAACGAAACGACACGCACCAGGTGATGTCTATGAATTCAGGACCCAGTGCGCGCATGCGCTCTATACGATCCAGAAGGTTCTGAAGACCCTGCACACATAATACACTCAGTTCGATACACCTCTGCCATGTGCGAGTTCAACTCACCTGGGCCGTCCGTGGGGGGAAGTACTCAAACGACCACCAGACCTTGCCATCCTTGGCCGACTGTTCGATCTTCTGGCTGATCCTCATGATATATAGTCTATGTTATCTGGTGCGTCAAATCGTGTTGTGGACGTAGGAGAGCGTCGTGAGTAACGGGGAGGTCTAGGGGTGGAATCCACGAGTCAAGGTATATCGGATATCGAGGGGTGGGGGAAGGAAGGAGACAACAAATTTTGATTATACGGTGGCAAGTGACACGGTCTATAAATTATGCAAAGATCGCACCATCATACTTCCATTTTAGACCCCGCACAAACCTGCTCCTCCCCAAAGTTAGGGGCCCCTGCTCGCCGATCACCTCGAGGCTGCTCTGCCTCCCTGTTTTTGAGGTAAAGCGATGGGGAGAATGGTCAGTCGAGCCACGAATGTGCATCTCTCCGATATGTGACACCCCCCAAAGATCTGAATCCCAGGTAGACTGAGAAAGGGTGTAGCTTAGAACGCCGGCTAATGGCCTGCCTGCCACTCGTTGCGGAAACTTCGGCCGACGTGATAAGAGTACGAGGAACAGCTGGAAAAAGGTCGGCACCGTCTCATAGTACTTGATCTCCAATTTCATGGGCTCTCTGAGAGACTACCAGTATACAGAACCAGATCACAATGAGATTACATTCCATCGACGGAGGTATAAAGGTGGTATACTGGCAAAACCTGGGGAAATAGGGGTAAGTGTCCACAAATGGTCGGGGCAACGGAGCGAAGGCGAAACAAAGAAGTCAACCCGATGTGAAGGATACGGTGGTACGACGCATCAGCCAGAAACGATATCGGAGAAGAAGAAGTCTGAGGAGGCAGGAGGGGGTCCAGCGGTGAGACCATCCGGCAAATCGACTAACTCGGCGCTCAAATCTACACGTCCAGCAGTCAGCATCTTCCCACTTCTTACGTGGATAAGCGAACACGCACCAAGTAGCTTGATCTTGAGTCCAATTTCCGTAAGGGCATGCACGAACCCGGCCGTCTCCTTGCTCGACACATGTCCTCCATCCCTCCTCAGCATATTCAACCCGTCTGTCCAATCCGCCCAGCGCGATTGGTCGGGCGCAATCTGGTCCGCTAACGAGCCCTCGTGTGCACTGAGCAGTGAGAACGAAAGTGGGGAGGGACCCGGAGGCGAAGACGAGGGCAGGTCACTGGATTCACGGAGAACATTAGGAGGGGGAGCACAGGTTCCCGTCGCTATTTCGCTGATCACCGAAATGTCAATGCGTTCAGGGAGGTCCTCGAGCCCGTTACGAACGGGGAACTTGACGGCACTGTCAACATAGTGTAGGTATTTGAGCGCATTGTCCTGAAAAATTCGTCAGCACAACCGCAGTGGTCCTCGTATGAAACCAACTTACAAGTCGCATAAACCTCCAGGGCCGCTGGGGCTTCCTGTGTGGGTTCCGAGGCGGAGGGGCATCAACCGGAACCGCGTTTACGAACCAGGCTCCTTGCAGCAAGCATTGTATCCTTTGCTGTCGAACAAACTCATATGACTCCTTGTACAACTTCGCCCGCAGGTTTCTGTGATCGGCGGAGGAGACTTTAGTTACAGAAGCAAGCGAAGATTAAAGTAGCGGGCATACCGGACAGGTACTTTGCTTAGAATCTTGTCCTCTAGCTCAAGCTCCTGCATCTGGCGGTCCCTAACCTTCTGATACTCGCAGTTAAAGTCACTCTCGACTTCATGCCACTGACGAACGTGCTCATTCCGCAGTGACGCTTTGATTCTACAGCCGTAAATCGTCAGGAAACAAGCAGCACGACTCAGGTAGATTAAATGTCCACTCACTGGCTCCGCACGAGGTCAGACACGCGGGTGAAGTCCTCATTCACCGCAGCCCCGCTCTCTGCCCACATCCGAACGAAGAAATGGGTTGCAAGGGAGTGCACCTTCTGGAAGTCCAGGAAGAAGGGTTGGAACGTGGTTGTCGTGGAATCTATCCAAATATCGTCAGCTCTACACAACACGTAGAAGAAACAGAAAGCTGGGGCTTACATCCTGGTGCAAAGGCTCTCCAATGGTTCAAGAGCAGCTCAACAACCTCGTTAGAAGCTTTGGCAATTGGACAGCGTTTCTCAGCAGGCCTACTAAGCTGCTCGAGCATCAACTGCGCAGAGCATATATTAGCTTCACTGAAACTGATACATCAAGCTATTCAAAACCCACCATTGAGAAATCAGTATCCAGCTCAACGAAGCTCCTCTAAAAGGGTCACAACAACAACAGTAAGCACTATGAGCCGATCTCGACCGTTAAATCAGACGCACCAGACACTCTAACCCAAGCACGCCCTCATCGCGGAACTCATGCGGTATGTCCTCCGTCTCAAATCCGAGTTTCCGCCACTTGACGATCTCGCCGTGTTCGTCGACTTCTTCCTCAAGCCTGGACGCCTCCCAGATCGCGCGCAGGGCCAAGGCGTGCGTAGCATCTGCGTCTGGGTCGACGGCAGTGTACTGTTTCCTGACTGTCACGCGGAGAATATTGGCTTGGAAGTCGAGGATGCAGGAGGTGAGGTCATCGATTTCGTGGAGGGACATGAGACGCTGGGAACATGGTAAGGAGGACACGTTAGAGGAGAGTTATGGGAATATGGGGGATGGAATATTAAGGACGCACAACGACTGCCTTCCGAACATTTAGCCTCTCCAGGTCGCCGATGAATTCGTCCCAGCGCGCATCCGTCGCATGGGTCAACAGCGCGTTGATGAGATTCATGCTGTTCACGAAGGACATATGGCAGATGCAGATAGACACCCAGGGCAAAAGATATGGTCAGTCAAAAACCCCACTCAAGTCCAGGTGAATAATCTACTACACACCTGTACTGAGCCATCGCTGTATCCGCACTCCCCAACCTATTGACAACCGTCTCCAAGAACCCCCTCTCCTTCCGCATCTGCTCGCACACGGCCCCAAATCCATAGCGGTATATCGAATCAGGGGGAGGGGCGGGCGGCGCAGTGCTGGAGCTCGCAGCAGCGGGGTTTGCGGCGCTGTGCGGGTCGGCTTCGACAAGCTTCTTGAGGATGGCGGTAGCGGGGCGACAGACGTTGATGGGGGAGTTTGGTGACGAGAGGATCTGCACGACGCGGAGGATGAAGGCGGAGTCGAGGGTCGACCAACCGTACGGGAGCTCCATGAGGTTCTGCATTGCGGTGAGAGCATACTGTGTGATTGCTGTTAAAAGGCGGTATGTGGGGTAGGGAAGTGGGGGCGCTTACTGCAAGAGTATTCCCCGTCGTTTCTTCGATAACTGCTACGAGCTCGGCCAGGCCATTGTGATTTAGAAATTCGGTCGAGAATTGTTCCTCCTGGGGACGCCGGAACGTGAGTTTGCTGCCTCGGATAACAATTGAATGACGCACCCGAATGTACTTCTGTAAGGAAAAGAGGGTGAGCCGGATGCTCTTCTCATGGCGATACTTTAGCTTCTCCGCAATTTCTCGAGCCTCCTGCGCAGGCGCGTTGACGAGTCTAGCAGGGGGCACACATCACCATGAGCATCATGGACCGAGTACGAGACTGAGAGACCGACGATAAACAACACTCACTTGAGGTTGACTCTGCCCTTAATCTTTCGCCTCAAATTGTCGTTGGTTACGAGCTCATCGGTGTCGTCCCTTAGCGCATACTGCGACGGCGATCCATTCTGCCTTAGGGTTGGGCTGGTAACTAGCTGTCTCACGACCTCGTCGACGGTAAGGGCTGGATCTATGCGAGTGCGGACGGTGACACCGTCGAGGGTCGTGACACTATTGGTAGGCACCAACGCCCCGCCGGACCTGGAGGCGACCGTCGAGGTCGAGGTCGTGTGCTGGATCGACGACATGATGATGATTCTCAGAGAAGGAGGACAAACACAGGCAGGCTGGATCAATCAAGCTAAAGATTTAGGTTTAGTTTCCATGAAGAAAACGGGAATTTGCATTGGTACAGAGATGGCCGGCGGGTACAACTAATCGACGTGGTGAAGGAGAAGCCTGCAGACACTTACGTGAAGATTGTGAACTTTAAGATGGTGGAGTCTGCAAAGGTGCTGTGAGTGACGAAGTACGCGGAATTAATGTGAAGGGATCAGTGAAGCGAATTGGCGTCATTCAGGACACGAACGAAAATGAATCCGTTCGCGTCCCTCCGACTGACGTGCAAATTGTCTCGAATTCATCCAGTGAACGGGGCATAGAAAGACGACTTACATGGTGGTCAACAGGCAGAAGATGCGTCCTCAGTGCGCACGGCCCATCCTTTATACTCGACACAGGAAAATTGCAGTGTTGATGCAGATGGTCGCAGCACAGACGCGATGATCTTTTTATCCCAGCGAAGCGTGGGAACTACCTTCCATATCCGCCGCCTCCGATCCGCTCACTGCACTCAATGACGCTATGCCTCTCTGCATCACATAAATTCAAAGCTACGATGAAGGCCCTGCTGCCAGCGGTTCCCACTCCAACGCGGGCTGCCTTCTACCACATCCCCCATACGACCCCTCACGACCCCGATGGATGCCCTGTCCAGTGAATGGAGGGTCACCGTGACGTACGACGTCGGCGACAGAGTAGCATTCAAGATTGGCGACTCGCTAGGCGTCGCAGCCTTCGAATGCCTCCATCAACGTGAGTACACCCTCATCATGCGTGTCATCGTCGAGGTGACAGCCCTGGTTAATTGCTGTCTTTATTTCAAATGTCTAGACACGAGCACCTATAACAACCAGGTAGGATGCCGCTGAGGCCGTACTATGGAGCGACCATCGATTAACCTCGATATTTTCAGCCATGCGCCGGCGGGAATTACTTCTGGAAGCACTACCCTCGAGGATTTCCAAGAATGAACTCGACCCCTCCGAAATCGAATCCACAACTTCTCGAAGGGCACTGAAATCACTGGGCGGCACTGGGGCGCCTATTTCTATCTCATTAAAGCGGGCGACATCGAGAGAGGCGAGGGCAGCGTTCAACGGTCTACATAACACCTTCGTCGCTGTTGCTACGCGACTGGAGCAAGCTGGAGCATCGTATACTTATTAGGAAAGGAGGGAAGATCCCCGGATAGCAGGCACCACACACCCCATACTAGCACGCTCATTACCACACTTCCCCTCGCTCCTAGCTCCCAATTTCTTCACCAATGTATTCCAAAACACTAGTTTTATACAAGAACACGTTTTCACACCAATAATCGAGAAGGAGGGGGAGAAATGAGCATCGCATCGCGCTTTGGTAAGTTGTTCGCACGACCTGCCAGCATCGCGTCGCGCAATTTCGAACGCGCCCTTGGGTACACGGGTCGAACTGCTAGTCTAAATACAAGCTCATATAGTAGGACACCCCTATGTAAGGGCTAGAGATACACGCCTAATCCTGCCCAGTAAATCTTTGAAAATCCTCGTCAAAAAACCTATCATATATCCTAACCTCCCCAGAACAGTCACCACTTGAAACGGGGGTTCAGAAGTTGTGATGGGGCACGAGATATGACGACGTACACGACGAGCTGATGCTCTCCCTTGAATCGGTCGCCCAGGGAAAAGGTAGCGATATCAGAATCCATCGAGGCGACGACAGCACCGTTTTGGGGGTTCGACCCAGCCCCGAGTGGGTCCCACAAGCGAACACACCCTACAACACCTGTCAGCCACAAAACGAGGTCAGTACATTGCCATCCAGAGCTTACCGTCGCTGCCACCAGTAAGCAATCCCAATCTGGACCCAGTCATAATCCATTCCAGCTTCGTCACCCCATAAACATCGTCCCCGGGATGGATTTTCAATGAGTTGTCGTCATGTCGGAAGTCATATAATGGCGATCCATCCTTGGGAAGATACCTGGTGTCGTACACATGCGTCCGGTTATCGTGTCTACCAAACGCGATGTAGATCCCGTCTGGGCTCACGCTTGCGTCCTGCACCTCACCCTCAATCCCTGGAGCATAAGGCTGCATGGTGATCTCTTCTTCTGCTCGTCCCGTTTTGCGCCGTATGTCATACCGTCGAAGGATAGGCGTGCTGCCGTCCCTTCGTGTGACCAGGAAGAGGTTTGCACCTATGGCCAGTCAAGCGGATGTGAGTATTGGAGCGAATAATGGCAGAAACCCTGAATGTACCAGAAGGGTCAACAGCCATGCAGTCACCAGCTTCTTTAGTATCAAAGTTGTACATAGCCCATTTCCTTGCGCCGTTAATGTCATAGGCCCTGTGTACGCCATTGTACTTTGGGTGGGTAAGTACTGGCTCAGACGACGCGAAAAGGTGGTTCGCTGTTGTGTCTGCACCCCACCGCATCTCGCCAATCACTTGACCTCGATATTCGCCTTGGAATTCCGTGGGCTCAGTGCCCAGTGCTACCGAAGGAAATACGTGAACACATCTGTAATCTCAGATATGTGAGTAAATTCTGCAGGCGTGAGCGGCTTTCTTACTTCTCAGCTACAGCCAGTGTTGATGTCCCAGGCTTAAAGGTTAACACATGCGGAATGCCATCGAATTTGTGAACTGCAAATAAAACAGCCCGTAAATTATAGCTCGACACAAGCAAGGGAATGAGCACTAACGCATTTCGAAGCTATGCTTGGTCCCAGAATGTGTTGGAGTCCAACGGCGGAGTTTACGGTCATTTCCCGAGGACACAAATGAATTCTCTGCACTGAATACAAGCGAGTCAGGCCACCCAATTTCAAGAAAACTGAAGAAAAGCCACCTACTCGGTGGGGTCGAATTTGATGTCGTTCACAGCGTAGTATTTGTCACCACCAACTATAAGGGCGGTTAATATTTAAGTCGTCGCGTAGAAAGAGATTAGGACTACATACATCGCTGCTCCGTGTGTCCTTTGAGAATACTGAACTTCTCTGCCCGCTGATTCCAGAATGTCGAAAGCGAGCCTGAGCGATTATAAGGGTCTATCCGGTCTAAAGTACGACGCGACAATACCCGGGTCTAATCAGCATGGCTCAAAGCATGGCAATAGTGCTGTACTCACCTTCCCCTTCACGATCTGGCTCCCCGCCTGTAGTTGCTCCCCCAATTGCGACCCACCCATCTTTCTGCTGGACAACCTGGATGGCTAAAATATCACATTGGCGAAAGTCAGTTACAGTGAGCACATGCAAAAAGGTGTACATGATACAGTGCTCACATCCTGGACAATCCTTCCAATTGGCAGTCGGCTTCAGCCCCTTCAAATTGAGAGCCTTCATCAAGTGCGGGCGCCTGAAGTTGTGTTCCCAAGGTGCAAGTGGCCGAGGAAGGCAGAAAGTCCCCCTCTTGTAATTCCTTGCAGTTTGAATCTACAACATGTTCCCTTAGCGCTCTACTCTCATCCAAGAAAAGAGATGGTCTTACGATGTCCATTAATGAAAGTGGTAGGGTATATCCGTCCTGCCTCTGGGGCTGGACATTTGGGCGGGGGTACACCATGTGCGCCCGTCTAGTCTGTTTGCTCCTCTCCAAACGCCCCTCCAATACTTTAGCAGCCTTATCGAGCTTTTCAGATTCGGTATCTTCGTCAGTGTAGAAACTGTCGTCGTCCAACACTGGTGCGAGCTTGTCGACATTGCGCGCAATAGGGTCCCACTATCAAACGTAAGATGTAAGATGACAATTCAATCGCGCAGACCTCTCGAGCACTCACAACGGTAGGATTATTCCAGTCGAGCCCTCCATGATAATTCTCATAGTCCTTCTCTGTCTCAATGGCTTCTATATCTTGCTTTTCAAAGAGCCCTGGACTTCGCCGGGTGGTCACGAGAGGTGGTCGCGGGGGTTGGGACGGCCCAGCTTGGGGATTTGGTCGCAGGGCCTCTTGCTCCCTTCTTTGACTAGAACCCTGTGCCGAGCTCGAGCCTGCAGTCGCAATTTTCAATCTCGGAGGGGGAGGGGGGGAACGGGGTGTTGGTTTGAAGACATTCGACTGCCTTTGCCGTCGGGAAGTGTTCTCTCGCTTGAGCTAGATATCAGTAACATTGGTGGAGGGTAAATGCCCGTATACTCACCTGTTGTCGCGGCCCTGGTTCATCTTCGTCGCTAATGATGTATACACGGTCCTGTGGGCCAGTCACAGGCGTTGGGCGTGATGTAGAGGCCCTATTCGACGCCGTCGCGGTTGCAGACTGCGACCGACTTGTAGAGCTCGAGGTGGGTTTCCGTCGGCTCGCTTCTTGAAGTCGGGCAGTTGGATCGGGGAGCTGCGTCCTACGAGACGGGTGCACAATTGGCAGTGGTCTACGACTTGGGCCGTCATCTGCAATTTCGATGACGGAGGGATTAGCCTGAGGGAGGCGCCGTTTCTTGGGAGGTTGGTTCAGACCCTAACCACTCAACGTAAGCTTGAGCGACCGCCTTCATGTCTGAGACTCACGTACCTGTGGGTTCCGTATCTCCAGTACATCGGGATTCTGTTTCCGTTTCCTCTCTTTCTGCGTGATTCGAATTGCGGACGGAGGATTGAACGGGGTAGGCCTGGGCTGAGTTGCGACGATTTGAACGTCCTCGTCGCTCCATGTGTCCGTGAGATCTATGAAGCTGCTCATTGCAGCGCCCGGCACTTCCCGCGGCATAAGGGGGGACGTGGACGTGGACGTGGACGTGGTGGAAGCTGGATTCGAAGCGACGAAAGCCATGCTGAATCCTGATTCCTGATCGCACGCTCGCCCCTAACCCTACTGTTCTGCACCTAACCCTGAAAGCCTGACGAAAGTCGCGTTGCTAGACCTCTCATCTGCAAAGGAAAACTTAGTAGAGTTACTTGAGGACTGATCAATCAATATCTATTGGTTCACCGCACATTGGGAAAAGGTCAGAAATATAGTGGGAAACGACACTGGTATATAATATAATCCTATCCATTACTATGCTGTTCCGGACGTCAAGCCAGCAGGGAAGCCAGCAAAATCTACCTGCTCCTGATGAGTCTGCCCATCGGCTGTGTATCCAATCCTTAAGCGAAGCCGAACGTTGCTCTGATCATCGAGAAAAGTAAGTGTCAGCACGGTGGGGTTATAAAGAAGGAAGGAGATCCCGGACGTACGCCAACAGGGGCAACGACGCGCATTTGCTGCGTCTCCGTGGCTCCGGGGTTCACGTTAGGATTGGACATTGGGAGCATCTGCAATTGTTGCGACTAGAAAGGGAACCCTTGTCAGCATACCAGATTGTTAAAATAGATGAATTTGACCGTACCTTGGGCACAGCTGCTTGGAAAGAGATGCCAGTTACTGGGGGCCCAGTCGTTTGGAACCGTGCAAGAATCATGACAATTCCAGGCTTCGCCGCAGAAGTTTGTGGGGTTAGAGTAACCCTCAATCCATTCTTTTCATACGCAGAGTATTCTGTCAACTTCCGCACGCTTGGCGTGGCGGGTGTAGCAGGGGTGGCTGACTGGGGCAGGGCGAAAGTGGATGGAACAGCGGTTGCTGGCGTAGCGGGGTATGATGGCAGCGCAGAGGGAGTTTGGGGAACGGGACCAGAATTGGATGAAGATGACCCAAAGAGACCGAGGATATCGTCGACAGAGGACTTTTGAGGCTGGGCAGCAGGAGGAGATGTCGACGTCGCGAGTTCCGATGATGAGCCAAAGATCTCGGCAAGGAGGTCTTGGTTCGACTGAGGGTTAACTGGAGGTTGAGATCCGACAGATGCTGAAGGTGCGTTCGAGATTTCGTCTCCCAGCAAGTCGGCCTACAGTATCATAAGCTACGTTGAAAAAATGGAAAAATGGTTGGAAACGTACATCCATAGCCTTGGTTGATCCAACAGGCTTTCTTTCGCTAACTGATGAAAGTCAATGATCTAGTCAATGCCAAGATTCTGCGACACTCACCAACTCCCATGACAGTGGCTTTCAACTCAGGTGCAGGCATCTGCTCCAAAACGCCCACTCTTGTCTCTCCCAATGTGAACAGGCTGGCAAATTCGACAGCACGCTGTTGCAGCTCAAGCTCGGGGCTGGTCGTATACTTAGCCAAGACCTCCGCAATTCGATCTTGCTCTGGCTGCGATGTTGTAGAGCGAGCAGAAATCTTCGTGAGTGCGGCAAGCAAGAATTGACGGATGAGGTAGTTTGAGTACGGAGAGTCGAAGCAGGACAAGAGGAGGTCAATCAACTCAGAATCTCGAACCTGAACCTTAGGTAAGTTGGCAGGTACATTCAAGAAAGGATCCTGGCTTACCGGTGTTGTCTTGTCATCATCCACAATACCACCTTCAATAAGAATGTCGCTATATTCCCCAAGAATCCAAGTTGCGGCAAGAGTCAATGACTCTTGGGAAATGTCAGATCGCAGAGCCAGGTACAGTTTGGAGGCTGTGTAGGCTTGCAGTTCAGGCGTGTGGGCCACGAGGCGGATGAAAGCAGAGAGGATTTCTTCCCTAACGAAGTTGCCAGCCTGAAGGTTCATGAGAGACCATTCGAATGTGTGTATTTAGAGCAACTTACGAGCTTCAAAACACGCAGAACGGTGTCGATGTGCCATCGTTTGTTGGGAGCGAATCTCTCTGCGGCAAGGGATATTTGGGTGGTCAGACCGAGCTTAAACTCGTCGTCCGCAACTTCCAAGAAGGCCAAAAGTTCGCGAATGAGGATGCGGACGTTCTGCTCGTTGATCAGAGCGTATGACAACTCCAGAGCACGGCGTCGGATGGAGATGTCCCCGTCTCGGAGACAGTCAAGGATGGTGTTTCGATGTCGCTGAACGGCGTTCGTGTCCATCGTGACCACCTTGTTCAAAGTGTTCAGAGCAACGTAGCTAGATTCGTTGGTTGGCGACAGGTGCAAAACTGAAAAATGGAGAAAACGCACCGAATGTTGTTGTCCCGGTTGCTCAAGAACTTGCCCAAGATGTTGATAGCCATGACTCGAAGACCAGTATCTGCTTCAATGTCGAGTACTGTCAGGACAGTCTCGTAGAGAATAGAGTTGCCGACGTTCTTGGATCCGTCTGTGTTGGTTGCAACCTGAAAAGAGTCGGTCTGGGGTGCAGTTAAGTGAGGGTAAAAACCGTACCTGCGCCAAGATATCGTTCATTGCCTCGCTAGCCTGCTCATCCCCTTTTCCAAGAATCCTCATTAGCCTCAAGATCTTCACTTGCAAGAACGGATCCGTGATGCCTGATACATCATGTTCAGGGCTGTAACCAGTCGTGACTAATGACTTGAGGTTTCGAACGAGAAGAGGTACGGCCTGGTGATTGCATGTCAAAGGAATACAGTACTGTAGTATGTTTATGGCAACATACACTTCGGAATTCGTTCAGATAGGATTCCTCAAGGCTACAGATCTCTGTGACCAGGGTGATGGCGGCAATGAGGACCCCGTGGTTTCGGTCCGTGAGCAGGTTCTTTGCCTTTCCGATGAAGTGGTCGGCAATGTCGGGCACTTTCTTGATAACTCTTAGAGCACAGAGGGCTGCCTGAAGACATGTAAATCATCAGATTAGCGACGTGTCTGAGGCCTGCGGACGTACCTTTTTCCTGATGTAAGTATTGCTCGACCCCAAGAGTTTCTCAATCTCGTTCGCCAAATCGCGCGACATTTCTTCCGATGCAATATTTGCAAATGTGCACAGCGCCAGGCCGACAGCATACATATTCGAGTGGTTCATGTCGCTATAGAAAGGTCATGAAGCGCGATTCTGTAATGCATGGGACCCGGACTCACTTCTTCAACGAGTTCGTGACCAGCGTCAACACCTCCTGATTTTCGTCCAACAGCAACATGATCCCGAGATATCCAAGGCGTTTATCGGTAAAGAGGGGGCTTGCGACCAGCTTCAAGCACTCTATCTGGCCGAAGTGCGCAGGGGATCCCAGCATATGGATGTAGAGTAATTTGGCGACATTATTGTGGCGCTGGAAGGTGTCTTCTTCTCGAAAAGAGGCTCTTATAGCCGCTGACTCCTGCTGGATAAGAGCCCGCTCATCTGCCACAGTCTACAGAGGAGGAAAGGAGATCAGATTTGGATTCGATGCGCTAGGGTTGCGGGATAACGACCTTGCACCCGCGAATGCCCTTGATGAGCGCTGTAGGATAGATAAATACAAAGCCTAGATCAGAGCACAGTACGAGTACCTTTGAGATTGTAGTAGGTCGGCATAACTCGTACCTCTACTAGTCGCGCTGGAGGTTCGAGCTCAGGATAAGTACAGCCTGTCACCGTAGCGCCGCGCTCTGGCAGACTCCGCTGACTAATCCAATCAAGGCTTAAAGTACAACGCGAGCATTGTTCTCGGGCGCCGAGCCCCTGTCCGACCTTTCTTTTCTTCCCCCATCTTCTGCCAGCAGGTCTGGGTTTCTCTACGAGCAGGTAGACGTTATGAATCCCTCTCTTCTCCAAACAATTTCCTCCGACTCCGCTCTTCATGCCTTTTTCACGAAACACGACGATGATCACAATAACGGCTTCATTACGCGACTCGACCGCTCACCCATTGCGCAGAAAAGGTTTGTTCGCCTCATACCTAGCAGAAATTATATTCTGACATCCTATAGGTCGACCTTTTATCACTCTCTTGCTCTCAACACGGCCATACTCTGCTGCCTAACAATTCTCGCAATCCTTACAATCCGGAGCAACCTTGAAGCGCCCTACCCACCACCCATGCGCGTCGCCTATGCGCTAACGCAGGATATTCTCTTGGCATCCGCTAGCCTCGTCCTCTTTCGTTCCACACTCCTACCATTCTTTTTTGGAGAATGTCGCCTGCGATACCGATACGGTTTCCGTGAGACGGAGATCATCCTTCGACGCTCCCCTAGGTCCCTCAATGTCGAGAAACTCACCACTGGCGGATCTAACCTGCAGGGGAGTAAATCCAATGGGACGAGATTGGAAGCTCTCTCGAAGGCCGCAACTCGCCTTGTCAACCCTCAACTGCTCTACAGCAGACCTGGGGCCATCCTATCGAGTGACTACTGGACTCTAGAATATCCCGCTCTTCTGGATGCGTATGACTGCGTAGACAACGGGAAGTTCTCGGACGTCGATTTCGACTTTACCTTGTGGAAACAAAAGGATGGACTTTGGACGGCCTGTGAGCTATGGCGTGTCCAAGAAATTATGACGGGAGAGCAGGAGTCGGACGTTTTCGAGGTTAGCCCATATTCTTATTGTCTCGCCAGAAGCGTTCTTTAGAAGCTGATGCTGCCGTACCTTCTTTAGAACCTGACCTTCCCAGAGAAGTGTTGAACCTTCTTGTTGTTTAAACCTACGTGAGAGGCGCTACTTTGGACGCTTCTACTGTGTGCTGCTATCCTTTCTGTTGCATGGACATCACCCACTTACCAGGCTACAATCGCCCAACCTACTCTAGATATTCCACTCTTGTATTTTCACATCGCATTGGCATCACATATAACACGATAGAAAAGGATATAAGAAATAAACTCTTGACGGGACAACTAAGTACAACGTGTGGGCGATGCTACTTCCTGGCTACTTAAGAGTGGCCCCGAAGAATGCGAGCCAAGGCGCTCAGTGCTGCAACTTGCTGCCGTAGAACCCTACACACTCAGGTTAGCGCACGTCACTAACCCGTACAAGCATGACTTACAATATTTGCTGCCATATTTTACTTGAATATCAGGAGAGCTCCCATGCTGGCACTGGAAAGAGAAGCGCATCAGTTAGGGAAGTGAGGCGCGCGGCGCGCTTAGTAATAAGCGCCGAGGGTTGCTTACCGAAGAAGGCGGCTGCCCTTCCCGAGTATCTGTCCTGTACACCTGGGCAGAGAGAGATCCGTCAATCCCGTTGGTAGCGACCCAGTCAATATCTTCCGGGCCTGTAGGAGCTGCTGAGCCAGCGAATTTCTCAACGGTGACGAAGGCATCTTTGTTTCCTTTGAAGGCGCCGGTGGAGGTGAAATCCCACTTTGGGCTGTTTCCGGGCTTGCCACTCGGGTTGGGTACAAAGTAGTGATCGCCTGCCAAGGCGAAGAAAAACGTTAGATATGCAGGACACTTGAGTAAGGCAGTAACTCACCAAGCACAGCGCTACCCCTCGTCAGGGTGTAGCTGGAAACCAGGGCTTGCGACGTTAAGTCCGCTGGTGCATCCACCCACATCCCAAACAACCAATCTTGAACACTCGTAAATAATGTCGATTTCCCCAAGCACGAGATGTCGTAAAGCTCTGCCACAGCGCCCACAAGCCTATGTACAACAAGTTCAGTATAGGGCCTGTCGTATCTCCATAGACACTGGTCATCTAGAAAAAGGGAACCTACGTGTAGTTGTTACTGGGGGAGCATGTGTAGTTCTGGGTGCCGATGGCTGCAGAGACAAATGAGAGCGGTAGTTGTGAGGGTGGGATCGAGCTCGGTAATCCTTCAATCTCGAGACCATCTAGAGGACATGACTTGTGAGAGGTGGCAGACACAGCAACTGCTGCGCCAAAGACAACCACGGCCAATAAAGCTGATGAGCGCATCGTAGCGGTGGGAGGTTATCGATTTATCAATAGAGAGAAAAGAGCACGGATAAGAATTCAAGGGTCTTGTCACCGGCGTTTGCTTTATACCTATGCCTCGAGGCGAAATGCAAATTGCCCAACACAGCATTTTCCATGCCGATGGCATAACCCTGACAGAGGCGCCCTTTCTCCGGCATCGTTTCATCGCAAAACAGGGAGATGGATTCCGATTGTATGGACGCCCTCGCATGATTCGCCTGATTCCAACCTGATTCGTAGATTATCTCAGTCCAGTAATATGGAGCGCGTTTCGGCGGAGTCGGTCAACGGATCATACCAACTAACTCGGGACTAGGTTGAGCACAGCAATAGCTGAAGACATGAATCCCGATCGTCTTGGCCCTACTTAGCACAGAGTTCGCAAGGGAGCTTGCGCCCGGTGCCAAGAAGTTATCACCACCTGCCGTTTGCTTACCCCTTCCTATCCCATGATTCAATCAATGGTCTCTAAGCTACGTATAATACAAGAATAGGTTATACTGGTACAGAAGTAGATTTATTTAATGTTGGACCGAGCAGGTGAAAGCGATGGTGCGAAAATGCGTCGGGTATACGGGTGAAATGCGTTGGAACGCTGTCGGCGACGTGGACGAGGCGCGCTCGATTCGTGACGTAAATGCGTGCCGTGTTGGCATCAGACCCACGCGATCCATTTCTTCAATTCAATAAGTCAAAGCGCTTCCTACTCCTCCTGGTACCTCTCCCAAAATGCCGTCGCGAGACTCAATAGCGGCTACAGACGACTCGACGTCCGACGTCTCCACGCCCCCACCCAGAAAACGCCTGCGCCAGGACCCGTCCTCCACATCGAAAATGCAGCAGAATGCCGCTGCGAAGAAAGAGCCGAGGCTGTTCGTGCCGTTCAGGGCGCTCGGGCTGATCACGAACCATTTACCATTTGCGCTGCAGACGCGGAGCTTCAAGGGCGCGGCGGAGGGGCCGAGGGTGCATCTTCTTACGTGTTTGGGGAGGAGTTGGGCGCTTTGGGAGGGCGGGAAGATGACGCTGCTGTTCGTCGGTGCGTGAACCGTTTAGATTGATTGCGGTGGTCCTGAGTGATTGGGTGTAGGTCCGGATGCGCCTGACCAGATTACGAGTATGGCTATGGATGGAGACGCGGTTTGGGTCGCTGCGTCGACGTTCTTGATCAAGTATATTCGCGGCAAGGAGGTGCGCTAATCGTTTGTTTCGTTGAGACTAGATTTTTGACCTCGAGTTTAGATTCTGAGGATTGAGAACCCTTTGGGAGCAATCTTGCATATGTCACGATCTTCGGCTCGTTTATCCTCGCCTTGACTGAACAAGGAGACCGTATGCTCACATGGGACACAACTTCTGGAGGTATGTCTGCCCTGCAGCTTCCAAGTGCCTTCTAGATTCTCATACAGTCTATCCCGCGCAGCACTACAATCCACGATTGAATTCGAAAAAGGCTTCACCGCTACCTCCATCCTCCATCCCGCTACCTACCTCAACAAAGTCCTCATCGCCAGCAATGAAGGAAACATGGAACTATGGAACATCCAGACACAGTACGTTCCTCAAACCTATTCACCTCAGCTCATGGTTGGATAATCGATATCCATAACGGAAAACGCATCTTTCACTTCGCCTCCTCAAAACTCCTGACCGCGCCTACTGTGCCTTTACTGGGCAAGAAGTTCGAGCCCGGGTCAGCTATCACGTCCATAGTGCAGTCACCTGCAATCGACGTTGTCGGTATTGGCTTTACATCTGGCGAAATCTCGGTATACGACGTTCGCGTGGAACGAGCGTTTAATGAGGATGCAGATGGAGGGAGGTTGGATCAGAGCTCTCGGTTTCCGTGGTGGTACGTACCAATTACCCCACCCCCAATTCTTTGAGCTCACAATACTTATGTGTTGCGTAGACGGACAGCCCATCCTCGCCTCCGCCTCCTCCGCGGGCCACCTCGCACTCTGGGACCTCAACGCGCGCACGACGGCGCCATCTCCGCGTTGGAGTGGGTCCCGGGCCAGCCGCTCCTCATCACCTCCGGAGAAGATAACAGTGTCAAGCAGTGGGTATTAGACTCGCCCACCGCCGCCCCTCGACTGCTCAAGTTCCGGTCGGGCCACCACTCGCCTCCTCATCTTATCCGGTATTATGGGGATGATGGGAAGCAGCTGTTGACGGCTTCTAGGGATAGGAGTTTGAGGTGCACGAGTGTTGTGAGAGATTCGAGGTCGTTTGAGTTGTCGCAAGGTACGTTCGGACGAGCGCTTAGTTGGCCCTATTTTCTAATAGTATTTGGTTGTAGGATCTCTTGCGAAGAAAGCCACCTCGCTCTCACTCCCCGTCGCCTCCCTCAAATTCCCCCCAATCACCTCCCTCTCCTACCAAAGACTGGGACGACATCCTCACCGCGCACGCCGACGAGACCTTCGCGCGTACCTGGACCATGCACTGGCATGATGCAGTCCAAGCGCCTCGGAAAATACACACTCGAATTCGCCGACGATGGTTCCAAAGCCGACTCACTCAAGAGCAAGGGAAAGCGCAAGGCGACGCTCAGGTCCGTGAAGAGCACGTGTGTGACGGCGTGCGGGAATTTTGGCGTCGCGGGCTCGTCGACGGGGAGCATACACATGTGGAACATGCAGAGCGGGATGAGGCGGACGTTCAAGCTTCCCGCGTGCCCTGCGGAGGTGGCGGGGCGCGTGCATAGCGCGAATGCGGGCAAGGCGGGTGGGGGGGAGGGAGAGGAGCGTTGTGGGGCTTGCGACGGACGCGCTGAACCAGTGGCTTGTGGCGTGCACGTTGGATGGGACGCTTAACTTTTATGATTTTAGGACGGCGGTGTGTGAGCCGACGCTTGTGTTGCCGAGTACGGCGACGGGGGTGGTGCTGCAGAGGGAGGGTGGGCTGCTGGCGGTTGTGTGTGATGATCTTGTGGTGAGGGTTGTGGATTTGGAGACGAGGAAGGTTGTTAGGGAGATGGGTGGGTTTAGGGGGATCTTCTTGCCTCTGGGTGTATTTGGGAATGGGACGCTGATGGTATTCTTAGGCGTTCTCACCGGATTCGAGCTGGTTTGTGACGAGCTCGCTTGACTCTATTATTCGGACCTTCGATGTTCCGACTGGGCAGCTGATCGATGCGTTCAAGACTTCGAGTGTTGCGACGAGTTTGTCGTTCTCGCCAACCAACGACTTCCTCGCGACGTCACACATTGACAGTCTGGGGGTCTTCCCCTGGTCCGTACTCTCGCTTTCCCATTGGGTTTGGGAATTGTGTTGAAATATTCTACGCAGGGCGAACCGTGCGCAATACGCGGACATCATGTTTAAGGGCATTCAGGACGACGAGATCGCAGAGGTTTCGTTACCTTCAGTGCAGGGTACTTCAGAGGAAGAAGGTGCGTTTTTTATCTCTCCACTTCGAGTTAATGAAAGTCTCATAACTTATTTTATTGTGGCACTAGAAGCCCTTGCCGCTCTCAAGGTCAACGACTCGCCCACGGACGCCTTCTCCACACCGCCCCAACTCGATAGCGAGCTCATCACACTGACGCTGCTCCCCCGCTCGAGATGGCAGACTCTCCTCAACTTGGAGGTGATCCAGGTCAGTGCCGCCACCACCTTCTCCCTTTGATCTCGCCTAAAGTTTTCTGTTGTTTTTTCGATCGTAGCAACGAAACAAACCGAAAGAGGCGCAGCGCCTGAGCACGCGCCGTTCTTCCTTCCGACGCTGCCGGGCGTGGAGACGCGGTTTGCGATCGACACGGAGAAGAAGGAGAAGGAGGCTGCTGCTGCGAGGGCGTCGTCGAGGAGGCTGCAGAAGAAGGGGGACGTTGAGTCGGTGTTCTACGAGAAGATGGCTGCCTGCTGCGGCGCCAGATAGCGGTTGTACGTGCTTTCCTTTCCCCAGCTACTCTCTGGGGAATTTTTTGAGCTGCCACGGTTTCGCGATATAGACGAAGACCTCTTCACTTACGCCAAAGCGATGTCGCCCGCTGCACTGGACCTCGAGATACGCTCGCCCATGTCCCTCGAGAGTCTGGCGCTCTTCCATGCATGCGCTGACACAGCGGCTGAGGTCGAGACGCGACTTTGAAGCCGTCGAGGCGTTCTTGACGGCGTTTTTGCAGATGCACAGTGAGGTGCTTATTGCGAATGAGGAGCTGCGGGAGGCGATGGAGGAGATGGAGGGCGTGCATCGGAAGGAGAGCCAGAGGGTGTTGGAGCTTATTACGAGCTCGTTGGGGACGCTTGGGTTTGTTAGGGATACACTTTAGGTATGGGGGTTGGTGGTACAATATATCTTCTCATTTTTCAATCGCTCAATCTGAGGAAATTCACCTATATCTATATAATTGGTGGGTATGCTACGTTGACGGCGGACGCGGGTAGGTGCCTCCACGCATGTCTTGCGTAAGACGACTCAGCACAGCGAACACGGTGCTGGGGCGAAAGATGGAGACTTCGGCGCCGTTCACGGTTCGACGCGAGGGAGGGGTGCTTGTACTCGGTGTCTGTAGGTAACCTTGTGGCGAGTAGGGCCGGCAGCGGCGCTTGGGCGGCGCTGACGGGGAAATATCGGTCTACGGGGAAGTCCAGGGCGCCTATTTGCTCGAAACCGTCGACGGCTGAATCCCGAGCACGGAGGAGGACGACGGTCGACGACGAAGGCTCCCGTGCAACGACGGCGAAGGGTGATGCATGATGGCGACTATGCTATAGCCTATTACTCTCGGTAAGCTATCAAACTGCTTCATCACCAGAACGATTAACGCACCTTCCTACCAGCGTTCTAACCTGACCGCCGGGCGCCCAAACTTCTCGAAACCTCGAAAACTCGCTCACATGCCCCATTGCACCGCCCACCCTCTGCAACGACATAGTGACCTTGGTTGCGGCGGTCATGCCAACGGTACTGTACGTACGGTGCTGAGGAGGCGTTAGACGAGGCTCTGCTTGGCGGCGCGGTTGCTTGAAGTTTGTGGGACGTTCTGGTGCCGCGTTAGGCCCGGCATGGCATGAGGTGGAGGTACGAGGAGGAGCAGGCGGTCCTGTGACCTTAGAGCAGTTTTCGTCTTGCAAATTTGCAAGAGCTGTGAGCGTAACCAGTGGCTGCGAAGGTGAGGATGGAGATGGCAAGGGTGATTCGTCTGGAGGGGTTTGCGGGAGTTTGGATCCGTGTTTGTACACTGTTGGCATTGGCCTCTTCGCCAACTCTTCGCTCCTGGCTAATGTCTTCTTCGTCGAGGATGTCAACCATCTCTCAACTGGCATCTCTTACCGGGACCTCCGACCCATTGAATCTGCCGTCAACCATCTCTCAACTGGCATCTCTTACCGGGACGGGCCATTGATTCATTGAATCTGCACACGGTACACCATGCACCCATCTGCCTGCCGTCTTCTTCGCGCGACACTTGCCAGCCGTGGCAACCCAAGAGGGGGCAAGGCCCTCAGAGCCCAATGCCCCTTGGGTGATGCTGTTGGACAATTTGTTCTCCAACTCTGCAAGTCAACGAAGAGCACCCCGCTTGCTCCAAAGAACTGGACTTCGACAGGCAACAAATTCCGAGGCATTTGACTCGGGTACTCTCGCAGTGGTATTTCGAGTGCCAAGCCGTGAGCTCTCCCTGTGCATCAATCCATCAGTGCCAAGCCGGCTACATCCGCATGCCGCGTCCTGCCGCCAGTTCCGTGCCGCGTCATGGGAAACCATTCTATTTCTGCGTACTCACCTCGTTACTATCGCCCCTCATGATACCCAACATGGAGGACCTCCAAGCGCAGGCGCCGGCGCTGCCTGAACATGGGCCACCGTCCGCCGTCCCTGAACGCGAGGTCGTCGCTTGCAGTCCACCCTCGCATTTGTTTTTGTTGGTGGGTGGTTGCCTGTGGTTGCACGCTTCTCGCTCAAGACGCTCGCTAACGAAGTTACTGGGATTAGTTTGGAGGTCGGAACGGAGGTTATTGGCAATGATACCGGGGGTGCAGGGCTTGTGGAAGGTGCGTTCGGATTGGCTTTCGAACTTGACATTGACTTACGGATTTGTTCTTCTTTCGTCCTTTTCTTACCTGTCACCCCATTCTCCTCGCCCTCGGTCATCGACCTATACCTTCACGATGCCGCCTACGCCCGCCCACGACGAGCAACACCAAATCCGATAAGCCAGGTGGGAGACGTCGTGACTGAGAATTGGAGATCGACGTCGTGCATGGGGAGTAAATTGGAGGACGCGATGCATTGAGCGAGTTCGGATTCGCTCAGACGGCAACGACGACGTTGGCATGGAACCGGGGTCCACTGCTTGCAAGTTACTATAACTCAGCCGACAGGCACCTTCGCCTGTCGCGATGTGCGACAACCGGATCCTCAGTGAACGGTAAGTTCCGATGCAGGCTAGCAAACAAGAGACTCACCGCAGCACCCTCTGTTCTACTTATAGTCAAACGCGCCGGGTGCTTCCCCTACCTCCTCTCGACCACCTCCCTTACGCTGCCCATATGCCATCACAATCCTCATTGGCCGCCATCGTCATGCACGGCGGGCGTCGGGCAAGTCGTCCCCTCGTCGCACACCGCCCATCTCCTCATCGTCGTTCCCTTTTCACGTTCAATCCAACCGCCCATTGGAAAACATTTACAATAATGACCGGGATTTTGTATATGTCCATTGGCGGCGGAAGAGGCTTCAGATGATTGGCCGGCCCTCGCGTGAGGAGCGACTTGCGGCAACTCTGCCCACATTGGTGGTGACAGGCTCGCGACGACCCAGGCATCCGGACCTCAAGAACCCGCCAGAGCGACCGAACGCATCCCGGCGTTCGCACCATCAAGGACAGCTGGCAGAGCGGCGTAAGCCCAGAGCCATTTGGAGCTGCGTTGCGATGGCGGGTAGGGATGGGCTGGATTAACAGGCTCGGTGAGTACTTTAATCTCGACTCCGTCAACGTGCACTCACTGATGCTGAAGTCGAGATGGGAACGACGCGCGCAGAACGGACACACACCATCGCGCACCCACCGCGTATCGCAGGCAGGCCAATCTTGGACGGCAGAGCGCGCGTGAGCATCTTCGCTCCAAGGTGTGTTAGACTTACCGCTACGCTATAGCCAATACAAACTGACTTACCATTTCCTCAAAGCGAGGTTGGAGTGGAGACAGAATTCGTAGGGGATGAAGGGTCAAGGTCAGTATTCTTCAACTATGCTTTCATCGATTTACTCACCTCTCCGCGATCCAGTTTCCCCTCGCATTGCGGTGCACCCCAGGATGCGTGCTCACCGCCCGAGACCGTGCTTTCAGTCGCCGTCCACCTCTGCCGTCGTCAAGCTCGTGTCGGGGTGTCCTCGATCAGATACAGTGCGCGTCGCATCGAGGTAAGCTGACTTCGACGGTGATTTTGGAGGCTCGGTGTATGCGCTGCGCCGATAGCTGGAATGAAAGGTGAGCATGTCTGCACGGTGTTGTGATGTGTGACTACTTACTGACCACGTTGCTATTGTAAGATCATTCAATCTGCTGTGATATACCCATGTCGAGTGCACCGACCTTGGATGTGGTGGCGCGACTCGCTCGGTTCAGGACGAAAGGGGCCTCAACAGCAGTTTGGGAACGGGAGACAGACGCGGTCACACCAGCTCCTTACCCGTCGCTTTGGCGTCCCATACAGGTACTAGACGTCCGTCCCCATTGCGACCTCTGTGAGAACGCCACTCGGCTCAGTGTCTACTACCCTCTGGGGTAAGTTGGGGGGACGATGAGAGGCAGTGCGAAGCCCGTGTTGGCAAGCCCATTCTCAGCCAACACCGAACAAATCTCATCGCGCGCGCTTGAATAAGCGCCCATCCCTGCAAAGTAGATTGTTAGGTGATACCGTTGTCTAATAAATACTGTAAAAGTCACAGAAAGAAGCCTTGAGAAATATACATTGCTTAAGTATAGACCGCATTTGAGTTGCTGAACCTTGTACAAGCCTGCGTGATCATTCCCAGTTTGCGCAAAGCCAAATATAGTCCCAGGTATCATCACTGAGCATGGAGGCCAAGTGGGAGGGAGAGTACCGGATGGGTATGGGTCGGGAGAGTTTGAAAATACACCGCGTTAGCTGTCTACCTTGCATACCGTCTCCAGCAAAGGGAGGCAAAATGCCTCGGAACAACTGCCGTGCGAAGTATCGGCCATCTGCCCACAGGTACTCTGCAGACGCTCGCTCGAGAAATTTTGTGTCGCCACCACTATTCCTTACGAAGGAAATGCTCGCCGTTGGCAAAGTAGGGCGTCGAGGGCTGCGCGAGATTGAGGCCTTCACTGAAGGTCACCCATTGGAAAGCTGGAACGAGAACGACGTCACTCGAAAGATTATGGAGCCTTTCTCCAATTTGTGCCTTGACGCGTTCTCGTTTGGGTCCAAGGTAAAGGGGGGCCAGGTGGAGTATGCCGCAGTGGTCCTTGTGACGAATCCCTCAGGCTCTGGTGATATAGACTTGAAGATTAAGCAACTATCAGTCGAAGATAATGGCACGATAACGAGCACACCCAAAGCATCGATAGATATGAAGACCCCGAGGTCAGTTAGCAATGGGATGGTGGAGAAGTTTGTCAAGCAAGAAGCTTTGGGTTCTAGAAAACTCCTCTATCAGGTACTTCTGTCTATTTTCTTGTTATATTCCAGTATGTAATTGACCCTTATCAGGTTTTTCAATATGCCAAGCAAATGAGAGAGGAAGGGGCCGGGAAGGATTCTGTACATGGAGTGTTGGCGTGGGCACCTGCCCACTTCATTCCGCTGGTCTACGACGGGAAGGTGATGGGGATAGGAACAGATATCGCCTCTGCCAAGGGTGAATGTAAGTGCGATTCCATGAAATATCCAGGGCTTGTATAGAACTTAAATGGTGTTTGTAGGGCCAGAAGTTGCTGGCATTCCTGAGAACTGGGAGGCTTTCTTCAACATTGTCGGGGCTTGGATTTTTATGGTCCTTATCAGTGCGGACAAGGAGCTGTACAAGAAATGGAAGAAATTGTGCCCTGAGCAAGTTCATCAGGCGGACGAGTACCTTGCCGCTACTGGTAGGAGATCAATTTTTGATTCCTTTTGGTCTGCGTCGGCCTGTTATAGGGCTTCATTACTGACTATTGTACAGCGAAGTGTCTGGAGAATATCAATGATCCTCTTCAGAATCAAGAGGTTCCGAGCTCTGAAGATTCGCCAGTACGATAACCTGGTTCTTGATACAGGGTGAGTGGCTACCAATGTGCAGAAATACCTTCGCTAACTTGATATATCGCAGCAGTGTGCTTTGTCTTCCCTTTGGTTGGACTTTGCCACCACCAGATTCTACCCATTCCACACCCACTGCCCTTACGTTCATTTACTCCTGTCCTAGCATCGTGATAAAGGTTTATAACGACACCTATTGCTACAAAAGGGAACACGCTGCATATAAGTGGCTGCATGACCTGCAGGGTTCAGACATACCAATACTCCATGCCTCGGGAAAATGTGCAGTGTCCGGCAGGTTTTTCTTAGTGATGTCAAATGAAGGGAAGCTGTTGCCTACATTGACTCAAAAGGACAGGTCTGCACTTGATCCCTGTACTGTATGCAACAATGTACTAATCATAATCCTCTAGACTTGACTTGCAGCCTATTGTGGATAGAATTCACCAAGTAAACATCCATCATCATGATTTGCATGCCCGCAATGTCGTCCGCAACACGAAAGGCAAGCTCAAAATTATTGATTTCGGTCATGCAGTAGTGGGCTGTGAATTTAAAGGGTGTACGGATGAATGGAAAGCAGATTGGGAATCGTAATGCATTGAAAAGCCTTGTATTATCACGAATAAACTATGTACTAGCAAATGCCAATTGGTCCAGTCTGGCCCGGGTCATGCTGTTGTCTGAGTATTAAGTAGTCATGGAACACAAATGGAATGGTACCAGCCTGGGGCCCGGGGGCGCTCAGGACTAAAGCGCCGACCTGTGGGCCGATGCTGCGCACCCGCGGCATAGCAATTTGGCCATCTGTTAATACTTAATGATAATGAGTACATAATGTCCGGCATCCGCAACATGTGAAGTTGGCTTACAGAAAACGGCATTGGCGTTGCATGTCCAAGGCTCCGAGCTCTTTCCTAACTGCTCGGTAAGCAATCCCTGGGCCTGTGTAGTTGCTGTGTAGTTCGCAAGAGAACTTGTGTCAGTGCTTGGTCAGTGCCAAGAACTTGTGCCACTGTTCTCCATTCTTCATTAACAGGTGTTTTTGCTACGCATGTTCACATCGCATGATTCAATCAATGGTATCTAAGCTACGTATAATACAAGAATAGGATATACTGGTACAGATGTAAACAAGACTTTATTTTAATGTTGCACTGAGCCGCGAGCGCTGGTGCGAAAATGCGTCCGGTATGCGTATGTTGCAAGTAGAATGCAGAGAAAACAAGTCCGTTCGAAAAAGCAAAGGGAAGGAAGCCCAGAATCTAGCATATGCTCATATCACGGCCTATGGGAGTCAACACACCTCCAGTCATGCATCATGGTTCAGGCTCCCCAGTCCTCTGAGCCCGATGGAAATGCTTCTTCGTAATCGAGGTCTTCGTCGAGGTCGTCTTCGATGAAGTCGTCGTCGCGGTCTCAGTCGCAATGAAGGACTTCCACGCCGACCGTGTCGCAGCCGGTGCAACCCAACTCGACTCTGTTTTCCCTGCACCAAGGTATAGCTCATCCGCAGCCTGAAGGTTTTGTCCCGCGTACTTGGGGTCTTCCCCAACGAGGGTTTTTACGCCCCCAGGCAGAGTGACGACTGACCCCAAAGGGTTACTTCCGAGGACGAAATCTCGGACAAACTTGTACGCCTGTGGGGTGAAGTCAGCCAAAAGCCCTCGTGGATCGTAGAGGTCGGGAACCTACAGCTTTGGGAGTGACAGCTGGGACGAGATGTCCAGTCCCGTAGAACAACGCGTACTTCCATCCTCGTTCCTGGTGGATGATTCCGGCGAACTTGCCTGAATCATCATACCAGGGAGTTGAGGGTTTCTTGGAGAATCCTCTAGCCCCGCCGAAAGTTGTGTTCTGAATGACGACTGAGCCCATAGTATTAGGTTAGTCGACGCTCAAGCCAGAGTAGAGAGTTCGGAGAAACATACCTTCGGTTCCCAAGTGAGGAATCAAGAAATCGTTATTACCCGAGTACATGATAACACCAACGTTCTTGGCAGAAGCATTCGCGGCGAGGGCATCCAAGAAGCTCGCGGGCCTAATGAGATGATAGGCGTCAGTTATATCCTCTCAAAGAAGTATCCGGAGCACTAATGTGACGCACTCAGGACTGGGATCCATTGCTCCTCCGAAGACGTGAGGGGTGCTCAAGGCCCAATTCTTGCTCGTAGGTGCATGAAGTGCCTTCCTGACAGCCGGGTCTGCGAGACGAATAACATGATTAGCGACCGAGTAACGCTTTCGTTGAATAAGTGAACGAACCATTCAGGAAAATGCTGGCGTCCTTGTTCTCTGGAGGGTTCAAGACGTCCGACAGGTCGTAGACATCGATGTTCTGAACGTCATCTAAATGGATAGTTAATGAGTTTCAAAGGCGACAAGCACAGTTTGAACACCGGACTCACTCCATGGGTATGTGTAATTGAGTGCGTAGTCCATGACCATATCCCAAAGGAAGCAGCCATACTGAATTAAAGAGAAAACTGTCAGAACTGGGGAGCTAGCATCTTTAATCCGATTAATAATAACGTACCCAGGGATCGAGAGTACCATTCGTGCGGAGGCTCAAATCTCGCTTCCACAAATCGCGACCCAACTCCCGGTCTCGGCGCTTAAGGGTTTTGATGTCCGACTCCTCGTAGCGCTTGGCCAAGGTGTGATAGAGGTGCAAGCCTTTCTGATTTTGCTGGGCTAGCTGCCAAGGTATTTTGCGATCTCTGGGTTGTTGGAGAGGGACGTCGGGCAAAGGGGCGGTCTGTGGGTAAGTCATGTTCAAGTCATAGCCGCAAAGATGAGACCTGATAAGATAACTTTAGTAACTTTGCAAGACATGTAAGGCGTAAATGAAAGGGCATACTGCTGTTTGAAGTACTTGTATACTTCGGGGTCGTATCCGATGAGCTGGGGGAATGTTTCAATCACGCTCAACTTGAAAGTATGTCAGTGGAAGCGAAATCGAGGAATCGATGAAAAACGTACAGCGGGGAGCAAGTTCCAGACGACGCCGTACGCGACAGTTCCGTCACCGATCACAATGTTCTCAATTTTGACAGGTGGATTGGACATTTCGAAATACGCTTTCAGGATGTATGGCTATGTTAAACAGTCATCACTAGGTTCACTCTGTTTGGAACACTTGAGACTTACGATATACATCCCAGCATAACTCTCGCCGGTGAGGTGCAGAGGTCGTGTCTTCAGGCTTGGGAAAACTTTTACCAAGTTGGAGAGGAAGCCCATAAAGTCCCTGCCGATTTGGTCTTCATCGTGAACTGGTGACGGACAGGTAACGGGGATCAGCACCGAAATCAGAGAGAGACGGGTATGGTACTAACCATAACCGTCGGCTGTCGCTGTGGCGTGCCCAACTCCTCTGGAAACAGAAAGCAGGAAGATCAGAATTTGTAGGGATGGAACTGTGTGAAACTTACACGGGCTGGTCGATCCAGAAATAGTCGACGAGCTTGTCCCAACTGTATTGGTTCTTGGAGAGTTTATAATCGGAGGACATGGCAATGGGGCCATTCTAAATAGCGTCGTTAAGGTCGTTGTTGCGGCTGCATTCATCCTCCTCCCGTGGCATACCTCAAAGAAGAACCCGTACATGCTGGATGAGCCAGGCCTACCGGATTGTTTTAGGGAATGCGCCGATGTGTTGCCAGTCCCGTATTCACTCACCCGCCATTCAACCAGATAGCCCATGGCTCCTCGCTCCTTCGAGATGCTGTTGCTGTAAGGGAACCAGCCGTCTTCTCGAAGCCCCAGAAGAACAGCGTATTGTTCGGACTGGCGCGGTTCACAGGTAGGTTGCCTGCGTAATTCTGTCCGAGAGGGAAGGTCACATTTGGAAGAGGGTCGGTGACGCGAAAATCTGAAGAAAGGACGCCATGAGTCGCGTTTAAAAAGAGGAGCTTCAAAGCGACACGTACAGTTTTGCCAGCTAGGGCTGAAATCCCCTGAGGGCTTTCCAGGATAGTCTTGAGGCCAAGAGCTAGGAAGGGCGGTGCTTTGGCAGGCGCCAAGCGGCAGAAGGGCAAGAGCCAGCGATAGCAGAGCTCCACTCGGGTGCATATTGGGGAGAAGAGAGGAAGAAGCCTGGGGAGACGAAGAGCAGCATCGCGACCTTTTTATATACTACGCCCATGTCGGCATTTTCAAGTTAAGGCACCGGGTGATCAGACGTCGCATTCTGGGCGATGATATGGGTGCCTTCCGGCACGCCTCTTAAACAATAGGGAACGTCAGGGAACGTCGAACATTTATCATCATCATGGCAAAGAAGGCATACATACACATGAAGGTCAGACGGTCAGACCCCTAACTGCAATTGTTTTCAGTGTGTGTAACCTGATGGGAATCTCGTTAGAGTGGTATCTCCAACGTATCTGTAGGTGCAAAGCTTCGCCTACTGGTAGGTCCGGTTGCTGAGGTAGATTTTTGTTTCATACGCAGTATTGTGGAGGATATTCCAAACGATTTCAAGCAGAGATAGAGCTGTCGATCCACAAATGAAAGGAGACAGGAAGCTGGCAGAGAGCAAACACTCCCAATCCGGATGGAGTAATGCCAAATTAAGCAGCCGCGTCACACGAGGCACATCAGTAGAATCCTCGCCGATGAGGCGGCGAAGAGTTCACATCCTTTTGTCTTTAACGCTCACCAAGATATGGGGCGGAGAAAGCGCGTGCTAGACGACGGCGATGACTCGGACTCATCAAATAACGAGGAAGGCCCAGACTTTGCAGACTTTGACGACAACGATCCCGATGCAAGGGAAGAACGTGCACTGTTTAACGATCCGTACCAGAGGAAACGGCCGAAGAGGAACGGGAAGGAGGATGCTATATACGGCGTCTTTGGAGATGACAGCGAGGAAGAAGGCTTTGGGAAGAAACCGGCGGGGAGGCAGAAGCGCAGCGATTGGGCCAAGGCTCCTGCCTTCGTCTCCAGTGACAAGAAGCTCGATCTCGACGAATCCATGGACATAGACGACGCAAATGACGACGAAGCGATGGAGGATGCGGGCAGTTCTGACGACTCTTCTGAAGGCGAGGATGATAACGAGGCTGCAGAGTACGGCGGTGATTCTGACGCATCTGAACCCTCCAGACCCACTTCCACGGCTCGTGTAGACGACGAACCTGAAGAGGAGGAGGAAAGGCCTCGTTTCGGCGGTATTGGCTCCTTTCAACGGGTTGACACTGGTAGCGATGCGCCAGGACCGTCTCGTGGTGGTGGTGGAATTGGATCTGGCAAGGGGGGCATTGGCTCTTCGAAAGCTGGTCTGGGGTCTGGACGGGGTGGAATTGGCGCCTATGCCTCTTTCATGAACGCATCAGGCCCGACATCAGCAGCACCCACCAGTTTTGGAAGAGGTGGTATCGGTTTGAAGTCATCTCAACCGGAAGAGGATACTACACCAGTAGCATTACGGTCCACACCCGAACCCCCTTCGGCATTCGCAAGTAGTCGACAGCAGCGTTTCGTGCGTGATGAAACGACTGCACCGAAGGTAGCCCAGTTATCCGCAGAGGAGCGAGCCCACTTCATCAAGCTATCCGGTAGCTTTGGTGCACGCATGCTTCAGAAGATGGGCTGGGAAGCCGGAAAGGGTCTGGGTACAACGGGGGAGGGTATCGTCACTCCTATTGAGAGCAAGCTCCGCCCTCAAAAGATGGGTATTGCTTTCAAGGGCTTCAAAGAGAAGACAGAGCAGTCAAAGCGGGAAGCCAAGAGGCGCGGCGAGGTGGTCAGTGACGATGAAGACGATCCCTTGACGAAGAAGTTGAAGAAGAAGGCGAAGGAGGCTGAGAAGAAACGATCTGATGTTTGGAAGAAACCGAAGAAGGTCAAAACAAAAGTCGAACATAAGTCGTATGAGCAAATCCTCGCAGAAGCTGGAGAGCCTCCAGCACCAGCTGGTTTGGGTCAAATCATTGACGCGACAGGTGCAGTGGTGAGCATCTATTTTCTCAGGTCTATCGAGTAGCAACTTACTGTCGTCATATAGCCTCGCGAAGTGTCGTCTTTGGCCGAAGTATCTCGCAATAGCTGGGCGCCAACTAGTGACCTGACGAGAATTCCTGAAGTTCGCCATAACGTTCGCTTAATTGCCGAAGCCTGCAAGACCGATTTGGATGGTCTCGCTCGTGAGGCCAAGGCCTTGCAAGAGCGCAAGAACTTTGTGATAGCAGAGGACGCTAGGTTACGGAAGAGGGTGGAGGAAGAGGCGGGATGTAAGTTCCCATCCTATCAGCCCAAGAGGAAAGTTATTGACAGCAAGCCAACAGTAATATCTCGCATGCAACAAATCCAAATCGTTGCAAATGAGATTCAAACCCTTTCAAAGGAACTGGCGTCGGTCTGGGAAGTCTCCCTCGATCCACTGTCGCCCCACATCGAACGCTTGGTGAACCAGTTCCCGAACGAGTTCGATGTATACCAATTGGATGAAATCGTGGTCGCTGCTATAGCCCCTCTCCTTCGAAGAATGGTGGCTAACTGGAACCCTTTGGAAGACCCTTCGGCATTCCTTACCACTTTCAGGCAGTGGCGCCGAGCATTGAAGGTCAATACCGAAGCTGCCGAACCTACCACGGAAATAGACATCTACGGAGCAAGAACAATTAGTGCGCCGCCCGTCGAGTATGTGATTCCTGCTCCACTCCGTCCTTGTATCATGCTGATGTTGTTTTGTAGGGAGAAGTCTATGACGCCGTTCGAGAGCTTACTCTGGAATGTCTGGCTCCCCAAAGTGCGGACGGCTGTCAACAACGAGTGGTTGGCAGAAGAACCATCACCTGCTGTCAAACTGTACGAGTCCTGGTCGTCCTTCTTGCCCCAATTCATCAGGGACAACATGCTTGACCAGTTGTTCCTGCCGAAGGTTCAGAAGGCCATCGCCGATTGGAGCCCAAAGCGCTCGAAGGTATCCCTTCAATCGATCGTATTCCCTTGGCTGCCTCACATTGGCCTTCGTTTGGACGGCGTTCTGGACGACGCGCGAAGGAAGGTCAAAAGCTTACTTAAGTCTTGGGTCATTGGCGAAGGGAAACCTGAAGATTTACGTGCCTGGAAGGATGTAAGTTAACGCAGTGCATATCTCAGTCCGAGTGTTGATCCATCTCCCTTTATAGGTCTTCGTTCAAGGCGAGTGGGATACGCTCATGCTCAAATACATCGTCCCCAAGCTTGGGGAAACCCTGCGCGCCGAGTTCCGCATCTACCCACCAGACCAAAATATGGTGCCCTTCCACCAAGTCCTCGCTTGGTCCTCACTCCTTCGCTCCTCTATATTCTCTCAAATCCTCGAAGCCGAGTTCTTCCCCAAATGGCTGGACGTCCTCCACCTTTGGCTTATCCAGCCGAGCGTCAGCTTCGAGGAAGTCGCGCAGTGGTACCAGTTCTGGAAGGACGCGTATCCGGAGGATGTGCGGAATCTACCGAACATCCAGCGAGGGTTTATGCGTGGGTTGCAGTTGATGAATGACGCTATTGCGTTGGGCCCGGAGGCGCCGTCGAAACTGAAGAAACCAGATTTCAAGGCCGAAACCGCTGCAGCCCACAAGGCTTCTTCGCAAACCCAGGGTGGAAAACCGGCGGCGGAGAAGAAGGGGGCCCGCCCATCAGCCCGTACGCAAGAAATCACGTTCCGGTCGATTGTCGAGGAGTACGCGGCTGGTCACGATTTGTTGTTCATCCCGACTGGAAAGGCCCATGAGAGGTCCAGGATGCCTCTATACAGGGTCAGCGCGACCGCGGATGGAAGGCATGGCTTATTGGTGTATGTTTTGGATGATGCTGTGTGGGCCCCTAAGCCAGGGGGATTGGAGAACGACAACTTCAGGGCGATCAGTCTGGAGGATATGGTAGCGAGAGCGAAGTTGTAGACTTCTCCACATGTCACCCATGTTCTTCCCATCTCAAGTCATGTAAACACCTTCTATACTGGTTCACTTTGTGGACTATGGTAATCTGTCTCTATGTACGAACACCATGCTTTAGAGATTAGGCACCCACCAGATTGCCTGACCATCTCCGGATCCCCATTCTGGTCCCCTACTCTCCTTTCTTCCTGAGACTTCGCCTGTTTAATGTCGATCTTTACAAGGTCAGGGTGGAGGCAAGTGGTGAAAAGACAGTCTCAACATCCCGACGATTCATGAGAACATCGCCTATCCTTCCTGGTCAGTCGGTCTGCGTCGCAGTGATGAGGTCATTTTTCCGGGGATACGATGCCCGGCAGTCCATCCAGCATATACCAAGCATATACCTACCCTCAATCATGCCTTCTTTTTTTGTATTCCTATGCCCCCTTTCCTTTCCATATGCAGTGGCCCGCTATTTCTGTGTAAGCACCCATTCAAGGTGCCAATACAAATTAGTGTCTCAGATATTCAGCTTGATAAAATGTTACGGGAACTGGTCCTGGGATAGGCACACGTGTACTGCCCCAGGAGCACGGAGAAGATGCCCGGTAACAAGCGCCCCGGCGCTTATTAGCCTGTCCCGAGACAGGGAGACCCATCCTTGCCGACCGGAACAAAAGAAATAGTCGAACACGAGGGACAGTTGGCGAAATGTATTCTTGCACCCAGCCTTGATTCAAAGGGACCCTCTGACCTTACAATCAAGAACACGAAGAAATGGATTCACATTACAACATGATGGCTCAAAGGATTGCAAAGGCGGAGAAAGAATACAAATCGAAACGAAACATATTGCTGCAATAACAAGGTACAGAATTAAAGTAAGAACAAACACAAGCAATACATCATCTGACTACACGAAAACCTGCAAAGGATGCCTATCGTACACATTTTGTCCCTCGCTCAGCTCCCCAAGGTCAGGGTAGAAAGGCACCAGAGAATCGGACGCTCCAAGATACAACGCATTGTACACCCTCCAGTAAACCTCCCTAACCTTCCTGGCAGGGTGGAACAGGCCCTGGAGAACGTAGCTGAGCAACACTCCTGGACCGAGCGCAACCCTCATGGCTTCGACGGCGTCCATCACAGCGCCAATAACGTGTGGCGAGGTCTCGAAGCAGTTGGGCCAGACGAGGTTCATAAGATGCATCATCGAATCTTCGCAACCCATGCCCGCGACGCCGAGAGCCAGATGCTTGACAATGGTGCTGGCGGTTTGTCTGTGCACGAGATCGCGATCGGTCAGGGCATCTTCGAGCATGGTGACCACTGAGTTGACGTAGTGGGCAGACTGGGGTCCGACGTATTCGAAGACGAAGGAGAGGGCCTTCAAACAACCCGTTCGGACATTGAGTTCGGCTGTTCGGTATTCGTTGAGGATTGCGGGAATACATGTGAAGGCTGAGGAAGAGACGTCAGTAACTGTAGCACTCGGTGAAGAAAGTAAACACTCACGTCCGCAAGTCTCAGCGACGATGGCAATAGCAACCGTACTACACACACGACTCTGACGCTCTTGGACCCGAAGGTTCGTCAACAGAACCGATAGCACATCCTGAGGACCCAACGACTTGGCGATGTAACCGAAAGAGTTGACGGCGGCACGGCGGATACCCTTCTTGTGGGCCTTGAGCAAATCAAGTAGCTCGAAACAGATACGCATCCACTCTCGCGCGGGTACAAATTCAGCGCCGCGATCGGCAATGCGACCAATCAAGTTGATGGAAGCTTCTTGCACCTTTTCGTGACGATTGCGAAGAATGGGTGTCATACGGGGCACTGAAATCTATGTCAGTCAGTCGAACACGGTACACGAGTTAGGTTACTCACAGAGATCCTTGACAGGGGGGTTCATTTGAGTCATACCAACGACATTGGCAATGGCACCTTCTGCAGCGATAATGCTACCAAGCGTGTCCGGATATTCTTCACCGAGCTGTTCAAAGAGAACGAGTCCGAGCTTGCTAAGGAGCTGATCTTCACCGCACTGCTTAATGACGACGGCGAGGCGGGTCGTGAGATCAGCAGCCTGCTGACGGACCTTGGCGCTCTTGTTGTTGAGACGCCAGAGGATAGTCGAGACGATTTGAGTGAGGTAAGGCTTGACGCGAACGCCGAGTGCGTTAACAACCGTGCCGAAACCGTCGAGCATGACTTGATCCTCCGTCGTCTGCTCCTGGAACGCGTAGATGATGCCGTCGATCAACCTCACTTCGAGGCGCTCGTCAATGTCGGAGGCACCGAGGGTGGCGACAACCTTTGTGATAGTCTCCATGACCATCTTGCGGTAAGGTTCAGCCTCGTCCTTCAGCTCGTTGACAACCCGTCCAACAATCTCAGATACACCCGCCTTCTGGGCAAGTTCAACAGTGGTCTCGACGACCTGCTTGTAGTTGCGGCGGTCGAGTGCCATCCTGCGAACCCAGAACGCCTTGAAGAAGTCAGGAAGGATATCCTGCTTGATGTACTGAGGCGTGACACCCTCTGTCGCAGCACATTGCTTGACGACCTTCAACACAATCTTCTTCATCTCCTCGTCCGACGTCTGGAACTCTCGGATGAGAATCACGGTAACTTCCTTGGTGTAGTAGGACGCGTATTCGGGATCCATGAGGGGAATAATGAAGCCAATGGCCTTGAGGAAGGCGGCAAGCCCCTTGCCACGGTGGAGACGGATACCGAGCCAGAGAGGCTTCAGGACGTTGTCGAAAGATTCGATACCGTATGGCGCGGCGGCCTCGGCGAGTGCAGCGAGCGCCAAGGCAGTCATGGTCCTGACTTTCTGCTGCTCGTCGGCGAGACCATGGGCAACACAGTCTACTAGGTTGCGGAGATGAGGAAGGACGGCGCATCCCATCATGATGGCGATTTGCTGGACAATGCGGATACCAGTGTGCCTGGCCTGCCATGACTTCTTGGATCGACAAACGGCTTTCAAGAAGGGGAGGAGAGAGGGGATACCGAGGGCGGAAGCGACGACAGAGAAGGCACGGGCAGTGGTGTTACGCACGTATTCGTCGGCGTGGTCAATATCGGGTCGCATGGTGGAAATCATGTGGGCGAGACCAGCGGCTTTGGACAAGTTGGAGATGATTTCGCGACCTTCAACACGAGCGTAGTAGTCTTCGTCGATGAGGAGGGGCTCGATAACGACGAGGATCTTGTGGACATAGGGGCGGACAAGGTCGTCCAATTTGTAGAGGACCCTGTCAATGACCTTGACCAACAAATGACGCTCTTGGTCCTCGAGGGTCCGCTCCATGAGCAAGGGGAGAATCTTGTCAAAGAGAGGGCCAGCGCCAAATTCGCGAGCCTTGTCTGTGATCTGTCGAAGCGCCGTTTTACGAACGGGAGGGGTTCCGTTCTTGATTTTCAGCAGCAACCTCATGATCTTCCGTTCCTTCATCTCGTCAACTGAGAGGTCGGTCTCGTCCTCCTCCTTCATGATCTTGGCGAAGTACTGTGCATCCTCGGCCTTGAAAAACGCGAGATTGCCGACACCAGGAATTTCGGTGGGCAATTCGGGCGCAAGACCTGCTGCTGCTGCGAGCGCTGCAGCGTCGGAACTCTCTTGGATTTGGAAGCCTTCAATTTGGGTGGTCCCTGCTGCCATAAACTTGCGAGGGGCGATAGATGCGTAGCCAGGTGGCGGTGTGACGATGGAGTAGCCAGCACTAGGGAGGAGGGCGTCGAGTTCTTCGTCGCTCATGTAACGGTTGTGCTTGTCTTCCTGCATGACGCCGGGGGCGTTCATGATGATAGCTTGCATCGGCGTGTCCTGGACAGCGGGGGCCTGGTCCCAGCGAGAACGTTTGGGAGTCTCAGTGACAGCGGTGTCGGCAGGTGTAGCATCCCATCGTGACCGACGCTTCTTCGGAGCAGACGCATCCAAAGCCTCTTTCGACCACTCTCCGGTCTCCTTCTTGACATTCGGGTCGGCGTTTTCGTCGTTGGGCTCTGCGACATCCCATCGTCGTTTTCGCTTGGTCCCGCTGGACAGGGCCATATCCCTCGCAGCTTCGAGTTCCCTCTCGACAGCGTCGAGCTCGGAAGCGGGTGGCGTCTTGTCGAGGTCCATCATCTTCTTCTCGTCCTCTTTGTCCCGTTTCTGTTTCTCCTCAATCGCCCGCCGCACCCGCTCCTCCTCCTGCTCCAAGCGTGTCAGACGCATGGCCTCCTTGTACCCCCCTTCCTCCTCGCCCTCCTGTCCTTCTCCAGCTTTGAACGCATCCGCGCTTTCAACAGCTACGCGCTTAAAGCGGCGGTTGTGGTAGTCCGACTGGCGTGCCGCAATCTGGCGCTGGGAGGCTGTCTCCGCGAAGGGGTCGACATTTTCCTCCTCTGCAAGATCGGCAAACTCTTGAAGGACTTCCTTTGGGGCTGTGAATGAGTCTACCAATCTGGGTGACCCTGGGGGAGACATTATACCTGCTTTTCAAAAGGAGGGTAGAGAAAGAAAATGGGGGATGAAAAGGATGGTACCGAAACTGTGATGATGGCTCTTGGAAAGCCGTTTGGCCGTCCACTGATGACTTGCTGCCTGACTAAGCCCAAGACCACTCGGACTTTCCCACGGAGCGCACAAGCCTCTGCCAAACACAGAACAACACGGCCTCGCGCTCAAAATGCGAAAAAACTTTGAACTCGGCTTTCTTCTGTCTGTCTCTGTCGCAAGGCAAGTGTCCCTTCCTCCTCGTTTTGTGCCTTTCTTTCACCGTCTTCCTGATGATTCTCATGCCGCCCCAGTCGTAGCTAATGACAATAAGCTTTGACGATCGGTTGAGCACTTGCCAAATGTGCATCTCTGACCTTTCTCTCCCAATCCTTTACACCACCCCAACCTGTCCCAACCCATTCTAACAACCTTTCCTTCCTTCAGATGTCGAACAGAATGCTCTGAATGAATCGTTTCAACTTCCCATCTTCCTGTTGGATCTCCCTACTCGATACCTTTCGGTGAGTCGAAATCTCCATCCGCCCTCTCGCCTCTATATGATGCGAACGTACACCAATTCTGTAGCCTTCGGGCGCTGAGGATAAAACCTATACACAAAAATACTAAGAACAGCCATCTGATTCTTCCCCCCTCCCTCCTCACTCAGTCCTTCCCTCCGTTCATTCGCTAACTCATTCCTCTCCAGATAACGTACCTTTTTCTGATACCCTCCCAATATCTATGTACTCCATGCCCAATCCGATTCATTTACTTGCAAAATCCTTTCAATTTGAGAACCACGATAGCGATAACGATAAACTAAGAGATACAGATACACGACGGGACTACAGGACAGACTTGCGAGAAGGACTACAGTGTTGAAAATCGCCACATGACTACTACGTATAAAGGCCAGGCGAGAAAAAAGTGAAGAAAAGTTCATTCGCCTCAAGGACGCAGCCATGGAATAGCTATTCGAAAAGTCAGGAAGGGAGGGAAGAGGAGAGTGCAATGTTCCAGCGGGTTTGCAAAAGCAAGGACGTCACTCGATTTGCATATGAGATGGATAGCAGATACTGGTTTAGATCGCGGATAGCGTTCTCTATGAGGAGAGGGGAGGCAAAGTCTACCGACCCTCCACAGTGGAGAAGCGGACAGGGAAGAGGAACAGGAGGGGCAGGGACTGGATGCAAGGCGGGCTACGAGGGATATTGAAAGGGGGTGCGTGAGGTCATACGTAAGATAAAAACGGAGGTCAAGGAAGGAGGGTACCATAGGTGAGATGCAGACGAGATATACGAGGCGAAAATACGAGGTGAGCGCGGGCAGATGGCAGACACAACAGGCTACCGATCAGCCTGTCTGCCAACCTGAGCAGAGGGAGAGAGAGAGAAAGGGATAGACACAAGAGAAATCGTGATGGGGGCGTGGCAGCAATAGAAAACATGGAGGACAAAAAGAGGACAAGGGTCAACCCGGAAAAGAGCACGGTGAGCAGAGAGAGAAGAAGGAAATGAATGTACGATGAAAGTCATAGGCAGCGCGTGGATGGAAAAGAATCGACAGAAATGAAATGAGGAAGAAAGGAAAAGCAAAAAAGAAATGATTACCAAAACCATTTCTTGCCTGGGGTCCCCCAGGGATCTGGTCCAGGACTGTCATACAACAAGCTCCTCTTCCCAAAGATGCCTACGGGACTGTCACCTAGAACCGGGCGATTCAGCTCTTCGTGCAGGAGAAGCGCAGGGTCATGCGGGTCAAAGATATCTTTCCCTCTTCCAGGCGTTCTGAACGGTGACATGCCCGACCTTGGGAAAGGCGAATCGAAAAGACCTCCTCTCTTCGGGGTGACGGGAGGTCCAAGCATGATTGAAGAGCCGGCGCCAGCGCTGCTGCTACCCTTCCGTGGTGTTCGCATATGATCTGGTTCATCATAGGCGAGACTGCTCAAGGTTCGATTCACTCCTAATTGGAAGAGGACTGGAGGAGGGTCGAGGTTAGACTTATAATGCGCGAGGCTGGCTGTGGGGCTCATCGTCAATCCCTTGTGCGATATGGGTGTCCGTGTCGAGGAAAGTTGGACGCGCTGCGGGGGCGTCGACGGGAGGGCAGAGGAGGATGCAGCCGCATTCGAGGAACTTGTGGGTGTTTTGGGTCGCTCAGCAGAGGGAACTCGCTTAAGCGACAAGGGTGCGCCACCTGCGTTCGCACGCGATGGCGTGGGGGAAGCTGGGACAGAAGGGTAGAGGGGATTCTGGAACGAACCTGTTTAGCGAGAGATTTACCCTGAAGCGGAAAAATGAACCTACTCTTCGGGTACTTGCTTTGCCTTTACCTTTGTTATCGGGCTCCATAACATAGTCGTCCTCGTCGTCCGACCCTGCATAATCCGAGTTGATTATCAGCTCGATGCCCGGTCCCAACGACCCACCGGGTGAGCTGCCCCAAGACTGGACAGGCCCAAGCATTGAGCTTTCGAAAACATCAGCGTCGTCTCGCATCAGTGACGTCCCGACAGCAACAACCTCGTCGACTTCATCAACGCCCGCGATAACCACACCCGAGCCGGCCCCGCGCGCCTCTTTTCGGCTCCCATTCATATGGTCATCAATGAGTTCGATATCCATGTCACTGGTGGCAGGCACAGACGACGGTGGAGTGGTTGAGGAGCTCCGATTGGGAGTGAGCTCAGGAACGGAGGGCATTGAAGACGATGAATGCTCCGATGAGGCTTGTGTTGAGGCTTGTGAGGAGGAGGGGGCGATGGAGGCTGGAGGGGACGGCGGTGGTGGGGATGTAGAACGTGCGGGAGGAGGGGGGCGAATGATGCGAGGTCCACGCAGCGCGGCATCAGGAGGAAGAGGAGGGAAAATGATCTCTGCAGGAAGCACCTGAGGCTGCGACTGGGACATGCAGCTCTCGTAATAAGGTTGGTGCTGTGTCGGTCGAGGGAAATAGGGATGGGAAGCCCTAAAGGTAGGCTGAGGACCCATGACTGAGACGGGCGCCGACATCTGCGCCACGCCCGGCCGCCCTGAGCCAGTTGCATACGAGTCCTTCCTGGCCTTCTTCGCTTTCCGCGTCTCATTCGAGGAGTCGTCGCCCTCGGGACGCTTGCGCGCGTTGGTCTTCTTTGCCTTCTCCTTCTGCTGGCTCATGATATCCTTGCAGAGGTGCTTCCTGAATCCTCCGCCCTTGAAGCATTCGAGGTCATCGTCAAAGATAGCCCATAGGGTGCGGCCAATAGACCGATCCCTAGGCACCTTGCGGAAGCACGCCGTCGTGCTCAAGACATGGCGAATGCTGTTCATCCACGTCGTCTCGCCCCGCTTGTAATGAGGGTAGACAATCGTTATCCAGTCATAGATCTCCTGCAGCGTGAGCCGGTGCTCTGCAGAAGAGATGATAGCCTGCCCGACAAGGGCAGCGTACGATAAGTCGGGCTTTGTCGCCGAATAAGGTCCAGGCGGCAGCTTATAGGGCAATTTGTCATACTGGTCCTCAGTCGGCAATTCGCCCATCGGGCCCGGCGACGAGACTGCGTGGACGACCCTGGGCGCGCAGGGGGAAGAAGGCGGAGGGGATGATTGTGCAAGGAACGGGGATGATGGTGGCAGCGGTGACGGCATCTTCGCTATCGACTTTTGTGTGGGAGTGGGGGTGTTCCCGTGCTGGAGATGGTGTTGCTTCTGGGGGGTGACGGGGTTATGCTCCTGGGGGACGGTCAGATAGTGGGGGAACGCGGCCATATGTAGCGGATACGCGTAGAAGGGTGGTGGGGGATGAAGACTTTGTTGTGACAGGATGCGCGTGGGAGTGGGTGTCTCAACTTTACAAGCCGTGTCCTATTCCCCAAGTAAGTCCGTGTCTCAATGCAGAAAAGAGTATGAATCTACCTTGCGTGATTGGGAATTTGTGCTATCCATCGTATGCTCTCGGTAGTACTTGCTTTTCTGAGGGGTCACGGGTGGAGGCGCGGATGCCTGTGCCCTGCTATCAGTATCTGGGTCGTAGACGCGTCGAACACGTCTGCTCACCTCTTCAGAGGAGCTGGCGTTCCCTGAACTGCTGCCCTCGGCCACCTGGACGGGCTCGTCGCGTGAATACATGAAAGAGTCGAGGCTGACGGCGGGCTGGGACGTGTTGCTCGGTGAGGGGGACGACGGGGCGACTCCGAACGATTTGCTGGCAGCGACGCGCTCCCTCCCTCGCTTGCTCTTGCGTTCCTTGCGCGACTGGCGCTGGCGCTCGATGATCATCTCCATGTTATCCATTGGTCGGTGAAGGCTGGGGCCACTGTCGTACTCCGTCTTGACCGGGGTCGCGGGCGGCGACATGTCGCGCCTGGAATGGGTGCTCGCCCGCGACTGGGAACGCGCCATAGAGAAAGAGGAGCTTGAGGAACGCGTGTTTGGGCGCAAATCTGAGCTGGACCTGGAACGATAGCCCTGAGAGGTGAGCTCAGTGACGCGCTGGGCCATGGGGTCGTTGGCAGTCAAAAATTGACGCATTTCGTTGCTGCGCTTGTGGAGGTCCTCGCGGGTCATACCCATAGACTGGAGAAGCTGGGAGATGGGGGAGACATGGGGATCAGCCATTTGGGCGGAAGGGGGAAAGGACAAGAATGGAGGGACGCTGGGCTTGCACGGGCTGCCTTGGAACGCCTTCCCAAACAGGAAACTCGAGCAGAAGCGCTCCCGAGGCCAGATAACGAGAAGAAATAGGAAAGAAACAAGGAGCCGGTGTCGCAGAGCACAATCCCAGACAATGCACGAACCACGCCCGTGGTAGAAGAAAATCGTCCAAGCGTGTGGCGAATTCACCAGCCTGCCCTCCAACTCCGACATCATTCCATGTCATCCATCATATACGGTTCTATTCACCGACTACATTATACACAGTCTCCTCTATCCTACTGCGCTACGGGGCGAATTCTGCAGGACGTCAGCGCAGCCCAGCAACCACCGTTTCATTGCTTACCATCTTCATCAAGGAGTGTTCCCTCTTCCAGGCAGGCTGCAAGGTATTCTGATAGCACCAAATGCCTCCGCTTCGGCCTGCGAAGCATTCAGCACAGAGCTAATCCAATCGACGCTGCTCATCACTTACTTTGACGTGCGTTTCATGAGTTCCACTCGACGACTATCATCCCGTTTGTCGATAACGACATGCGTAAGTTTAGGTTCATCCAAGTTCACCACTTTGCCCCCATTGTCTGTGATCAGTTTCGCAACTTCGTCGAAACTACCGCCGCGGATGAGGAAAGTGCTAGCCGATTGAATTAATCTATATCACGGACCTTTTCGCAAGCTCCTTCTCATGTTTACTTCGAACGGACATTCCATTTCGCTTCGCATTCTCTGGCGAGTCCAAGTAGAAGCATCTGCCAAACAATGAGTGAGCACGTAAACTGTAAACATCGCACCATGCGCTTACAGATGCTTGAATATTACGTCTGGATCGTAGTCCATGGCCTCCTCAGTCTCGCCCATCTTGACGTCCTCGTCCATCTAAGCGCCCTGTCGTTAGCAAGGTGTAAGGGCGATCACAAGAACAAGTCTAATCACCGTCTTTTCCTCCTCTATATTTGATGTTGATGCACCAGGCTCCCGAGTCCCAGCATCTCGAACTTGAAACCAGTGGTCAAGATCGGCCTCCTCCACCTCTTCATGCCCAGCAACGTCCGCATTATCCGAATCGTTCTCTGTCTCCGAGTCTTCAGGATTGTCACGCCCAGGTGGCGAACCTTCGTTTGCGTCCTTTGCATCGACTTTGAACCACTCTGCGAGCGGGCCGTTCAAGAGGGCGTCATCTTCTTCCTCTTTCGGTGCAGCTTCACTGCCGACCCTGCGATCGCGATCCGCGCCCACTTTTGACGCTCCCGCTTGTGGCGCGGCACCCAGTGGGCCGGCTGCATCTACTCCGTCTTCGTCCTCCGTAACACTGCCATTGCCATCGTCGTCTGCATTCGCAGTAACCTTCTCGTCACCCTCATCATCGCTAGAGTCATCCTCAATCATGCGGGCATCAGTTGCATGAAAGAAGTACCTGTGGGCGCGACACAAGAGACCCCACAAATCAACAAATGATGCTTCATATGAGCACAGATTAATTGCCACTCACCTCTTTCGGAACGGAACTGGCTCCCCCTTCTTTATTGAATCGGTTATCCAAGCAGGCTTGATAACATCGTGAAGACCTCGGTCAATTACCAGCTTCAAATCGTATGCTGCACAGGAAGGATCCGCCGTTCGTCAGACCTCCAGGTTTATCGGAGGAGTGTCCGCAGAAATACGCACGGGTGACGGTACCGCCGTAAACAACGAACAGATTTGGCTGTTTGGTGGCAATCTGGGCACAAGTACCTCCATTGGCATGTATTCTGTGAAGAAGCGGGTGCAGAGAAAACATGGACGGATAAAGCACACAGATAGTTAGCCATTCAGTTGGATAAACCAAGCAAGCTTCAAACCATACTGTTTCATAAGTTCCTTTTTGTCCTGGTCACCTGTCTTCGACTTGGGGTCTGACATAACGACTGAATTTGAACGGAGCGTTAGATTGTGTTACACTTTTCGTAATGGCGATGGACTGACCGAACGTCGTGCCCTCGAAAATGTCGCTGGTTATGGCCACATTCCTCAAGTTGGGTCCTTGGTATTCGGGAAGCATCTCGACCTGCCATAACGTCAACAAGCTGTCTCTCCTCCTAGAGACCGTTGACATACCTTTTTAACCGTCGCGGTTTTCCTCTTTTTCGTCGTCAACCTTCCAGGGAATAAACGGACTGCTCGCAACCGTAAAACGGATGGAAACTTACCCATTACTGTCATTTATCTTGCGCTTCCTCTCCGACCTCATGTTCTCAAAGACAGCTTCGTTCCGTCAAAATTGTGGAGTGGACAAAATTTGAATTGAATACTTACAGGAAGCACCAGCGCAGTCCGCGATGGAAAGGTCATCTCGAATGCCTATAGCTCGGGGGAACCGCATCGTATACCCCATGTGATATTGATCTACACACAGGATAAGTCCATTCCTGCCCAGAAACAAAAGTAGATAGAGATGTCTTACCCGAAGGAACGATCTCCGCGGCCTTGACTTTGATAATGAACGAGCTGTGTAGACGGGAGACTTAGCACATGTACACCTTCCGCTGGAGATAATCTTACTCCTCCGGTTCCAAGTAGACGTCGCCCTTATCCTCCTGGCCTTTCTTCGCCAATTGCAGAAATTCGGGCGGGTTCTTGGGATCAAATGGCTTCCATGGCTTGTCTCGAATCCATACGAAGTCGGCGAACGAGAGGCCAGATCCTATCCGAACGAATGTGCTATACCTACAACATGTCATTGAATGATAAAGAACGACAAAAAAAAAGTTAGAACTAACTTGGGTTCTTCGTCGAGATCGGACATCGTCCGTCGGTCTTCAAGAACGGCGCATATGAGCCGAGAGACACCGCCTCCTCTCTTTCCGGATCCATAGGCGCCAGCTTCACGGGCCCGTCAGCATACATCAAGGAATGTGATGACCGTCCTTACCCACAACCAGGACATCCATGGTCTCACCCATATTGTCCTGTTACCAAACCACTTATCAAATCTGCACCCACGATTAGGCACACTGCATACCATATATTCCGGTTTCACCTGGAAAATGCGACTGGGTAAGCTCGTATACCATGCAGAAAGAATTAACCGACCATACCTTGATCCAGTCAGTATTCCTACCGTTCAGAACGTACTTAGAAAGAGGGTGTTTGATAACCAGCCCTTCTCCTCGGTCTTCCATTACCTGTTCCATCCTCTCTCGGACATCCTTTGCTGACTTGCCTGTGTACTCAGTACAGTATTCGATGCGCCCAGTTATTTCCTTGACACAATGTTTCATATTCTTTTTCCGAAACGCCGTAGACCTGTTCAGAAGTGATTGGCCGTTGAGATGGAGCAAGTCGAATATCTTGACTTGGGTAGAGATATGCATCAGTAAGTCTGTCGAAAGATAGAGTTCAACGCTTACAGCAAGGCCGGGGGTTGTGTTCCTTCTTAGACTTGTCTAATCCGGACATCAGAATATGCCCTTGTGCACTCAGAAGGAAAGAACGTACCGAGGGCTGCAGTCTTCAATGTGCCGAATGGAAGGTTACGTTCCGAGATAGGATCCCACACAAGCATCTCGCCGTCTAGAATGATACTCCAACTCCAATTCAACCAAAGCGGTCACCGCAACTAAAAAGAACACATACTCGTCGACTCTCGAGTCAAACGCTGCATCTATATATGGCGTGAGACTACCCGTCCCGACGTGCTTTCCATACAGATATGTGTAGTCTTTACCCTTCCTGTCGGCGAAGTTCAACATCCGTTGGAGGTAATGACAATCGTGGGTTACCTTGAGCAGTAGAAATATTCGTTGCCGCGCTTATGAAGCTGCATCCGTTCACCGTCGAGTTTCTCTTCTATGATAAACTCTTTGTGACCCATTTCCTTGACGGTGTCCTCAATCTTCTTCGTCGGCCGCTTACATAACATGGGCGCAAAGGCATGGAAAAGCTGAACCGTTTTGTCCTGAAAATAGCTGGTTAGGCACTCTTCCTGAGCGATTAAAGGACACCTACCTCTGCATTCAAGCGGTGATCAGGATCCCACAGCTCCCAGGCGATTTTCTTGAGATCAGAGCAAGTGTTGTATAGATCCTGCGCATCTGGGTGGAAGACAGAGAAAACTGTCGTCTCCTTCACTTGGATATTCAACTCTACAAATTCAGAGGATGAGAAGAGATAAACGTTATGGCACGCGACTTCCGACCTTTCAGAATGATGCGGATGATCCATCGCTGCTCGTTCGCAGTCGAGTTGTTATAAATTCTGCGAAGGACTCTGGACTGTACGTCCCTGGAGCATATCATCTTCAGTGAGAGAGGTAAATCAGGTCGAAGGAATCCTTACTGTTTCCCAATATTCTTTGAGAGATCATCCAGGACCTCGTTTAGATCATCAATGGTCAAGGTTCCTTCAATAACAGAAGATCGTTTACTGACGACCTCACAGAGAACCTGCGGAAAGTCTCCAGAGGCAGTCTGATGTACGGCGTCAGATTTGTGCGGCCATTTGGAGCACAGTCTGTCTGTCCGACTCACTTTCTCTGTTGGGCGCTTCCAGTTCAGCAGTCGGATTGCATCAGGGTCACGCATTCCGAGCGGTATCAACTTAATGTATGTTTTGGCCATGTTCTTCTCCTTGAGTCCATAGACGGCTCGCTCCCTGTCTTTCTACACAGAGCGTGAGGACCGATGCCCATTCCCCTCGGTCGTAAACATACCTGCGGTAATAGCAATCGCAGGACAGGGTACAGGTCGGGCCCCTTCTCTTGGCGCCAGTGCTGATATGAAGTTGGCAATATGTCACCGGTCACCTCGTAGCCATTCCACAACTTACATTGAACCAGCCTTCGAGCAGCTTTCGACGCTTGTCGTGTTTCCTCTCGACTGCTAGCTTCTCAAACAGGCCAGCCAGAACGCTGAACGGCGCTGTCCCAACGTTCGGGGGTGGTGGGCGATAGGTTGTTTCTTCCACTTCTGGCTCTTTGGGGGACCCAGGTGCCGATGAAGGCGCTGGCGTAGGCTGCATTGTAGATTTGGCTCAGATATGAAAACAGATTCAAGGCTATCAGTATCAGTATCAGTATGGGAGAGGTCCAAGTTCAGGTTCAAGTTGAGGTTGCGCCCCAGTGTCGTCACGGTTGCCGCGTCTAGTCACAGGCTCGTGACTCATTTGTCACGCTCCCGACGCGCTGCTTAGTCATGCTTGAAGCGCCGTCCGCCTCGGGGAAGCTGTCTCTTGTGCAAAAGGCATTCACTAGCCTGGTTTGCAACTCTTCTGGTGTCAGCCCTGTCCACCATGAATTTAAACCTTTTGCGAGCTTCGCTCAACGAACTCGACCTTCTCAACCATGGCTGACCCTCTGACTCCCCCGTTTTCGTTCCACTCGAACAAGAGCATTCGTGATCCCAAGATGATTGGCCTGTGGACCGTCGGAAGGACCATAGGGAAAGGAGCTTCCGGTTAGTCAACTCAAACCTTAGTGTTATGTATCGAAACCTCATCAACCCACGAAGGTCGGGTCAGGATTGCCCGTCATTCCAAGACTGGACAATACGCAGCCATTAAAATCATCTCGAAGAGCACGCTACCACCTATGATGTCCCAAGTGTCCCTTAACAGGCTGGCGGATGTCACGGAGCACGTTCAACTCTCAGTAGAGCGAGAAATCGTCGTCATGAAGCTAATCAATCACCCGAACATCATGAGGTTGTACGACGTCTGGGAGACGTCTACCGATCTGTACCTCATCCTGGAATACGTCCAGGGCGGCGAGCTCTTCGATTATCTCTGCAACAAGGGCCGCTTACCTACTGAAGAGGCTCTTTCTTACTTCCAGCAAATAATCTCCGCTGTCGACTACTGTCATCGTTTCAATATTGCCCATCGCGATCTAAAACCCGAGAATATCTTGCTAGACGAAGAATCCAACATAAAGATCGCAGATTTCGGGATGGCGGCTTGGCAGAGCAATCCACAGGACGCCAATCTGCGTACCTCGTGTGGGAGCCCCCACTACGCTGCCCCCGAGATCATCAGCGGGGAACCGTATAACGGGGCCTCTGCAGATATCTGGTCGTGCGGCATTATCCTCCATGCGTTACTTGTCGGCAAGCTTCCTTTCGACGACGACGACTGCCCCACTCTCCTGCAGATGATTACCCGCGCCAAGTTTCCCATGCCTTCGGACATCGATCCTCGGGCTCAAGACCTCCTTCGTCGAATGCTGGAGAAGGACGTGAAGAAACGGATTTCCATGGCCGAGATTATGAAGCACCCCTTCTTCGTGTCCAGGCCACTGAAGCAGATGGATTATGCTCTCCCCGACCTGGACAGCATCTCCCAGCCGGTTTCGCGTGTCTCCTCTATCGATCCAGACGTTTTTGCCAACCTCCGAACGCTCTGGCACGGGACGAGCGACGCAGCCCTGATCGAAAGTTTGACCAACAAGGAGCGAAACTGGCAAAAAGGTATCTATCACTTGCTCGTCGACTACCGGTCGAGGAATCGTCAGGCCCACGACGAGGAGGACCAGGAGATTGCGAGGCAGCACAGGGAGCGTAAGAAACGCAGGCAAGCACGACAGCGTACGGCAGCATCAGTGGACCTGGGTTCCGAGATTCCTCCCCGCGCCGCACCACCCACTCCTCGGAGCGCTTCTCGCCACCACCACATCGAGCTGGACGAAAGAGGTGCCGTGAAAGACCCCGAGGCCAAGGGCCAGGACAGTCGCCATCGACTGCCTCCTCCTGCTGCGCCAGCTCCTCAGCTCCGATCTGCTTCTGCGTCTTCGAACACTTCTGAAGCTACGACACAGTCTCTCGTAGCCCCCTTTTCTCCGTTATGGGAGACTCTGGACCTTCCTCAACTCAAGGTACCTGAAACGCAGGACCAGGAGATGCAGGCTTTCTTCCACCAAATCGTCACTCATCTCAATGTTCTTCGGGCCAAGACTGCTTCGTCTGAAATCAACACATGGGCGAGTGCTGCTTCGAGCAGCAATAGCCAGCCTAGCCCTCCGTCCCAGAAAACTGGGTCTCTAAATGCCATGCTTAACACTGCTATCTCTCAATCTGTTACTGGCGTCTACGACCAGCTGGGCCCTGATATTGCCAGATCCCTTCCCCAGATCCCACCGACTACCAGGCCTTTGAGCGTCCGTCGGAAACACCCTCCCCCTCTCCTACCCGAAGATAAGGAAAACGCCTCCGAACCAAGCGATAGACCCCACTCTAGGCGGGCAGGGAGCCTCTCCGCCGCAGCCTTTGGGAAGCCCTCCTCCTTGTCCAACCAGTACAGCCACACAAACCGCGACCCATTCCAGCCCAGCAAGGCGATCAAGATAGTCGAACCGATTCAGGTGGTCCAACGGAAGCAGTCAAAGCACCACAAGCAGTCTAGTGCTTCGCCTATGTTCTCGGAAAGCGTTACACCTCCCCACGCGACACCCTCGTCTTCTCGACTCGAGTCTAATCAACATCCCAGATTCTCTCACTCCACACCTACTGCGTCTAGCAACACTGCGAAGGCTGCTGCTCTCTCCGCGTCCAAACGCGGCTGGCTCGACACTGTGTTCAAGGTTAAGCCTCCGAATTATACCCTGTATTCCAAGTATGGGGTCCATGAAACCCGGAATGAGTGCCGCAGGATGCTGATGGAGATGGACTTGCTAGTTTCGATCGAGGAGAATGAGCGCATGGGGATTCTGAAGTGCCGGACGATCGAGGCGAGAGACCCCTTTACGGTTCACAATATCCCGAAGGCTGTCAAGTTCAAGGTGGACATTCAGCGGGCACCGTATCGGTTAACGCAGGAGGGGTACACGGTGGCCCTCCTGTTCTTCCAGGAGAAAGGGTCGTTCGATACCTTCCAGGATATCTTCAACACGCTTAAATCGTCGTGGAACCTAGACAAGGTTCCGGACGGTGAGGGCTCTTCTCCACTGGCCAGCCCTTCTCCTGCTCGTGCGATGGACGGTCATTCTCCTTACTACTAGGTTTAGAGTGGATGTTATGAACAGCTTTTCTGTCCAATATGTCACGTAACGATTAGCACTGTAAACGCAATTAATGACTTAAACATTCCGAGATATGTCCTGAGAACCCATGGTGACCACAAGGGAACGCGCAACTCGCAGTATTCCTGATACATCTCTTGCATGGTGCGTGGCTTGGTCTGGTGCTTCGAAGATTGCGTACCCAATGCGCTGCAAGAATCCCTGGGTCCACCGAAGGCCTTCTGCTCGGTCATTAATCACCCAGGAGTAGCCCAGGCCCCATTTTACAAGGGTCACTTGCTGTAAAGCAATCGGTCAAACCTCTGAAGTACGGTCCAGCAACTGCTTCGTCCGAGGCAAGCATGTGCTCCAGATCTTTAGCCCTTCGGATACATGCTATAGCTGATCAAAGATAGGTCGTGCAGGTGGAGCAGAGGATGGTCTTCGTCTTCCTGGATTCGAATTTTGTCTGTAGATGTGGACCTCAGGGCTTCCAAGGTCGTCGCCCAATCCAAGGCAGAGCATTCGACAAGCATCTATCCACGGTCGCCATAGCTGCGAGAACGACACATGGCTCAATGACGTCCCAAGACAGTTTACAGCAGACACACCGACCCCAGAAGGTAGAGGCGATCAGGGCAGAAAGCAAAGAGCATGAGGTCGATATCACATAACCGAAATTTCCGATTGTCGAGGTATAGCATGTGAGCCACGTGCCTCTAAAGCCTCGATCCCTGGGACCGCGCTTTCCTCAAGTCCACCACAAGGCCAATATAAACACCACACCGTCCCGTCTCTTCTAATCCCCAACCACCACCATCGAGTCATCACATACCCCCACACATAGAACATGTCCGATAACAAGGTCGACGCACCCACCAGCCAGGCCACCGACGCCTCCGCACCAAGAGACTCGGCAACGAGCGCAAAGGCGATCATTAAAAATGTGGACATGAGCGAGGATATGCAGCAAGAGAGCGTCGACATCGCATCGGCCGCCCTCGAGAAGTACAACATCGAGAAGGACATTGCTGCTCAGATCAAGAAGGAGTTTGACCGACGCCATGGACCCACTTGGCACGTCGTCGTCGGGAAGAACTTTGGAAGCTATGTTACCCATGGTGAGCACCTGCAGCCGCATTCTCATCGCCTACGAAGCTCTACCAGACCATCGTCGCCCTTGGACGCGTCCTGACGCGTGTCGGTGCTGTACAGAGCCGTTTCCGATCGAGCCTTGGTTCCCCGACGTTCACCACGCATACTGACTCTGTCCTGTTACAGAAACCAAGCATTTCATCTACTTCTACATTGGACCCCTCGCCATTCTCATCTGGAAGTCATAAATATCCCCCTGGACGCCGATGGATACCGATATGCCGATCACACGACGGTTGTAGACTACACTTTTGAAGTTCTCCCCTGTACACAACACACTTTCGCCTCTCTTCATTTTCGCATGCTGTCCCTTCGTCTCTTCTTTCAATCCAAACCCATACCCCACCATCCGCAGTCGAAATGAGAAATGAGTCAAACGAGTATGTTACAATGGGCATAGTACATGTGTGCGCAGTCCAAACAGGCTTTAATAGGTAAGGATATAAATCTAATCTACTCCAGATACACCTCCATTGCATCATCGACGGGGGACGACCTCAATCATCACCCTCAGGATGCACTCCTTATCCGCATATATCCCCACATTCAGGGCACCCAAGTCTCTGGACAAGGCTGTCCCCGTAAATTCTACGATCCCTTTCGCACCATTCGCGTCGAACTGCAAGAACGACGGCAATGCCAAGCCAGATACCTGCTGAATCTGCAAGTAGCGTGTGGTCGTCGGTATTTGGACCCTAATATGAAACTTCTCTCCAGTCCGCACAACATATCGTGTCGCTTCATGGCCCTGCAGCACTGTCAGCGTCGTGGTATGATAAGAAGAAATGAATGCACATACAGCACTGGCAGCGCTTGGGCGCTCTGCGGCTGTCGTCTGGTCGTTGTTACCTAGCGATTGCACGTAATGAAGACCCATCGAAAGGTCATCCGCGCTGATACTCTTCCTCGAAGTGTCCGCAAAGGGGATGTCGTCGCCATTGGGTTCTTTGTATATCTTGGCCCGCTGGCTCGCAATGCGGGTCTTAGCCAAGTTGTTCGCCTGGGCGCCAGCAAAATCGTCGCCGGTAGGTACGAGCGAAGACACCCTTGGAACTGGAACTCTGGTCGAGCTGGTGAATGGAACAAGCCTAGGTCGAGCATTCGCCGGGTCAATTTCGCCGGGGACAAATTCATGCGACAGCAAGCTCGTCGTACGGGTGCTACGCCCGCTGCGCACACTGGTCGTCCGGGATATAACCCCTAGTCGGTTAGACCTCATTGAGCCATTCGATCCTTGCCTGACAAGCTTGCCGTCCTCAAAGTGTACCTGAGCCATTGACCGAGGTGGTCCAAAGTCAGCCCTCCTACGGGGAATCGAATGTTCGGCGGTCGACGTCGAAGGAGACCCGGTCATAAACGTGCTTCCGCGTTGGCTATAGCGATCATCGAATGGGTTCTCGACAGATCCTTGGAGGGGAAGGACAGGGCTGTGAATATCCACGAAACCAGAAGGCCGGAGTAATATCGGTTTGCCTATGAGAGGGCGAGCTGGTAATGCTTTGCCTCGAGAGGCGGGCCCACCATACTTGTTACTGACATGCCGCACGGTCTGCTTGATCCTCGTCATGAACTCCCTCTTGCTCATCATCGCCGAGCTCATGAAGTCGCTTCCAGTGTACGAGTGGCTGCGCTCGTGAGTGCGGTGCTGGGCAAGATCCATAGGAGCATACTCTCCAGCGTTCCTGGGAGGGGGCATGGGCTCCTCCGAAGTTTCTGACGACTCTTCTTCTGACCTCCGGTACTGGTTCTCCAGCGAACGGTCTGTTCCAAACCCATAGTACCGCCGATCCTTTTCGGTCCAGCCCATACGCCCCTCCTCTCCAGTCAAAGCTGAGTCCGGCACGTGTGCGAAGTGCCTGCACAGGGCAAAGAACCCAATCATAGCCAGCAATCCGCCGATTGCGCCAAAAGTAATTCCAAGGCCCAGAGACAACTTCCGTTTCGCCTGGACAGAGAGGCCTGTAGGTGTAGGATGTGGGATCTGGCCACTCCTTCCAGCAGGGGATGGCGACATGAAGATAATTAAGTTTGCATGCGAGGTTGAATGGGTAATACGCGAGTACGCGGTGAACGAGACCGTGATATGGTCGCCAGCAAAGTCACCCGCTATCGTCCCAGATACCAAGTCCCCAGAATCGTCGAAACGAATGAAATTGGCTGCTTGGACAGGGTCGTAGCTGACAGAAACGTCCGCGTCGCCTCGGTGACCGGCAGTAGAGTTTGAGTAGAACTGATCCAACTGCACCGTAAAGTCGTCCCCAGGGGACAGGTGCAGTGCAGGGAGTTCTGGGAACACGAAATAGGAAGGAACCAGTTGGAGCGAAACCGTGGTATGGATGGTTTGATTGAACACGCTGGTGAGCGTCACTGGCAAAGATGGCTTGCCGTTCCCGTCGCTGGCATTCGCACTTGGCGTGCCGGAGAGCATCCGAGTCAAAGGATCGTATCGCAGCCAAGGATAGGCGGAGGTGTCGATGGCCAAAGCTGAGATGTTTGGAGGCTGAATAAACTTCCCGTCGATCAGGATCCCAGTAAAGTCTGCAGGCGAAAAAAGATTGACAGTGAAAGGGCTCCCAGCGGTGATATTGATTGTGGGGAGCTCTTCTGTCGAGGCGGAGAGTTCGTGGTTCGCAACGACAATGTCGAAAGGGAGCGCCAATGCAGTATAACCAGCGTCCTGATCAGAGCCCACCAGCATCAAGGGGACGGTCTCGGGACCCATCGAGCCAAGGGACTCGGGCACAACCCCGTCCAGCGTGACGGCGTTCGAGTTGAAAGTCATCCAATCCGGCAGGTCAGAGCCGTTAGCAGATCGTGCATCGTAGTAGATATCGCTGTGCGGAGATGTGATGGTCCTCTTTTGAAAGCCAATGCTGAACGACCAGCCACGGGGTATCCGGACTGCCGGATTTGCAGAGACCAACGCCGTGCGGGGCTGAAGCGCGAAGACTGAGGACATCGCTGAACTAGGGGCGCCTGAAAATTGGTCCGCAAGGGGTATCCGGAGGTTAGGAAGAGTATAGTGAGTAACACAGAGATTGACTCCTGAGGACGCATAAGAGTTTGGGTTTGGGCTACGTGCGGTGACGACCACCCTAGGGTATCCTTCGTCCTCAGATGATGGTGTCCCGTGGAAGGTACGATTGCCAGGATCGAAGTTCAGCCAGGTTGGGAGTGTAGATGACGTGTAGTTGAGTGCGCCGTCGGAGGAATTGAAGGTGCGTTCGGAGAAGGTCCAGGAATATGGCTGGCCGACACGAGCTATGAGGGGAAGCTGGGAGTCGAGAGGATCCACGACGTATGTCGCCGAGAGAGCATTTCCGACGAAGTAGAGGAGCAGAAAACACAAAAGAAGGTCTTTCATAGGAAAATATGTTGGGCGAGTGAAGCTCAGGCTTCGACCAAAGGGCGGGTCGACCAGCGAGATATGGCGGGCAATTAAGAGAGCACGGCCGTCAGTGGTCGTCCACAAATCGCGGCAGTCGGCAATCCACACGCCTCTGCATGCAATTCTAACAAACCACAACACCGCTTGTCGTTATCCATACTTACACACTACTCTAGAAAAATATACAGGCTCACACTAGGATATACTAACATAAAAAGGGAAATCAGAGCGAGAAAAATGGGAATCATGAATCGTCGTAAAATTAAGCACCAGGGAGGAAGACGCCGAGGCCAGCTGCCTGGACCTTGGCAGGCTCCTCACCGTTGATCGCAACGATGAGGTTGATGAGCTCAGCGCGAATCTCATCTCCAACCTGGTCCGCCGCAGAGGGGTCCAGGACATGGGCAAAGACAGCGAGCAGGCGGTCCATGTACGGGTACAGGGCGGCGCCGTTTACGCGGAAGAGGTGGAAGAGGGCACGGAAGACAGGTCGATTTTCGAGGTAATCGTTTTTGAGGGGAAGGGCGGAAATGAAGACGGGGAGGACTTGGTCGAGAGGGAGAGCATTGACATTGCGGACGATCAATCTTGCGACAGCGCCAGTGGCGTTGTCCTTGGCATTGAGGCGGGCACCTGAGGAGTTGTCGTCGACCTGGAAGAGGGGTTGAAGGGCGGAGAGGATGACACCGAATTGGGAGGACAGGTCAACGTCGGTATTCTCGACAAGGAGACCAACGGCGAAGGCAGCATTGCTCAGAACCTCGGGCTCGTCATCCTCGAGTGCCTTGTGGAAGAGCTCGGCGAGGGGAATGGTGTGAGGGGTAATGGCACCCTTCATGCCGGAGATGATCTCGGCCAAGCATCCAATGGCGGAAGAGCGGTCGCTCAAGGACCTGCTCTTTTTCTGTGAGGACGAATAGTCAGAAAGGGTTTTTAAACGACAGAATCACGGGAAATGTTAACTTACGTAGTACCTGGAGATCAAGGGGAAGAACTTCCTGAAGGCAGGCTCAAAGTCAGCACCCAAAGTGTTGGCCACGGAAGCCACAAGGTCGCCAGCGGAGGAGATCAGGACAGAGTCATATTCAGCCTGGTATTCAGGGGCAACATCATCGTCATCCTGGTCAGGGTCTTGCTGGCAGAGAGCCTTCTGTTCCAAAATTTGGATGGCAATTTCGCAGATTTGCTCAAGGTCTACGAAGCGATTAGAATTGGCCATGGCGGAAACCATTGGATATGACTCACGGGGACCATACAGGGCAGGGCCGACGACGTTGATCGTCTCTGCGAGACCCATGCAGAGGCTCGAAACAACAGACCTGCAAGGAAGATTTTGGTGAGTAAAAGATTCATCGATACATCGTCAGAAGAAGGAGGGGAATCAGATATCTGATAACATGGTCTCATTGCAAAGTTTGCATCGAAGTGAGCTGAGTAGTTATATCATCCTTAGACGACGGCTAGAAAATAGATGCTCACTTGTTATCTTCGGTCTCGAACATATCGAGGAGAGGAACGATGACGTGCTCAACAAGTTCTTTAACTTGAGACTTGAGAGGATGGACCTGCATGAGGAGTGGTTAGCAAGGGTGCGAAAGGTGCAGCCAGAATGACACTCACAACCTGGAGTCCAGCAACCCATTCAGGCTCGTCGCTGATCTCGTGGAAGGTGCGGACGGTCTGGAGAAGGGAGTCGGTGGCACTCTTGCGGATGCCTTCGTAGTAGTGGTTAAGGAGCTCAAGGAGCTCGATGGTGCACGGCTCAACGTAAGGCAGGAAGTGAGCCTTCGTGGAGGAGAAGAGGGTGCCAATGGTATCGGCAGCAATCTCCTTCTCAACGGCGACGGCGCTGTTAACATCGAGCATCTTGTCGAGGTCGAGGTCTTCGAGTTCGATCGAGGGGTTGCCGTTGGCATCAACGTCGCCGCTAATGTTGATAGCGTCGGAGGGGGAGGCACCGGAAGAGAAGGCCTGAGCGGCGTTGGCAATGAGCTCCGAGCTCTGCTCCTCACCCTGCTCGAGCTGTTTGCAGCTCTCGAGCAAAGCGGGGACAACTCGCTCCAGGTAAGGCGCGAACTCCTCACCGAAGACCTGAGCCATGACACCGAAGAAAAGGAAGCTGCACTCCCTCAGCCTGGGGCGACCCATCTCGAGACCGTTGAAGGCCTGGGCCATCATGTCGGGGAAGTAGGGCCTGAAGTTGTCCTTTCCAACAGCCTCAGCAAAGGTGCCAATGGCGTCCATGGTGATACCGCGGAGCTCAGTCTCTTCACCCTCCTCAGTGAGAGTCAAAAAGTTGGCGAGGACGGTGATTGTCTGCTGGAAGTAGGGGATAAATCGCTCCTTGGAAGCATGAGCAGCGCTGCCAATGGCGCCGGTGACAACTGCCTTCACTGAGATGGGGGCGGTCTGCAGCAATCCGGCAAGTTGCTCCATGATAAGCTGGAGGTACTGGTCAATGTGCTCGTGGAGGATCTCCAAGAGGGCGTCCAATGCCGTGCACGCAGCCTTCTGGGTAACAGGGTCGTTGATGAGAGCCATGATGCTCTATAGAGCAGAAGTCAGAAGTGGAACAAGATTCGGGAGGGAAATACACATACGGGCATAAGGAACTCGTGTTTGGAGACACAAGGGTCCTCGAGCCATTCGCAGAGGCAGCTCACGGCAATGCAAGTAGCTTTCCTGACGGAACCATCTGAATCCCGGAGACCACCCTCAATGAAGGGCCAGATTTGGTCCATGAGAGGGGTCATGAACTCGCTGCAGCCTTCGACAGAAACACCGAGGGCGAGCATGGCTCCGCGACGGTGGCTGGGGTCTGCCGAACGAACGTATTCCAGGATGAGGTCGCGAAGAGGAGGGAAGACCTGGTCGGGAGGGAGGTTCGTGGCGAGGCCATCGATGATTCTGAGGGCAGACTGAGAGGTGGGTCAGAAAGCGGGCCACGGGGATTCCATGCTATTCCACTCACTCGAGAAGGAGCATCGTCGTCAATGTCCTCGGGCTCAGCCTCACTGGTGATAGGCATCAAGCCAACAAGGATATCGCGGGCGAGATTGAGGCTCTGAACCTTCGACTTTTTGCTGTGGGTAGGTAGGTGTTAGCACATAAATCCGCCTCCAGAAAGATCAGACGCACTATTGTACAGTCCAGTTAAGGGCGTTGAGGGCCAAAACACGCAGGTCCGCCTCATATGCGGCGTTGGCTCCACACTGGAGGAGGAATTGAACAAGCTCGGGGATGTTCCTGCCAAGGATGGGAACTTCCTATACACGAAGGTGAGTCAGAGCAACAAAGTCAAAGCGTACACACGGTACGTACAAGGATCAAAAGGGTCTCCAAGACATCGAACAGGTGTCTAGCGCCTGCTTCATTGCCGGTTTCGACAGTTTCGCCGATAACGCGGAAGATCGAGGGGAGGAGGGTGCGGTAGGCATTCTAGATACAAGTGAGAAACTGGAATTTAAAACCATACGAGGTGCTGCAAGGACATACCAATGCTTGCTTATCGTCGATGTCGATATACTGAGCAATAACGCCGAGTGATCTAGGAGATATGAGCCGGATAGATAACACAAATTAAGAGCTATGCATACCGGACGGTGGTGATTCGGACATCGATACTGGCGGGGTCGCTCACGAGTTGACCGAAGAGGGCGTAAAGATCGTTAAGCGGGATTCCATCGACGATGTTTTCCAACACGGCAAACAGGATGAAGGATCCAACTTCGCGATGTGCGACATCGTTTGATGCACATGTTGACTTAAGGAAGGGAAGGAGCTGGTCCCAGGTTCCATTGGGAATTTCAATGCTTGCGATGGCGGCGATAACGCGAGCTGCAGAGTGGCGGACGAGTTTACTAGAAGACATTGTCGTGAAGTTCGGTTCGGAAGGAGGAACGAATGCACTCACTTTGACTCGGTGAGGATGAGTTGAGGGAGCTGGGCCTTGATCGTTTCTCTCGAGTTCTGGTCGAGGAGCGTCCACAAGTTGCCACTGTTTTGAGAGACACGCTTTCGCAGTTCGACTGCTGCGAGTTGTCGGACCTGAAGATAATTCAGTTAACCAGCGGATGTCGAGAGAGATAAGGACGCCTACAGCCTGCTCTGGTGAGTTGCCGATGATTTGGGCGAGACCTGCAATGCATTGAGGCTGTTTGTAGAACTCTTGGTTCAGGAGGGCGGTGGCCTATTCGCGGTGCTTCAGTGGCCATGCTATATCGAAGAAGAAGCAGGACATACGGTCTTGACCAAGCCGGTATCATTGGAGGTCGACTGGAGGAGGAGATCGTGAAGTTTTTGGAGCTATGGGAGATCGAAACGACGATCAGCTATGTTTTGTCGCTGTGAACAACGGCGAGGAGACATACAGCCTGGGAATCCATCTCTAGAGGCGGAAAGGAGGGAGAAAAGGTAGGGTGGAGGGTAAAAGAATTGGAACAGTCGTTAATCAGTTCTCGGCAGCGACAAAAATTTTGGTCGGAGTTGGCCGATCATCAGTTGACTTGCCCGATACGGCCCACGCGTCGATGCCCCACGCGTCTCTTAATTGGCGCGAACTTGAGTTTAATATCTTCCAGAGCACAGCAAGCGCTTTCCAGGGGATGAAGGAAGAGGGTAAAAATTATGTGTATTGTTCAGAAAACAAAGTTGAAGTGTCTGTATTGCCAAGAGCGCGCGAAGCCACTACTCGACTCTCCTCCTCTCATTCTCTCTTTCCACCTGACATTCCCTCTCCTTGGCTTCTTCATTCGCCTCAACCTCCTTCTTCCACGTATCCCCGTCTCTCATCCTCATTCCCGCCATCCGCTTTACCATCCCGACATACCCGCCTTCACCTTGGAGTCGCTTCACCCTGTCCACCTCCTTTTCCTCTTCACTCATCCGGTCCCACACATGAGCCGGAGGCCGGCCCCTCGCTCTCTTCAACGACGCACGTGTCAGAACACCTCGCCGTTCGTTCTCCCGCTCGCGAGTCTTGTTCGCAATCTTGAAGCGTCGTGCAGCGGCCATGACTTCAAAGAGCTCTGGGCTTACGGTGGTGCGAAGTCGTGCCTGGCTGCGTTCGTACGCCTGTACAATCTCGGTGAGACCATCCCGGACTTCCTTCGTCCATTCGTTCTTGTTCTCCCCACCAAATACCAACTTTGCACTGTTTCCCGTGAGCGCACCCTCCTCGAATTGCGCCTCTCGGATCAGGTCTTGCTGTTGCTCCAGTAGGACTTGCTGCTTCGCAAATCTCGCTTCTCTTGCAACTCTGCGTTTGTGTATCATACGGCTGATATGTTCCGGTAAGGGGTACAGGCGGGGCAGGGGCGGGTTGTCCAGGCTGGCGCGCAAGAGGCTGCCTGTGAGAATTGGCTTCTTGCGCATACGTTCTTGCCAAGCCTGGTGGTATCGACACAGTCAAAGGGGGTTCCTGCAGAGTATTCCAAACTGAACGCACCCATTCTTCCCCCAGTACTTGCTCCCAATGCTCTCGCTCCCGTTTCGCTGCTATCATGCGCGAGTAGCGCTCCAGCACCGCTTGAAGGTGCGTATCACCACTACGGGTTCTTTGAAAGGTTTCGAGCCACTGGCTCCTGTTCAGTGCTTGTTATAGCAATAGGAAAGCGCCCATACCTTGTATCCCCGACGAAGACAGATGATTGTCTTCTCCGACCCCGTTAAACCACGATTCTTCTCAAAGATCTTCCTCATGCGCCAGCGTATCTGCATTTCCTCCACGTCAACAGTGCTTCCTTCCATCTGAACAGTCACCGTACATCGCTTGTGGGGGCCTCCCTTCGTAATCCCCTGTACAGGCCCCATAAGGTCGGTATCCTATGAGCCGCGAGCTCGAAGAACGGCGTCCGAGAGCGGACGCGACGGAGGGCAGAAAAGAGTTTACCGAACTCTTTCCTGCGAGCCAGAGATTCAGAAGATGGTTCTAGTGCACTTGAACTGCATTTCTGCATTATTTGTGAGGAATAAAGTGTCGAAAATTCAAGGTCATGATACGCGTCGGAGGGAGAGCTGCCACCCGACCACGAGCGCCGAGCGGCCCATGTGTGGCCGGGCGGCGATCAACGACATCAATTGGTCAAAATAGGGGCTTCTACCCAGCGTTTGTGTTGCTTTGCCGGTCATTGTCTGTTCTGTTCATTGTGGATACACTAAAATCGTTGCCTGTCGTTATACGTCGTACAGCATTTTACTCACACGAGGCGAGCATGAATGAGCGCCAATGCAAGGCAACGCGGCCATATGATTCAACTGCTTCTTTCTTTCATGCAAGGCATAAGTCGCGGACAAAGCCCTGCCTGCGCGACGCGGAATATAAGAACACGTCCGTCCAAAAGTTGCATCTTCATTCTGCCCCACCACATCCTCGCTGGTCGATCTGATACTGTGCTCCCTCACCCACAATATGTCTCCCCAAGTTCGCGATGGCCGGCTCGTTAGGATAAGACGACCTTCTCAGGTAGCTGCTCCTGTCAAACCGTCTTCTGAGGTACACTGGTAGGCAGGCTTGTTAATTCTGGTTTTATTCACTTGCTCATATTACTCGCAGCGTTCCCAGAAAACTCTCGCGACCACGCCCCCTCGCTGCTCGCCCGAGACCCACCTCTACCACCATCACCTTCCAAACGCCAGAGAAGTCCAAGTCCAAGTCCAAAAAAACCTTTGGAAGGACCGTTGTTGTCTTCTGGAAGCATCTAAGCCAATGCAAGCCATCGTCAAAATCGCGTCGTTTCTCCTTCATGCCGGCTGGCTTTGACAGGATCGAGATTCAAGTACCGCGTAGCTCCTTGCACGATGTCGATCGTTCTTTCGCCACATCTTCCAACAGCTGCGACACGCTTGTTAACTCGTATCGTTGAATCAAAGTATCAGGCGCTTACTGTATTCCCTCGCCCCCATCTTCGTGTACCCGCATGTGCCCCATTCTGTGTAGTCACATTCATTCGATTCTGACCTGGCGTCAGTCGACCCTTCAGCCCCTTCACCGTTCCCCCTTGCCCAGCTCTTGCTCGGACGTTTTTCAAAGACCCATAAAACTTTTACAATAGACCAATCAGTCTGATACGAAGCTTAGCTAGGTTATAGTCCTCAATACCCATTACCACCCATATACAGAGCATAATCACTGTTCTCCTTTCAACCCTCCCCGATGGTGGAAACATATGTGTCCCACTTCGGATGGATAAAGTCAAGCCCCTGTAAACAAGAGCACCAATAAGCACCGTCAGGGTCGTCGCTCCCTGACTGTATATAGAGATTCGACTCACCTTCAAGCTCGGAATTAGGGTCCCCTCTTTTTGTAACTGGATCGCGCATGCTGTCCAGCCCTCAACTTCGACGCCGCTCTTGAGCCCAGATTCGAGTCCCTTTGCCTTTGTTTGATCCTTCGCGCAAGAATCGTTTCGGCGAGGTTCCTCAGGGGCACGAGCAATAGCAGCATTGACAGAATCTGCCCGAACCCCCACTCCCTTCCAAACATGCCCTGAAGGCTTGCGTTTTGCTCCAACGTGAGCTCGATATCGGCAATAAACACAACGTTGATCACCAAAAGGAGGATTAGGCCAATAAACAGTGGAAGAATGGCCCACGAGCGTTTGTAGGCACCCGGTCGATGCTTCGATGTCGAAGTAGGGGTCGGCAAATGGCGGCGGCAGATATTGTACAATCCAAGCAGGACCGCAATTGGAAGGGCGAGGTTAAGTCCTGGAACAAGAAATATCGCGTAGAAAACCAAGGAGGCTATTCGCAGAGCCTCCGAGGAAAAGTGGACGCGCTTGCCCAGGATGATGATGAGCGCGTAGTGGGCAGCGCAGTCGTTCAGAGAAGCGTCCGCCCCGTTGCCGAACGTTTGAATGTTGCTCCACATCCAGAGCCCGAGACTGGCCATGAGGCTCAGGTGAAGCAATCCTAGAACAAGAACGAAACGCCTGACGAGGATCTTGGAGCTTGTGCGGGCGTCGGCGTTCCCTAGTCCAATGAGCGGTCGCAATGGTTAATGAAGCGCTCTACTCACCTCCAGTAGCTTTGTGTTCTGCACACCGCTTACTGGGGCCCTTACTACTCGCACCTATCGTACCAAGCGGTTGCTTCAGCCGAGGAGGAAGACATACAGAGGGATTACTTACCAGGAAGAAGGGAAGCGAGTAAGTCTCTGGAATGTAGTGCCCAAGCAGACCAGCTGGTATCAACCCGTCGTGGAGTATCTGCTTGGCTCTTGTACTGGATGTACAGAAGGAAGCAGATGAAGGTGTTGGTATTGTTTAACCAGCTCATGCTAAGCACGATGCTGGCATGATAGTTCACCAATCCTAATGTCAGGGCCTGGACGATAAATGACACAAGGATTGCGAACGCCAGGACTAGGTTCGTCGTTGCCTGCGTCTCGGCTGCCTCCAGATCGCCCCGCGTCACCTTACCGTTTGCGAGGGCTAAGATACCTGGAGTGAAGCTGATAAAGCTCTGCACATATATCGCAATACGGATGCCAATGCCAGTAATATCTGGATTTCCTGGAATCTGGCAAGGTTCAATCGACATTGCAGGCGAATCGATGGCAGAGGAGGAGGATGTGGTCAATGAGAACGAGAGATACGTTGGGGGTTATGTTGCACAAGTGTCGTAGTGATATAAATATGAGGCCTAGCTTCTGAGAGCAGTAAGAGCTTCTGAAAGGCAGTGAAAGCTTCTTAAGGGCATGTTGTACAAGTGCTGTGGTGGTATAAACATCATGAGGCCCAGCTGGCCCAGCTTCTGAGAGGCAGGGAGAGCTCCAGAGCCGCTAGAAATGCCATCCCGGAAGTAAGGAGGCCGCAAGTCCCTTTACATCGTCCCCAGGACGTTCTATAACCACTGCTGTAGTATCACAATGCGTTGAGGCGAATTGGGCAGTAGATCTTGAGATGGCGGTGGGAGCAGGGAGCAAAAAGCTTGCGAAAAGCCTTCGCAACTTGGAAGGCCCCATACGGACAAACAGGGCCCAACTTGAAACAACGTTTGCGAAACTCTTGACGAAATCCAAAATCCTAAGCCCGACCTCAATCTATCTCCAAGCCAAACCTCCTACCTAGTAGCACGAGCGTTTGCAAAATGTCGCTCCTTCACCGAGGTTCGGCGCGCTTGCTGGCAAGACGGGCCCTCACGAACCGCCTCCTAACCCCCGCAACCCCGACACGTTCCGCATCCACCTCCGCGCGCGCGGGCTCTACTGCCAGAACGCTCGTCTATGCCACCGTCTTCACTGTTTCCGCAGGGCTCTTTGGCATCTACTACTTCGACTCTAGATCGGCAATTCACCGCTATGTTCTGAATCCTACGTTGAGAGCGTTGTGTGATGCGGAGACCGGACATAAGCTCGCGGTCAAGGCGTTGAAGTACGGGCTGACGGCGAGGGATCAGGTTGAGGATGACGCTGTGCTTCATAGTGAGGTGAGAGGGTGCTCTTTCAGTGGATTCACTACACTAACACGTTGTCATATGTAGATTTGGGGTCAGCCTGTTAACAATCCTCTTGGTATTGCAGCAGGATTTGACAAGGATGGGGAGGCTGTTGACGGTGCGCAGTCCCGTACCCCGGAATGCATCTAACGGCATACTGAGATGCTGTATAGGCCTCTTCAATCTTGGATTTAGCTGGGTGGAGATTGGGAGCGTTACCCCGAAACCCCAGGTACGCCCGCCGCACGCACCACCTCGCGTTCCCCCTATTCACGTCGCCTCGACCACCCACAGGCTGGGAACCCCAAACCGCGAGTCTTCCGCTTAGAAGAAGACAACGCCATTATAAACCGATACGGCTTCCCGTCGCAGGGTGCCTCATTCGTCGTCTCGAGACTGAAGGAGCGCATCCCTCATTGGTTCGCCGTTGAGCCAGAACGCGCCTCGCTCCGCCCCGGAGACCTCCTCGCGGTGAACCTCGGGAAGAACAAGGAGTCTCCCGCGGACTCTATCGACGACTTTCTTACTGGTGTGAAGACCTTTGGCCCTCTCTCAGACGTCCTTGTGATCAACGTCTCTAGCCCTAATACCCCGGGACTCCGGTGAGTACCATACACCGTCGTGACTTGGGAATGCCCATTCATAGGTGCGGCAGTGGCTTGCAGAACAAAGATCATCTCGAGAAGCTCTTGGCTGGGGTCACCAAGGCACGCGACGAGCTCCCTCCCTCGGCACTCACCTCATCACGACCGAAACTTGTCTTGAAACTCGCACCTGACCTTGACGAAGACCAGTTGATCGACATTGCAGACGTCGTACAGCGAGCGAAGTTCGACGGTGTTATTATCAGCAATACTACCATCCAACGACCCAAACACCTTATGAACGGTATGTCCTTCTCAAAACGCCTCAAGGTGCGCGTGGAACTAAACTGTTCCCTATCAGCCAACAAACAGGAAGTCGGTGGCCTCTCAGGTCCACCGGTTAAGCCCTACTCCCTGAAGGCCCTCAAAACTCTCCGTCAACACCTCCCCGCCTCGATTCCCCTAATTGGATGCGGCGGTATCGCCACTGGCTCGGACGCTCTCGAATTCGCCAAAGCCGGAGCATCACTCGTCCAGGTGTACACCAGCTTTGCGTACGACGGCGTTGGGACTGCTCGCCGGATCAAGGACGAGCTCGTCGAGGAGTTGAAGAAGGAAGGGAAGACATGGACTCAGGTTGTGGATGCCGCAGTGAAGGAGCTTAGCCCTGCGCCTTCACCGATAGCTGAACCAGTGAAGAAAGGAGAGGAGGCGGTGTCGCAGCTTGTGAAGGAGGCTGAGTATTTGAGGAGCTTGCTTGAGGAAGCTGGGAAACATGAGGAAAAGGTTGCTGCGCTTGTAGAGAAGCGCCCGATACCCGAAGCAATTGAGGAGGGAGAGGTCCAGGCTTCTGTAATCACCTAGAAAAGGATTATCCTAGAGTAGTTGCGGGCTGCTTCAGGCTGCTTCGACGGTCAGACAGTATAGGGTGCCAAGATTCCCTAATTAACCGTCACGGTCAAATGGTCACTCTTGTGAATACTCAATCAGACTCAATTTCAAACTTGAATACCTTTGTTGCAGTGCTACACGGTGTCCGAGGTCCTTATGGTCACCTTCTATAATCGCATTTCGCGGGAGTGAGATCACGGTGGCTATATGATAGAACTGCAGCTCAGCAGCCAATGAGAGCCAATGAGAACAAAATGGGCAGCTGTCAACAGCTGTCGACTCGGAGTTGATTCGGAGAGCGAGGCACCGTTCGATGCATATTTCCAGATCCAGGCATCTTAACCCCAAAAGAATGCCGAGCGTCCGGCACGGCCACTTGGATCACTACCTGATCCCTCTCTGATCCAGGCCGCCCGAGAGCCCGAGAGCGGACCCCATCCTAATCCGGCCGGGAGAGGGCGCAAAGAGGGCGAGTGCAGGGTCGAGTGGGCGTATGTAACCTGCAGGGGGACGAAGGCTCACTCATATCATAGTTCCTTGGGTAAAGATAGATTAGGATAGCTTGAGAGAATCAATTCAAACTAGGTTACCTGAGATAACTTAGCCACTAGGTAGCCTTGTAGCAATGATGAAGGGTAGCCCCGGGAAGAGCTGGCAGGATGTGTGACGTGCAAGCGAATAAGCGCCCTTGGCGCCCTCGCTGCATATCACATTGTTACCGCGCAGCCACATCGCAGCTAGCATAGGCGCCAGCGCGGTGGGCGCTTCAAGCCTTTTCTGCGCCTGTTCCTAGATCGGTCGGATCGCCTGTAGCTAGCTTAGTGAACATTAGTTTTGGCATTCTAAACTCCTATTCAAAGTTGAACCACTCCCTTGTGCTTGCGCGAGCGGTATCGTCGCCTGGCCGGAAATTTCTTGTCAGGGGCTACTTCCTTTTTGGCTGGAGCGCCGCGCCCTCTGCTGACGGAGGTCTAACCCAGACGCCCACCGAGGATGATCCTGCCGGTGATGATATCGGTCTTGGGCAAAAGGTGCCGGGATCTGGAAATATGCATCGAACCCGGACTCTCGGAGAGCCATGGATCCTCATGGATCCTTGGTTTTGGAAACATTAAGTTTAACCTTTGGGCGTTTTGCCTTTTTGGGGAGGTTGGCCGAATACCAGGAGGCACTCCAAAGCCGGTACACCTTTGTCAACGGCAGGGTGCAGTCATCGCCACCATCCTTGCTCAACCTGCTGGCCACCAATCCAGATCTTTTAACCCACCTCTCGGACCTGGATCATCTTGAGTACTGGGTCGGAAACTGTCAGAGTCCTGTTCGTGAAAGGGATCCGGAGCGGCGAACAACTCGCGCTCGGTCCATATCCCGATCATGTCCATAGATGTACTTATAGAAATGTTCATATCGTTGTGCTTAATTCTGACTCTGCGGAATGGTGGTTTCCTCATCCATAGGTCCACATGCCTGGGGCCTGGAATGTTTATTCCAGAAACGGGGAAGGAACGAAGGGTAACGGGGTAAACTTGGGTAGTGTGAGGTACGGACCGTAGCGGACCGTACGGTACTGCTAAATTACCAGTACTACTTAATGTAGTAATTCGTATTGACAGCGGCTGATCGGAACTAATGTTACCGCTAATGATTCCGCATCAATGGGGTCTTTGGGGTCCTAGCTCCCGAGTGACAGGGAGTATTGGCTTCCGTGACAGGGAGAATGTAACCCTGTAGTTGGTTGTGGTGTGCCATCAGCGCCATCATCCTGTCCCTATTCTCAACCCTCCTCTCCTTCATGTGCGAGACCTTCCCCGGCGTTGGGTGAGTTTTCAAGAGCCCGTCGTACGCATCCTACCGTATCGAACTCCACTCGCAAACCTCTGCAAAATTATCATCGGCCCACCAGAATCTCCCCAAGTTACCGGACGGTGCCGTGGATGTGGAGATGTGGATGACAATCGCTCGTGTCCCAACCCTTTCCTCCAGTGCGACCGCCATGGACCTCGTTCATAATGGTACGTGTTGATCGTCAAATCTAGATTCCGGAAGGCGGGGGGCAACTGAGGAGGGGCGTTGGTATTTTCTGCGAATCCGACTTTGTCTGACTTGCTACTCCTTTTTGTTATTTCCATAGCTTTTCCAGATGATATGCCGCCTCGCAAGTAAAACAAAGGTGCATGGCAATTATGGTACAGTTCGGTCTAACTTCAGTACAAACGAGCGCATAGGTGTGGACAAAACGGATACCTTCGAGACGGATGGCTAAATACAGCGCAACAGCAGGACTTGCACTGGAAATTGGAAACGGCAGTGGGATTCCATTATCTGCCTTGGATCGATCCTGGATGGACGTTCGCATCCCCCCTCTCTCTACCTGGCGTCGCCGACGACAAGTCCCCAATTTCCGTGCCAGTCTTGGCACAATCCGACCCACTCGAGACTCCGACCCATCAAGCGCACGTGCGAACCCTCGTGCCCTCCCCAGAAGAGGGCGCTATGCTGTTGTGGGCGCCGTGGCTGGGGGGAGAGGGCGAGCTGGAAGGCGCGATGGACCGCGCAGATGACATCCTTTGCAGTAACGAACCCCCTGGTTTGAGAAGGAGTGACTACGATTGGAACCTCGAGCATGTCGGTGAGGATAACGACCGAAGGAACGGCTGGCATGCAAACTGTTTGCTCCCATGGGCCGCCATCGTCGACGAAGTGTGGTTCTTCATTGACGTTCCAGTACACCTGGTGCCTTCCAATATAGCCGTATTGCAATTCTGGCATGATCATAGGGATAACTGGCGGCATTCCGTCTTCTTGTGGAAGTGGATTGGTGGATCTCCTGGGAAGAGGCGGAGGGTTCTGCGTATCTGAAGACATACTCAGGAAATCTGCGCTCCTTCTCATATGGAAGGCTTGCTTACATTGTACGGCCATGTTGCTCAGGTCTCTGTCGGCTGCTCGTTGCTTGCTTCGTGATTCTAGGAAAGATCTCGATAATATGCAGTTGGTGCTTCGCTGGTCTGACTGGCTGCCACTATCCCTGGTGGTGTTCTTGACGACGTCCTCTGGGTCTTTATTTTACTCTCTTTCGTTTTCGAAGTGTCGGATTGGATTCGACTGCGCAAGCTCGGCCTTCGATGCTCTAATTTGGAATCACCGGTCGCTCGTCGACTTGTGCAGTTGTCGTGTGTTTTGCTTGTCTTCTGGCATTCCTGTGGTCTGAGCATGCTCAAAGGAGTGTCTTTATGGAAAGCACCACATACCTCTAAGCGACGAAGAGGAAGATACAATCTGGTGTCGTATTGCTGGTTTCGCTCTCTGTCTTTCGCTCAATTCCCGTATCTCTCAAACTTGGAGGCTGTTTTGGCCCGAAGACCGTTCGTCAAGGGACCTTATATTCATTCTGTACGTTCCAGCTCACCTTGTACTGTTTGTCGTGTGGATAGATGTGGATTGCGATATATCTGAAATTGCTCGATGTCGGGCTCGAGACTTGAGATGAAGCGTGATGGAGAGGGTCTGTGCGTGAACAAGTGAGATGCTGTCCACCACGCCTTGTATATCGGCACTGAATTAATTTTATTCGTCGCCCGAAAGAGTCGCGAACGGAGAGGGAATTGTGTTCTTTCTTCCGGCGAGCTGGAATATCACTTGCACCGCCGCGTTGCTAGCTTCAGCATGGATCGAGCGCAGTATAAAGCGCCGGACAACGGGATGGGAGCTTGGGACCTCATGCTCAAGCTTCAAGGTCTGTTTACATCTTGAAGGTAGACAAATTTACGCTCAATGACCATGTACTGCAACACAACTCTTTCCAAACCTATGCCAGCGCAAATGGCATCCTTCATGATCTCATAGGCGCGTTAAGACACTACTTCCTGCAGTCCCTCCTCTGGGAAACGTCAGATTAAGGGTCTTACTCCTTCCACCCACCCAAAACGTCGGAAGCTGCCCGTCCGTCCCATACTCGAACTTCACCGTCGCGCTGTTCAAGCCCTGTGAAGGGTCCGACGCAGTGACGCGCCCATCATCCAACGAGAGCATAAGCGCCACGGGATTGTTGCTCGAGATTGTCAGACGCGCCATCGCAGGCGCCGACTGGAACGCTGACATCTTACTCCCAGCCTTCCACAAGACCAGCATAACCCTGTTCCCGGCCCTGTTGTATATTGCCGACACATTTGCGCTGCTCTCGATCGTAGCCACTGGCGAGGTGCTGCGTTTTAGCACGAAATCCTGGTAGCTTACGCCCGGGTACATGGAGTACTCGACGGGCGAGTTCACCGAGGCCGGTGCGTGCTGCAGCCAGGCGGCCCACAAGTCGACTGTTACTGGGGGCTGGGTGGACGTTCCGATGGTGGACCAGTCGCCTACGCGCTCCCCTCGTCGGACGTTGAGGAGGGCGGAGGTGTTGGCGGGGAAGGAGTACCCAACGTTGTCGTGCCAAATGGTGGACGGTTTGCTGAACGTCGACAAGGTCTCGTTGGCCTTCAAAGGCACTTCGGTGCCCGCCACGATCGTAGGGCCCGAATGACGTTTCTGGTCCAGCACAGAATACACAGGCGCAGTTCCATCAGAGGAGAGGACATTTGCGATGATATGGTGCACCCCGTCTTCAAGGAAAAACCAGGCCTTCTGCCATTGGAGGACCTTTGTGCTGGGGTTGGTGTAACGCATGGCAGCGATGCCTGCGAGGCCGTCGGAAGCGCCGCCGACGAAAGTCTCGATTCCGGTGAAGCCGGTTCGGTCGCAGGCCAGGGGTGTGCGCTTGTAGTCGACGGTGGTGCCGGGGATGAGGTCCCAATCCCATGCAGCGAAAATGTCTTCGTACTCGTCTCCTTCCACGTACGTGTACATGGCGCCGTCGGAGAGGTGGAATCCTTTCGGCTGGGAAGCAGACATTGTTAGACCTCAGAAGGGAGTCCCGAGCAAGTGAGTGCTTAACCTACGTTCTGCGAATTGACACACTCCGAATTTTGGGTCCGTTTCGAATACATCTTCAATGTCAAGACATAGTTGGCTCCCCGATGAACCTGTGATCGTTAAATTAGAGGTTATTTCTCGAAAGGAAACTATGGACGCTCTACCATGTAATCGTTAGCATAGAACATTTTGTTCCCTATCAGACCTCCAGCATTCGCGGTAATAGAGCCTGGAAGAAGTTGGCTCGCAAATGTGATCAGCGGTAAGGACGACCACAGGTTCCCCAGTTCCAAAGCGGTAGTTAGATTCATCTGAATACTGGCGCTGGCCCTAAAGAATAGTAGCGTTAAAATAAGCGCCCGAGATTGTGTTCAAAGCACTCACTGATCGTCAAACACTGGAAACGTGATCATTCTGCCTATTGCTGACTGTAAATGGTGAGCGAAATTATCGGGGAACGTAAGGAGAAGAGCTCACGAAGTCGAAATGTAAGACTTGGGTAAGGGAATTGACGTAGATCATCCATTGGTGGCCTTGAATAAGGACCTCAAAGGCACTGCGGGAGTCTGGACCTGCTGCATACTGCGTTCCTGCGGAGGCCACTTCAAGCTCGAGTGCTACATTTGAACTAGATATGCCCATTGAGTGTTGGTAGAAGAAGGAGGGTAAGTCTACCTACTAATCCTTCCCTATTACGAAGAGAGCATGAGTGGCGTGGATTTAATAGACTAGATAGAACCACGCACCATAATTTCCGTTATACAGTACACCTTTGTGTTGGCCTGTACACCCGACAGTCAGCCTCATGGTAGTGAAACATGCCGGGCTCGCACTCCTTACCAAATGACCCATCTGCACGTATTCCATCTGCCTTGACATCGTTCTTAATTGTAAGCTCGTCATGAACACGACGGTAAGCATCAGCAAGCATGCTTGCGTTGTTCGTCAACAAAGCAGCGTCGACGCTGATCTTGGCCACGTCGAGAGTGTTTGCACCCGTCAAGTACCCGACACCATTTAGGTTCCTGTCGAAAGTGCCATATGAGCGGGTGGTAATCCGACCGCAGTAGGTGGCCTCAGATGGTGTGAGGGTTGCATTGAGGAGCATGCAGGACTGAGCGACTAGACCTGGAATGAGGATTATCTAGACAATGGAAATTAGAGTTAGACGCTGATAGTTGAGGAAAGAAACGGGCACACGTTGGAGTACCAATTCGTGTTCCTGTTGGAAGCACTCGTCAGCCGGAGCGGAAGATGGTGTAGTGAAATGTTCACCATAAGGTGTCCTGAGGGTTCTCGCAAGGGCAAGATACAGTCCCGCCATTGTCAAGACAGGCTATGGTGTTCATATCCCTCCCAAACCAATAAGCCATCGCGCGACCTGTCGCATTGCGTAACTGTGCATTATTCGTCCATTGAGGGGCATTCAGGAAACCTCCACGCCAGGCACCGGCCATTACCACTGGAAAGGTACCGAGTTGAAGAGGATGCAGCATTTGTCGGGGAAGGCGATACTTACGGATGCGTTGCCAATGCCACTGGGCAGGCCAATTGGCCCGGCGAGCGTCGCAGCCCGTGGTATAATCAATCTGTGAGTCGGGCCATTTTCCATTGCTTCCTAGATCTTTCAGCCTGTCTAAAGTGTAAGCCTATATAGTATTGGGTGGAAGCCACCAGCAGTTCTGCCATACGTACCAAGAAGTGATGTTTTGAGCAGATTCCAACTTGCCGACGATGGAAGAAACTCGGCGGTCATAGAGGGTCTTCATATCCTGAGAAGGCGCTCTCCGAGCATGGCTTCTTGCACCCCTTATTCCAGCAAATCCAGCAGGGACACCTTGAAGTGACTGGTATAGCGACTGAGAGTGGAGGGGGAATATCGAGTCCGTAGAAGGTAGATAGGTTTTGAGGCTGGAAAGCCCAGAGTTAAAGGAGTGAAAGTACAGCACTGTGGCTGAGAAGAGAAGTACAATTGCGACACCTGTATGGCGCATCGTTGTGCGGCGGGGGGGCATGGGTAAGAGGAAGAGCAGCCAGGCGGGCTTATGCCTGTTGCACAAAGCACCGCGAGCCTATATTCAATTCGAAAGGAGGAAAGGACGTATCACTCCTCCTGTATATTCCGTAAGGAGGTGAGCAGGGTACTTGATTGGACTATTAAAGAAACCATATTTGTCTACGCACCCTCGAAGAAGATGCGTCTGCCGCGTTAGGGGAGATGGGATTGGGGGTCTGAGGGGAAGATCGAATCGAATTTGTTGCTATACCGGGGTGGCTGGATGGGCGTGGCAGCCCATGGGATCTTCGCAAGTGGGCTAACGCTTAAACTGAGGCCACTCGGTGGTAGTCCAAGGTTGAGCATCCTCAGGCCTGCCAGTAGGATTCGAAACTTCGAAATCGCCGGTCGAAGCGACTCCTAGCTGACCATATGCATAACTGTCGTGTATTTATCCGACGTTTCAAGCTTGTATTGTGGGGCTCTGACCATAAACCTGCAAAGTTAACGGACAAAGGAGATGATGGTGGTCACAGCTAGAGTTGCGGATGATCCAATGAGGGTTCCGGAGGACATACCTTTCTGGGGCGCGGGATCAAATGGTCCGATCGGAATTTGGCGCTCTAACAACTCTCTTCCCTGTGTCAAGATATGCCTTCGACTGGAATCGTAATCTGAATACTCGCAGACAAAACTCATGGTTCTACGGAACCCACAGAAACCACTGGATCCAGAGCCGGAGCCGACTCCAGGACCCAGCAGCAACACAACTAGCAATGGGAGTGCCAATTGTGCACCCGGAGTGACCCTGACAGGACCCCTTGGGCCACAAAGGCTCGCCACCGGCTTGCGACCAGCGGGCTCTTCTTCCACTTTAGCTTCCTTGGTGTCCCAGTCCCAACACTCGCGCAGAGTTAAATCGATCAAGTCCATGGCGACGCTGCACCCTCCGGAAACCAAGTTCTCTAGCCTCAAATACGGCGATAAGGACGAGCTTGGGAAGGCCGCCATCATCGACGCGCAGACGGGGGCTCAACTCACGCGGCACAAGCATCTGTGGTTCGACGATGGCAGCGTTATCTGCAGGGCGGAGAATACCCTGTTCTGCGTACACATGTCTGTTCTTCAGCGTCACAGCGAGTTCTTCCAGGACATGTTCGCAATACCCCAGCCCGCCCCAGGTCTCTCGGACTCCTTGGTGATTGAAGGGAGCGTAATGCGGCACAGTCCCCAGCTCATCCCTGTAATCACCCTCTTCGATAAAGCGGAGGACGTCGCGCACCTTCTGAACGCTTTATACGATATCGGACCGTACGTGATGCCCTATACTACACCCTTCGCGACTCTGATATACTCATCAAGTGTGTCTTCCAACAGCGCCTTCGGGGACAACGGTGACGAGGACTTCCGTGTCGTCTCAGGAATCCTGCGGCTGGCAACCAAGTATATCATCGACGAGCTGCGGGAGATGGCGTTGGTACATCTGAGCGTCGCATGGCCATCTACACTCAAGGCTTGGGATCTGCGAGAGGATATCGCACGGAACTATGAGATCGCGTCTGGGTGTCCCGCAGCGCACCGGTATCCCCACCCCTTCGTAAGTCGCATATCCCCAATCCCCACAGCCTGTCTAGCCAGCTTAGCCATCCGTGGACTTCTGTACTGATAGACTTCCCGTAGGCCGTAATTAACCTCGCGAGAGAAGTCGATGCACCGTCGCTCCTCTTCTCGGCCTTCTATGACCTTTCACGCTACTCCTATTCCCAGATTTACGAACCGCACGAGGAAGACCCGCTATACCGTCCATCCCCCTTTACCCCGCCCTCACTGTCGCCCGCCGACATAGCCCGGTTATGTATAGGGAAAGAGCACACACAACACACTATAACAACGCTCATCCAGGCCATGGGCAACGGGCAACATATCCGCCAGGCCGGGCAGCAACTCATGTCCGGGCAGTACAGCCTCCTGCGTCGGTCGCCCTCATCGTCAGGGGCCATCTGCATTTCTGCGGCAGCGTGCCGAAAGGATTTCACTGAGCTTGTTGAGCTGGCGACGCAACATTATCTCTTTGATAGAGAACGGGGATGTTATGATCCGTTGTATGTCGCGGAGGAGTTGGGACAGCTGAAGAGCGCTGAGATATCGGAATGCAAAGCCTGTGCCAAGTCGCTTGAGACGTGGGCTGCCCGCGAGAGGGAGAAGGCTTGGAGGTTGATACCGGTGTGGTTCCGCCTTGACTCTGCCTGATAACTGATACGATTATCGTGATAACTGATGCTGCCAGCCATCTCTGGTGGCCACACGACATTTTGACTACATTCCTAACAAATTCCTTGATTCTTGTACAACATCTTGTGTGCCCCTCCTACTTAGTATGTGGAAACCAGTGTAGATACTTTCCCTAGATCAATACCTGTACACTACCTCAAAAAAGAATGTGATGTGGTGAAACCAGAGATGGCGGCTCTCTACTAGATAAGCAAGGTTGAAAGAACCGGATACATGCGGGGTAAGTAAGAATAAGTGTCGCGTATTGTAAGAAGTAGTATGCGTGTGTCGGCCAGTGACGAAGGAAAGCAAAAGGAGTGAATAGACGGGTTGGGGGAGTAACTGGTGAAGCATAAACCCAATAAGTAGGGTCGTCGTTTTCAAGAGATAATCGCAAGAAACAACACAGACTGCGAAAAGCAGACGCTTCAAATAAGTAGCCGTGCCTGGAGCTGAACTTGGAAGGTGCTCACACTGCACAGACAGAAGGCCGATCAAAAAAGCAATCATACGTAACCGTAATTAGCCGATGAATGACCATGCGAGATCAGAGCGTGTGGGCGCCTTGCGGGCGCTTGGCGTGGAAGGGGGGCAATAGGATGTGGGGAACAAGGGGGCAGCCCGGGGGTCCACACTGCGGTCCTCGACATGTCTGGGTCCTCAGCGATGACGCCGAACAGGTTCCAACCGCATTGTCGTCGAGTTCGTGGTGTCAGACCTCGCCAGAGCCGGTGGGTATGTTGGTCTCGACTGCGGAGCCAAATGGCTCCTCGAATTGTGCGAGCTGGCTGTCGCTGTGTTGCCGCGGTATTGGTAATGCTGCAGGTCGGATATCTCGTCGTCCGACTCCCCACCGGAATCCCCTCTGTGATGCTTAGCATTGGCTGTCGAACCGAAGGTGCTTGGTAGTGGGCGTATGGGGGTGGTCGAGTTCGGGGAACGTCCGCCGGAGAGTGGTACGCTGTTTGCACGGACGGGCGTTGGGGAGCGAATCATACCCGTACCTGTGCTGGCGCCGAAGTCATCGATATTGCCGCTACTTTGGTGAAGGGGAGGCACAGGCGGTTCCCAGCTGTATGGTGAATACCGTTTTCGCGTTTTCCATAGGCGGTAGGTAATTCCGATGAAAATGGCGAGGATGAAGAATCCGATGATAGAGCCGACAATAATTGGTACTCTGTTCTTGACGGTTTCTGGTTGCGCTATCTGGGCGACAGCAGTAGTTTTCGGCGCGGTAGCGGTGGAGGTTGGTGTGGTGGACATAGATGAGAGTTCTTCCTGATCCAGGGTAGTATATCTGTTTGTGGGGCGGTTCTGTTAATAGACTGTGGACTTTGGCCGAAGCCAAGCCCCGAAAAGAACGTACATAAAAGCATCGATGAATACTCTTGTGGTATTCCCAGGCAGTACTTCCAGGACGTGCTGGCCATATGGCAAACCCGTCTGTGACCAAACCACCGACGAATTCGACGGATTTCCATCATTTGTTGCCCCAAGGTTAGCAGAACCACCAGGCACACCATCCAAAGTAAATTGGACGGTATGGTTCGCAATACTGGGACATAGATAGTACACCCCAATCCCTGTTGCGCAAAGCGTCAGTATTTCTCGGTTTATCGTAGTGGACGTGAGCTACCTGTAAAGGTGAAAGTGGCTTTGACGTCGGGGTTACCACACCAAGTATAGGACCCTCCATGGCCTCGGTCGTTCACCACTCGCCATCCATCGGTGCCGTTGCAGGTAGGTGGGGTGAACGCAATTTCCTTTGTCGAAGCCGTTCCATCCACAGTGACGTTTTTCATCGCACACAAAGCGAATTGTCCGGGGTTGGTTGCAGGACTCACAACAAACGAGGGAGGAACCGCTCGCAGCTAGGGAAAGAGACGGAGACTCGTCCGGGGTGGGCGAGCATTTCGTTCTATATCAAGCGTAGAGCACCCGAGCGATTTCCTAAAGGCAACCCCAGAGTTATTGACAGGAGCCAAGAGTGATCAGAGATACTCAAGAGTTGTATTGAATTGATGGACCTCATGCTAGATCAAAGCATGACCTGGGATCATATGGCGCCCCCGCACCCGTCTCCTCCGGCTTTCGTTTCTATGACCCTCCCTGATCTTCTGCGTTTGGCCACTCCGTATGGCGCTTTCCGTCGCATAACGACTCTTGCATGGAAAGCATCAGCGATGGTAGTATCTCCCTGGAATTTCGTAACTGCTGCAGCGACATACAACACAAAGCCAGGATTCTTGCGGCATATCTGATTCTGGGCCACCGTCGTAGCAAGGGCTTTGAAACGCACCACAAAGCTTTCATAAAATCAACAAGGTTCCCTGGGAGACACATCCGCGTTGCGGGGCTGGAGATGCCACTACTGCTGTTTGTCTCTCACAGAGAACCCAAAGGCAAAATGGTCTCCCATTGTCCCCGATCCGAAGCGTTACGGTTATATAAACCCAGGTGCCCGAGACCCTTTCTCCACCCTCCTTGCTTCATTCCCCTTCCCTTCCCCTTCCCATTTCTTTTCTTCGAGTCCGGTGCTAGTCTCCGACTCTTCATTCGCCTTCGCCTTCGTTGCAACAGTCTAGTACTGTCATTTATTCTCTAAGAAACAACAAGTTCTCTATTTTTCAAGTTCAAGATGGTCAAGCTTTTCTTTGTTATCGCCGGCCTGGCTGCCGCTTCTGTCCAAGCCGCTCCCCTCGAGAGGCGTATTGCACAGTCGATCTCGGCTGCCACCCAGAAATGGGAGCAAGCCTGCGTACGTCCTGCCATCAATCAATTCAGCGTGCAGTTACTAACCTTGAGGATACACCGTACAGCAAACTGCGGGAGGTGGAGAAAAATGTAATCCGGTCTCCGTGACTGCCTTCAGCACCCTCCTCGCTGCCCCGGGGCCCTGCGAGCAGCAGGACGCGGCCGACGCGATGATCGACCTGGCGAAGACGCTGAACAACGACGCGGAGATGATCAGGCTCACCCAAATCTTCGTGCAGCAGCCTCGCAACACGGTAAGCCCATTCAGCGACGTTCCTCCTATTCAATCGACCTCTTAATTAACATTCCCGACCGTTGCCTGCGCAGCCCACCTCCCTCGCGACCCCTTATTGTCAGAAGGCTCCCAAGAACGCCGAGCTCGACGGCCTCTTCCAATGTCAGTTCAAGGGTGCGAACCAGCAGAAGTTCAATGGCGGCGCTGAGCTTGGTGCTGCTGGTACCATCCCGTTCGGCCTCACTTCTCTGGATCCTTTGGGATCGTGCCCCGCTAGCCCCGAAGGTCCGGTCACCGACGGTGCACAACTCGTCGATTCTGTTCAGAGCCCCGGCAAGGGTGGTGCTGCTCAGGAGCCCGCAGCCACCACGACCAAAGCTGCTTCGACCACTAAGGCTACCGAGACTGCTACGAAGGCAACCACGACCAAGGCTGCTGAAACCGCGACGGAGGCGACTACCACCAAGGCTGCTGAGACCACCACGAAGGCGACCACGACCAAGGCTGCTGAGACCACCAAGGCCGCCGAGACCGGCGCAGCAGGCGGATTCCAGCTCTCCAACGCCGAGGCCGCGCAGAAGCTCAACGCCAAGTTCTCCAAGCTCACCGCTGACTCTCCCTGCACAGCCGGAGAGGTCGCTTGCGTCGGGACCGCCTTTGGCCAGTGCGTCGAGGGCAAGTTCGTAACGATCGAGTGCGCCGCGCCCGCCTCGTGCTTCGCGCTCCCCCTTGTCAACAGCGCCGGCACGAGCGTTACATGTGCCCTCAAGGCCGATGCGGAGGACAGGATCGCGAGGACCGGTGCTCAGGGTGGATTGACTGGAGCTGGTGCCGATGCGGGTGGGGAAACGGCCGGGCTCGAGGCGACCACCACCTCCAAGGCTGCTGAGACCACGACTTCCAAGGCTGCTGAGACCACCAGCAGCAGCGCCGCTACCACCACCACGAAGGCCGCCGAGACGACGAGCACCAGCGCAGCAACCACCACCACCAAGGCCGCTGAGACGACAACTACCAAGGCTGGAGAGACCACCACCACCAGCGCCGCAACCACCACCAAGGCAGCGACCACCACCAAGGCTGCAAGCACTAGCACCCACACGAAGACCAAGACCAAGACCCACAATGGAAACAACCACGCGACCAAGACCGTCACTGTCACTGTGACCGCCACCGTGGGTGCCTCGACCGCCTCGACCACCACTTCCGCTAGCACCTCCGCTACGGCCTCTACTACTTCATCGACCACTACCACCTCTGCGACCGCGACCGCGACTGCTAGTGATACGAAGTCGGAGAGCACCACCACCAAGGCCACCGCGACTGCCACTGCGACTGATAGCAAAGCTGAGACGACCACTACCAAGGCCACCGCCACTGCGACTGCTGAGGACAAAGCTGCGACCACCACCAAGGCCACTGCGACCGCCAGTGGGACGGCTGCCGAGGACAAGAAGACGGAGGCTACCACCACCAAGGCCACGGCCACTGCTACCGCGACCGCGGCCGCTGGTGACAAGGTCATCAAGCTGAACGTCTACAAGAGGGATTATTGATTGAGTTCGCATTCTTCATATCCCTCTCCTCTCCCCCATTTTTCACGCATCCCCTTCGTCGAACATAGCATGCTCTCTCATCCTCTCTCTTGAGCATTTGGAATTTATCGTTGTTTCTTTTTGGATACCTTAAACTGTTGTATACTTTTCCATCTTCCATTACACCTCTGTGGTTCTTTGCAACCATCGACATTCCTTTTGCCCTTTTACGTAGGGCTATCACATGTATCTTTTACCTCCGCCATCTGAATGAAGCATAGGACTCTTGGGAACATACAACTTCGAGAAGATGAGAACGTTGAGAAGGACCGCTGCGCATGTGGTGCAGAGGAACTGCTATCGAACTCAAAGAAAGGTCGTCGTCGTGTTTGGGCCGAATAATATAAAGTGTATGGTACAGATCCGTAGATATTACTGGTACACGTCATAGTGTATACCCACGTAGACTAGCTAGTGAGCAATGGTATTGAGAGTGGAAGAGGTATCTGGAGATATGGCCCGGTTAGGGCTAATGGTACATGTTGGCAGGCAGTTCCGAAGGGATCAGGAGAAGGCTTTTGCAATTCTCTCTCTAATAAAAAACGGTTAATCACGAACGCGTCGCTAACCACAGCCAGATACGAGAGCGTACATTGTGTCTTTATGCTGAGCCATATCACGAGTAGATTCTAGCGAACGTGGTTGAGGTCTCCGATGTGCGCCTGCGAAGTTTCCGTGACAAAAAGAAGTCAATTCGTCGTCAAGGATAGGCTAATAAACTCACTTACACTTCTCCTGCGATGCTCGCTGGGATGTCTGTGGGGCTGCTGGCGACTGTACCCTTATTGTCGGCACAGACTTTGTCTCGTTGCGCCGTGAACGCACCCCGATGTTAAAGTAGTCGATCTGTTCAAGTGATGGAGAAACCTCGTTCATGGTGGTCGTCTCGTCGGAGGGGTAAATTGCAGGCGATGATATATGGGGGCCCAAAGGGATGATCAGGCGATATTACATTTAGCGTGGTGTTTTTATCATCTTCAGGACCAAGCCTCCACTGCATTTTCCAAGTTGTATGTCGAAACGGCAAGCGAACACTGGGGCAAAGTGACTTCATTTATTACGTCGGTTGCCTTTCGAGGACTTGGGTTGAAAACCGAGGAGCCGTCATGCGCATGTGTGCTTGAACTTCGGAAACTTTTCAGGGATTATCGTCACCCGAGGAGCCCCAGGCGGCAGGGCCAAAAGCTGGTGAAAGGGCCACCACGACTCCACTCTCCAGCGGAGAATGATGGCGGTGTTGCCGTGGCGATGATCCACGTGCCGCTTCGCACTCCGCTTTGGGCAGGAGGGCCCCTGAGTGCAATTAGAGACGATCGCGGTTCCCCTGTCCGGACTCGGAGGCCATTGTTCTGTTCTCGCCATACCGCAACCGAACTCGCGCACGGCCCTTGGAAACGGTCAGCTCGGCTCTGCTGAGACAGACTCTGGATCTTTGACCCCAGGAGCAGGCACGGCGCAGGCTATATAGCGAGCGCCGGAAAACTCTATACTCAAGCTCTGGGTTTTGACCGCTCCTTCATCAGTGGCACGACTTCCGACGACTTCCTTCCTACCGGTCGTGGACGGTCGAAGGCTCTATAAAGCTCTGCGACGATACCAGAGCCTTTCTTCTCCCAGCGATACCCCAGGACACCCCGCATCATGACTTTCTTTCCCTTCAGCCTTTCTTATCTCATCATGACCCCTGGACGCGTCCGCCTTCCAGGAGAGCCAGGCAAACGGTCTACCCCACCGTACGTTCCTCTCCATTAGGGGTGATAGGGGAGAATTGTGACTAAAGTCCCTGCAGAGCCAGCCCTAGCTCACAGCGATCACACCGGTGGTCAACCGAATTCTCCACCAAAGCCCGCGCAAGAGCAGTCAGCTTCAACAGGCGCCTCTCCTCAGGGCCCTCTAAGGTCTCCAGGGCGCCCAGCGAGTTCGACTGTCTCATTGACGAAGACCCCGAGTTCGACCTCGTACCCACCCGCGCCTAAGCACCACACCGCACACATTTCATCTCGGTCTCCTGAAGGAACTGCCATTACTACTTTCAGCCGCTCTCATCCCCTCCGCCCTAGCGCCAACCCATTGACAAGTCCTTCACTCTTTCGACATGCACACCTCGATATGCCTTACACACCCTACTCACGACCATGGTTCTTCTCACTGCTTTCCATGTACCATGACCAACGATTTGAACGAATTACTATGACCTTCTGTTTTCGCCCTTACAATCCCTATGTCTTCGCAGGAGCTCCGGATCTGAGCGCTTTAAGTTATGCCAAGGGCTGGCTATGTATCCGGGGTTCAAGGGAGCTACATACCCTTTCAAAGCACTGCCCGGGGATCACAGCATGTCATGGTATAGGGCAAGCTGCTCGTCTCAGGGCTCTATAGTGGGAAGCTGTTACCCAGACTTGAAGCGAGAAACCCGTTTAAATTCTGTGCACCTGGAAGCGGACCCCTTCGCGATGTGCGGTCGCCGATACGGATGGTAAATATTTATAGGCTCTGTGACGCGCCTGGATGAGGTACTGTATGATTGCCTTAGGAGGGCCTAGAAGGAAACGGAGAAGATTTGACGAAGCAAGCAGCGTCAGGCAGAGTAGATCCTTGGATACACGTAATGGTACTCGAGTATACATTGGCGGCTGTCAAAGCCATCAGACAGGATCTGCGCACTCCCCGGCTTAATATGATTTGCGTGGCGCAAGACTGAAGTTTGAAGAGGGGTGATTATAGAAACGCTGACTTGGATAGCACAGTCTGTATTACAATACACGGTTGCTCGAGGGGTACTAAAAGAACTATCATGGCTATGGGGAGAATAAGGTATACCTATGGATGGGAGATAAATATACGGTAGCGATAGTCGCACGCGTGTTGTGTATGGTATTTTATCGGTACAGAACAACCCAGAGAAAGGGAGGAGGGGGGTACAGGGGAACCCAGGAAATGAATGGAATGGGCGAGAGTCGAAAGCAGTTTCAACTAACTGCAACCTCTCCACACGTCTACATCCGCACAAACGACTCGCTTTTGTCAGGATAGCTCTGCACTTGGCCTTTGTGAACCTGTGTAGAGACTGACGCCATAATCTCGGGCACACCCTTTAGACTCCTTGAATGGTCCAGTGGGTCGCTTTGCGAGTCGCTCTTGGTGCGAAGGACGTTCAATTGGAATTGAGGAGCAGCGCCATGCCATACGGACCGCTGAAGATCGTGGCGTGCGACGCTTGAGCCGGTTATGAAGCCGTCGGTGTCGGAGAGGGAGATCGAAGGTTTGGGCGCTAATTCAGAAGGAGGGTGATAAGACCGTTTTCAACCGTGTTGACAAGGAGAGAAGTTAAGGAGTGTTTTCGTCGAACCGAAGCTGGTGTTCTCTTTGCAGTGCATGAGCTAGTTCAAAGTTAGCGTCCAGTGGTCTCGGATGGACTGCCTGAAAGAGAAACACACAATAGAGATCATGAAGCAAGTGGTGGAGAGATAGGCGACCAGGTTGGCTGTCAGATGGACAGTTATGGGGGTCTTGAGCTTATACATTTTGAGGATATCTCGGTTGATGATGGTGAACTGTAAGTTGTGGCGTGGATTGAGTAACGAACGGCAAGTCATCAGAAAACAGAGAAAACAGACCTGCACGCCGATACCAATAGCTCCTCCTATAAGCCAACGGTAGAAATCTACGAGAGTACGATTGCACTTTTTGAGTGTGGCCCAGTATGAAGGTCAACACTACTTACGCAAGCGATCAACGCAGACACGGCGCTAACAAACTTGACCTTTGCACCCAGAGTAAAGATTTTCCTTCGGGTGACAGTAACGTAAGTGTCAATTGGCATCTAACTGAGATTGATAGAGGGCTGACCATGCAAAAAACATTTGAACGGAGAAGGCGGCTGTAAATCGAAGCGTCAATCCTCGCGTTCAAGTACATCATCTACAGGAAGAGAGAGTACTGACCAACACCGTTGATGATGGGTGTTACAGCTGCAGTAGGAGGGGGGCTGTTCGGAAGAGATTTGAGGGGTGTATGAACCCAAGCACGAGGACACGCCATGCATTGTCAGTTATAAAAACCAGATTGATGAGCTGGCAACCGCGGACAAATGCGACTGAAAGGAGTACTAGATGGTTCGTATCGTTCGCTGGAGGGTAAAGAAGTAACAATGACTCACCGAGCCATCGGAAAACATGTCGGTCACTTGACGCGACTGTCTGACCGTACTGTACTATGTGGATCCCCGACGACTGAAGATCGACCCAATGAGCCAAGGATGAGTTATCGCATTCAGGGTCTGCTGGCAACAAGTACTAGTCTGGGACTGTGGAGCACGTACACCTAGAGAGAATTAGTCGAGGCAGGTAGCGTCTGGTAGCGTCCATAGAACGCCATGCATTCATAAGCTGCAAACCACCTTCATCCTGAGAAGCCTACAGTCCATGATACTTGGAGTTGAACTTGAAAGCCTAGGCCTGCTGACTAGTTAGAAAGGATGGATGCGAAATGTCGAGCTCATGTCTAATGACCGAGTGGGCACTGTGCATTGCAAGAAGGAGCTCCGTGAATAGTGCAAACAAGGATAGAATAATTACGCGAAAAAAGGGAAAGAGTATCGTTAGCAACAGCAGCTAAAACCAAGAAAGAAGAGGTCCAAAAAGCCAGTCAACTGCATACGCACGCATTCGAAGAAACTAAGAGATAGGAGGAGGCAATCGGCTGACAAACGTCATAACATCGCACCCTTTCCATCTTCTTCACCAATCGCACGGAACGACCATGGGTCCCTGGCCCGTCCAACTCTAAAACGCACATTCGCACCTAGCACCCTCGACTACGGTGATGGCGGATCAAAGTTCCCTGTTTCCTCACCCCCAACGTGCAGTGAGGGCAGCGAATTCCCTGGGTTGAACATCGTCTTCAAATTCATCTCGTCCTTCTTCTGCCTCAACCTCTCCACCTCTTCCGCACCCCCAGTCATCCTCAGTTTCTTCTGCCCCACAAACTCCTGCAACTCCAACTGCATATCATCGCCCTTCATACTCTTCTCCAGCTCCCTATTCCGCTGGCTCTCCTCAATCGCCTTCAGACGCTTCTCCGGATCGACCTGGGCCCCGCGGATCTCGAGCATGACCGTGCTCAGCCCATTGTGCCCCTCCTCCGGCGGCGGAGGGCGGAATGCCGGCCCTCGCCCGCGCACCCTCGTCGGCCCATTCGTCTGCGGTCCTCGCAGACTCACAATCTTTTCCACATGTCCATAGATCTCCATCACAGCCTTGTGATCCTCCACCAAGTCGCTCAAGAATTCTTCCTGATGCGTCAAGAACTGCTGCTCCTCCACGATATTCTGCAGCTCCTCCTCCCACGTCTTCTTCCACATTGGCTTCACCGTCTTTATGTGCTCCTTCAAGCTCTCAAGCTCCGCAGCTGTCGCCTCGATGTCCTTCAATATGCCTTTGAAGTACGCAGGCTTGGGCGTCGTGTTGCGCTTGATCACGTCGTCCTTGACGCGCTCGACGGTGTCCTGCAGCTTCTCAACGTCCGTAAGCACATCCTGACTGCGCGCGTCGAGCTTCTTCTTCCCAGAGTCGATGTACGCACGCGCACCGCCGATGTTCGTAGTCGCAAGCTGCTTCACAGACTGTGTCTGCGAACGCAGCGTCCCGAGCGTCTCCTTCGTGCTCTTCATGAACTCCGTGTAGATCTGCCGCAGTGTCGCAAGGTCTCGCCGCAGGTTCTGCACTTCGTCGAACTGCGTCTTCAGATCCTGCACCACACGCCCTGTGTACTCAGACATCACAGAGGCGCCCGTCATCTGCTGCTGCAGCATCGACCCTCCGGTGATTTGGGGCATGACGTAGTTTGTGGGAGGTGAGCTCTGTTGTGTGACCATAGACGCGATCATGGATGGATCTTTGCCGACGAAGCGGGAAAGTCTGCGTGCGACGTGCTGGAATTGGCGATCACTGGGTCGAGCAGGGGTGCTTTCTGCTAATGGCTGGATGGTCATGTCTCCCATCATCGGAGTCATAACTACCTGTTTCTGGGAGCTCGCGACAGCTGTCTTGAGATCCTTGATATCCTGTGAGAGCGCAGACATTTGCGAGTCAATGTGCTGCTTGATTTGGTCGAGTGCTGCATCCCAGAGTTAGTATCTATTGCAATGCGACCTAAGTACGGAGAAACGTACCTTCAATGTTTAGTGAAAGAAGACATTTGTCCTGGACTTCCTCCACATCCTCAAGCTCGTACTGAACCCCGCTAGATGGATCTCGAATGTAGATGGCTGGAAAGTTGTCCTGCCCAGGGTTATACGAAAACTTATCCACAAACAGCACTCGCAACGATGCGAATGACAACGGGGGCTCAATAGCAACCTTCTTAACTTCCCTCCCCAGCTGCAAGAACACCGTGATTCGAGACGAACTCCCTTCGCGATTCGACACCGCATCCATCTCCGGTGGCGAAGGCAACACCTCCGGAGCCTTCGTGGGCGACACCACCGGCCTCCTCCCAGCCGAGGTCGACGACTCCGCCTTCGCAGGCCGCTCCGGACTGGCCACCCTCGATATTGGCCTGCTCCTCGACGCGGCCTGCATCGGCATCTCGGCCTCCTCATCAGCCTCCTCCGTCAGCACCTCCAGCTCCGTCGCCGTTGGCGGCGCATTCGACGCCAACGACCGCCGGTTCGGGTGGTTCCTCACCGAGCGCTCGCGCGTCGTCGAGGCGCCCGTCATCTTGGAGATATTGTATATTGAGAAGCGTTTCGACGCGCGCCGTTCGAGCACGTCGTTCTTCTTCAGTGCGGCAAGCGAGTTCGCAACGGCCGGGGAGGGCTCGAGCGGGATGTTTTCGGTCGAGGGGGATGTTGAGCCGTTGATATTCGATGTTGTTGTTGTTAGATCCGGGGTTGGGCTGGAGGGTTCGACGACATTCACGGTCGGCAGGGTGGGGGGAGGTGAAGTCGCAGTGGGCCGGTCGACGAGGGAGTATCTTTTCACAGTAGCGGGCACTTGAGGTGTTTGGATCGTAGATGGTGGAGCGGTGGGAGTTTGATCGTCGGTCGGGAATGGCGTTGTCGAAGCCGATGTGTCTGCTAAAGATAATTCGGGGAGTGATGGTGGCTGAGGCGATGTTGTACGCTCGCCTGGCGGAGGCAGTGGTCGGGGGGAAGAGCGTCTATCCGGTATCGTCTGGGCCTCGGTGCCTGCGTGGTATTCAGCGATGGTGGGGGCGAACCCACCGACAAAAGGCTCGTTGTTGTTGTTGACCTGTTGCGAGTTGACGTCCCTCCTGTTGCGTGTTGAGCCAGCTGCACTTCTCCGCGACAGGCTGCCCGCGCCGCCATCCTGCCTGTTCCCCCCATCGTCCTCCGCTACCGACCGGGAGACTGACGCGTGCGATTTATGTGTGCGTGCTTTGGACGCTGTTCGCTCGTGCCCTGGGCCCTGGGCACCGTCGCCTGAACGGTGCCGATGGTCCGACACAATTCTGCGATAGATCGATTGCTTCGCGCGCAGGCCTTGCAGGAGGTTGGTGATAATCTGGCGTACTTCTGGGAGGTATATCTCGAGGTTCTCAGCGGTCGCTTCCTCTGCGAGGCACTGCTCTAGGATGGCCCGCAGATCCTCCGGCACCGATACGAGCTCTCTGTTTACACAAGTTCCGGAAAGAGAGTCAGGCACTTGGATACAGTGAAAGAGAGATGCGGACGACTCACGCCATATCGATGTTGAAGGCGGCGAAGGCGGCGACAGCCGCATTGAAGTCGTTCCCGAGGCGGACGTAAACGTCGCTCACATAGTTCTCGTCGACTCTTGACTGGCTCCATTGCGTGAGGGACTCGAGGAGGGCCTTGATAGAGACGAGGAGGCGGGTGACGGCGGACTCGACTGCAGGCTTCACGATGTCGACGTCAGAACGTGGCTAGCTGCTAGTGCCAGACTCGAACTGAACTCACATTGGCGCCGCTGCGAGTGCTTGCCGCACGGTCTGTGCGACTGGAGCCTGTGCTCGTCGCGGAGGATATGGAGGAGTGGGCATCGCGCCTGGAATGGCCGTTGGCTTGCTGCTGGCCTCTGGACGACATGGAGCTCAGGGAGAGCGGGGACGGACGTTCTGGAAGGAGATGGAAGAAGATCAGGAGCTCACTTGCGGGGGACCTACCCAATTGTGAGAGGCTCCTTCCGCATTCGGCCTCTTATGGGACCAGGAGGGCGGCAGCCAGAATTAAACGTGGGCGAGTGGCGGCCAGCGCTCCAGCCAGATAAAAATATGTACTACGATTGCCGATAACTTAGTATAATATACAAATACGCTACAGATCCATCCATGCATCTCACAACTGTGGCGCCCCCGGTCCAGCCAGAAGCATGCTATCCACCACCTCGTCCTTCTCTGTCCGCTTGTATGTGCGGATGGTCTCCCCATAATCTGAGATCTCAAACACCCGGAATCGGCGGTCGAACCTGCGCATTTACACTGTCAGCAAAGAATAACAGAATATTAGACTTCCGACTTGCCCAATCTTGCCATATCCCGAGTAGGAGCTATTAATTCAGCGGTCATTAGTCAACACCCCCTAGAGCAAGAGGAAAACATACCCTCCACCACCAAAGCAGAACCATACGCCGTTCACACGGCGACAGTTCTCCGTCACTACGAAACCAATGTTAAGCAACACGACCAGTCAAAGCGCAGTCGAAACTTACAGTGACAATGTCCATTCCCAATAACCTTCACCTCGGGGATGTCTTCATGGCTCGTATGATCGCTCTCCAACGCCTTCAAGATACCCTTCTCGAAGAACCCATCATTTTTCTTTGCGTTGCCAGCCGTCTCCTGCCCGCTGATACCGACGTCTAATGACTTGCCCGTGCGTGGGTCGGTGTCAGCCTTATTGTATGTCTCTGGTCTGTCGGTCACCCAGTCAAAGTAAGCCGAAATGCGGAGGTAAAGGAAATGAGAGGACGTACAGCGGCATGTGGAAAAACATCATGGCATTGGGTTTCGCCAACTTCGACGTTGTCGGTGTTATCTGGTCTGAAATATCTTGACGTTTCCATATGTCACCCATGTCCTTTCCAGTGTCTGGCGAGAATGGTCGCTGAATCGGCGAGATGGTTGCTGGATATCGTTCGCATTAGATCTATGTCAAAGCGTTAATGAAGGAATGTCATACCCGACTCTTGCAGGAACCAGTCAATTTGGCTCTATACTATGATGTCAATCGCGTAGATAGACAAGCCGGATATCACTGCGTACCTGTCGAATCCAATCATACTCTGTAGCATGGAACAAGCCAAAGAAATCACTGAATCCACTAGAGTAGGAACCAGAATCCAAAAAGTAGAGGGTAAGTAGATGTGTCTTGGACCTGGATGTGAACGAGATTAGATGTCAAACTGCAAGTACTTAATGGATCACTCACGCATCTGCACTCTTGACCTTCAGCAGATAATTGCCGACCCCATGTATATCCTTTGGTCCCCTATGCACCAAACTGTACGGCAAACTCCTCATCAGATTAACCTGCCACTCCTTCGCCAACCCATCCTCCTCATCATGGTTCCCAAACACCGCAGCCCACGGGACCTTCCTCTCCATCACCGCCTTCGCGAACTTGGCCAGGACGCTCTTCCCGTCCCATGAGGTGCCCTGCCCGTTCAGCTGGTCTCCACTGAACACAACGAGATCGGGCTTCTCGACGTCCAGCATGTGCCCAATGAGGGTGTTGGTGAGGTTGTCCGAGTTGACGCAGGGCGAGAGCAAGGTGTCGCGGCAGACGCCTTGCGAGACGGAGTAGTGCAAGTCGGCGACTTGGAGGACTTTGAACTTGCCGTCCCGGGAGAAGTGGAGAGGTGGAGCTTGGGGTGGTACTGTTACGCGTCGCGGTCAGTCAGTGCTCGATGCATGTATCATAGAGAAACTCACAATGCACCCCCCTGCGTATTGAGATGCGCGTAGACTGGACCCTCCCCATCTTCTCCGTCGTCGGTGGTTCCAGGTTATCGAATCCATACCACGGAACGTCGTCCCCGTAGTTCACATCGAGCTCTGTGATAAGGTTCTGCTTCTCTTCGTGTGTCATGCTTCCAGCAGTCTTCCCAGTCTTGTACCAAAGGAACAGCGGCGGTTGCCTCAAACGGCCTGCACGAAGGGAGGTCTTCACCATATGCCAATGGTCTGCTTCCGGGTCAGAGGATGGCTGCTCCTGATCGGGGAGTAGCTTGATGTCTGTTATAAGTTCGACATCTTGTCTCCTGGTGCGTCGGTAGTATAGATTCTGCAACAAGGTCTAGTTGTGGACCAGGAGAATATAAGATTGGCGCTCACTAGGTAACCGGACATGTATCCCCCCTCCGCGTTCAGATTGGGCCATACGCGGACCCACTTTCCTCGAATCGCATCGTCCGCTTGTGTCGTTTCTGGATTGCACAGTTCATCCGCTAACGAGGGGTCGATAAAACATTTCGAGACCGCGATTTCGGAGACTAGCCAACAATCAATTAACCGTCAGTCAGCCCGGCAGAGTCGGACGATAGGAGGGAGACGTACGACCGGTATCATGAGGTAGCAGGGGAGACCAAGTATCCAGTGGCAAGCTATTGAAGTCGATCTGCTTTTCCGGTTTCGACACGTTCCACCAATCCACCCCTGTCTTCACGCTCCCTGACCCAGCGCCGGTCTCGAGCGTCTGGTTCTTGCCCGGCTTGTTGATCGTAGGCCTCGACGGGATGCTCTGGTCCACAAAGATGCTTTCCCAAGACTGCCAGCTAATCTTCTGCTTCTTCCCGGGGCCATGATTCGGTTGGTAGAGGATGAAGAGCCAAGTGAGGAGCAGGCTGAGGCCGATAAAGGTTGTTATGGGCACGCAGACGGAGCGTATCCCTCTGAAAAACTTGAAGCCTGCGCAGGAGACCATCTGGAGCAACCAGCCTTGGAGGCGTGCTGGACTTGGTGCAGCGACTTCAGTCCTCGATAGTAAATAGCAGCAGAGATAGAATCCAAGCCCTTGACGTTTGCGGGGTTACGCCGCCACGAGTCCGGGGGTCACATGACGCGCTCCCTCCGGACCCGTTTCGGCGGTTCGCGATTTTGCGTTGGCAAATCTTTCTTTCTCCACACGATGCAAGCTTTTGGACTTCGGCGTCTCGCCTGCTCGCTGCGCCAATACTCGACGGCGCCTGCGCTCCCTGAGGCCGCCCAGGTCGCCAGGACCGCGTCTGCGCCGCTGGCCGTCCGCCTGCGCCGACGCAACAAGTTTGGACCCCTCCAGACTGGACAGACAGACGCCGACCCCTCAGGCCTCACCCCCAGCGAGGTCGCCCGCTACAACCGCCTCAAGGCCCTCAGCAAGATCCCCCTCGACAAGGCCGGCGAGCCCATCTCAGCGCTGCAGTGGATACGCTCCGTCAACGACCGCCGTTCGCGCATCCGTGGTTTCGCGCTGGAGAAGCAGGAGGACGGCTCGCAGCTCGTCAAGGTCGTCGGCCAGCGCGTGTACCTCCCCAACATCGAGTTCAAGCTCGTGCGCAACCATACCCTCGCGGGAGAGCCGTACAATCCCTACGAGGCGACCTTCCGTATCCCCAAGTCCGTCACCAAGACCGACATCCGCTCCTACCTCGATGCCGTGTACGGTGTCAAGACCACCTACATCCGCACCGACAACTACTACTCCCCCGAGCACCGCGTAAAGGGCAAGACGCCGCACCGGTCATACAAGCGCACTGTCGTCGGTCTCGTCGACCCTTTCTACTACCCGCACCGTCTGGAGGATATGGCCCCGGAGAAGAAAGAGGAGCGGAAGAAATGGATGGAGACCGAGTTCTCCATCGAGGCGATGGACGCGCTGCGCAGGGAGGAGATGCTGCGCCAGACGATTGGACACGGCTCCGCCGCGTTCCGCGCGACCCCCGGCGCACAGACAAGACGCTCGCATATCCTCAAGCTCGTCGCGGAGAGGAAGGTCAACAGGGAGGCGCTGGTCTCTCAGGTCGCCGCGGAGATCAGGGAGAAGAGGGCCAATGGCGAGGATGTCAGCTACGAGGCCCTGGCCAAGTCGACAAAACCTGCGAAGGAGGTCACCAAGTCATGAGCCGCATGATGTCCTTGCTTCCGACTGCTTTCTTAGATATAATCTTAATCCCTGCTACTCCTTGTTTTGCACTATACCAGATCTTTGCGAGTGCGAATCCCCACCGGTTTTTTCGGCATTCAGACTTTGGAGTACCTGTCAAGCTGCCCCAGTGTGACCAACTTGTGTTCCGGAAGCCCCTGCAACCCATTCAATTAGCCTACTGACGTTGAGATTACGAGCGAAATGAGAGCTTTTCGCGTCTCTTCTACTACACGTGATCCCCAAGTACAAATCGTGTTCCTGATCCATTTAAACGCGACGGGTTGGGGAGATCAAGGACCCTTATTAGACTTTCCCTCTTCCCCTCATCATGGCGTGGTACGGCAGTGCAGACTACGCGCCATCCTCCTCCCCAGGCTCGTCGCCAGCACTGGGACCTATCGATTCCTCGCCATTCCCTTCTCCAAGTCTGGATCCGGTCGACTTAGACTCTGATGAGCCTCCGCCAATGCCAATGGATCCATTCGCGGCGTCATACCGATTCAGGCCTCAGAAACGCGCCAACCACGACGAGTCAGAGGAAGAAGGCCCAGGCACGTCCAAGAAAGCGCGTTACTCTGGCCCGGGAGAGTACGCGGACGATGAGCAGGTGTGGGCGAACGAGGCGACACGCGCCTATGAGGAGGGTGGCCGCATATTTACCTTGAAGTGAGCCGCCTATGCTGGGTCTGGCTTCATTTTACGCGTCCTAACTCATCTCAAGGGACAAGGGTTTGCGATCCATTAGCGTCCGATTTATCCAGGATCTGAAGAACATGGTCGTATTGGCGGGTCCGAATGGGTCATCTGAACGCGCCAATTCTGAACCTGGGCCTCATTCCGGGTCCAAGTCACGGTCGCGGCTGTTCGAACCTTCTGCACCAGCTGTTGCAGCCCGACAAGTTCGGAGGACGTTTTCACGAAATGAGTCGAAGAACAGCACTCTTTTTCCAGGAGAAAAGGACGAGAACATACATCTGTATCTATCCAAGAACATGATAACACGGCTACCCAATGAATTGTGGACGTTGGAGAACTTGACGATTCTGAGCCTTCGTGAGTCATTCGCCTTCACGATTGAGCAGCAGGGTTAACCGTTATGATAGGGGGCAACAAACTCACATACCTCCCACCTGAGATCGGGAACCTGAAGAACCTCCGTGACCTCAATGTCTCCGCCAACCAACTTAGCTATCTCCCCTCCGAACTCAACAACCTCCCGAATCTGAGAGAACTGGCGGTCCACCCAAACCACCTCTTTCTCTCGCCACCAAATCAAGACACCCTGCTCTCTGAGCCCGAATTCGTCATGAATTCCCGAGTGCCGAGTCTGACAGAAATCGCGTTCCGGATCCTCGGCTCTCCCCCTTCTGCACAGATGCAGGAGAAGTATGACAAAGGGTCAGAAGGTGCTCCTAGTGCACCGCTTCGCAATGCATTGGAATACTATCTGCCGTTGGAGGCCGCCTTTCTGGGGTGCATCTCGCCCCCGCTCCTGCAAACCCTCAACGCGTGTGCACCCGATCGCATACCCATGCCGAAGAAAGAAGACGACGAGGACGAGTCGGTGCGAGTGGCGAGCATCTCGCGATGCGGCAATCCCGACCATATTGCGTGGTTCGTGCGCCATGCTGAGCAACGGTTCACCTGGGAGACAAAGACGGCGACGGGGGTGCTGCTTGGAGGGATTGCGCCGATGCGATGGCGGGGCTGTCTGCGTGGCTGTCTGTCATTCTTGGAGACGAGGGAGAGGGAGCGGAAGAACGAGTTGAAGGAGGCCGAGCTGGAGCTGGAACCGATGATGAACGGGGAGACGATGAATCCTCTGACCTTTGATGATGAATGATGTGCTGAGTCAGCGACATATCGTGGGGACCGCTCCAGTCGTGTCGCAACAAAACGATGAGGGACCTGTAACTGTAGCACAGACTACCACTATGCCATTGCCCCCTGCTGCCGTCGTTTCTCCTCCGATCCCGTACACGTCGTGCTCAGACTGCGACGACGACGCCTGCCCAGTGTCCGACGAGCTCACCTCCCAGTGCACGGATCAGTGCGTGGTCATCGCCTGCAACGACCCCGACCATTCGGGTGCCCACTGCGACGGTCAGAACGATCAGGGTCTCTGTAATCTCGTGTGTGACTCCAGCACGAACTGCGTGGACTGCCATGGTTTCGATGCATTTGTACGTCGTCGAAATTCTTCCCTCGAACACCCACGAGCTGAATGGGGCCCCTCCAGCTCCAGTGTTGCTCGGACTATCACTCCTATCTTTCCGAGGGGCAGTCCTCGGTGGGGCCGTGGAGGCCCAGTTATTCGCCTGCTGCACCAACACAGCAACATGCTATGTCCGCGGCGCCACAGAGTTTTTGGTGCGATGACTGTCCTGAACCCACTCCCCCAGTCGCAGTCCCCCAGCAGCCGACGGCGTTCCACCAGCCTCACCATCAGCCGCAGCAACACCAGCAACATACCCACCAAGAATCCATGATACCCAGCGCCAATCACAGCCTACCTTTGCCAGTGCAAGACCTACCCCACAAATGCATGTGGCACGGGTGCAAACAGTCGTTCTCCCTCCTCTCGGAACTCGTGGGGCACGTCAACCTCACCCACCTCCGCCCAGAAACCCAGCCCCCACCCCCCGTCTCGGATAACTCGCGCTATGAACCCCAACCCCAATACCACGCGCAATCACAGAATGCGTTCGGGACGGGCGCCCCGTCGGATCCCAGGTCCCCTATGGCGTGCCTCTGGGACCAGTGCAGCCTGCACCTCACCCCGGAAGAAATCGCGGGCCCGTCCACGTCCTCCGAGTACGCCAACTTTTTGACGGCCCTCGAGAGCCATCTCCTCCAAGACCATCTAGGGCTTCGGCCGGGCCATTTCGGCGGCTTGGTCGCCCCCAGCACGCCTTCATGCCATCTCTCCCTAGGCCCCCCTTCAACGAACTTTATTCCCACACCCTCTCATTCGCACTCGCACTCGCACTCGGCATCGACGTCAACTTCGACCTCGGGATCCTCGCAGTCGACGCCCCCCTCCTCGTTTTTCTATGACAGCGGTGCTTATACCCAGCCCCAGCACGGGGCGGACAGCATGTCCGTGGACACCGACCCCTCGCCTGCGACTTCAGCAGACGCCTCCCCTTCCCTAACCCAAGTCAGCCCCGTGCCACCCGAGCAGACGCCACTCACAACAACGACGACAGCAACGGTGGTGGTGGGGACCACCCCCTCCCCTCCACCTGCGCTTGCAAATACCACTACCTCGCCGGCATCCTCCTCCTCCACCGGGACCGGGGCTCCGCACAGATGCGATTGGCAGGGCTGCGGCTCAGTGTTCACGTCGTCGGACGAGCTGACGGCGCACCTCACCTCTGCGCATGTGGGCGGGGGCAAGGCGAGGTACGAGTGTTTCTGGGACGGGTGCGATCGGTATGGGGAGAGGGGGTTCAGCAGCAAGCAGAAGATTTGTCGGCATCTTCAGGTGCGCTTGGTTTGGTTTATTGCTTTGTATGGGTTTTGAGGGGGGACTTACGATGTGGGGTTTCTTTTGTGGGTGTGTAGAGTCATACGGGGCATCGGCCGTTCCAGTGTCAGCTTTGCCAGCAGAATTTCTCGGAGGCTGCGACGCTGCAGCAGCATATGCGGAGGCATACGCAAGAGAGTGAGTTACACTCAACTGTCGATGAATCAGACGCTAATGAAGCTTCGTCCCAGAACCGTATTCCTGCGACTTCCCGGGCTGTGGAAAGTCCTTTGCGATCATGGGTGCTTTGACGATTCATAAACGGATCCATAATGGATTAAAACCGTTCAAATGCTCGTACTGCGGAAGGGCGTTCACTGAGTCCTCTAATCTTTCGAAACATGTACGGCCATCACCGCTTTTGCCTTTTCGTCGTGGATTTGGATATTGACTACCCCTCTAGTTGAGAACGCATACCGGAGCGCGCCCGTACACATGTACAGAGCCCAGCTGTCGCAAGTCTTTTGCAAGACCTGATCAGCTTACGAGGCATATGGGGATTCACAGGAAGAATGTTGTTGTATCCGCGAATGCCCCGCTATCATAGTAGATGTACTGGTGGAGGTGAGAGGTGGGTTTCGAGGGGAAGTGTAACAACATAATTGTGGATGTATTATACGTACAGTACATGAACGCAGTATGCGTATCTATAAGAAACGTCTAGGTATCTGGCAGAAGTGATACACGGCAGTGGGGGAGGTAAGAGTGAGTGGGAATCATATGGAGGAGGTCGTAGTTGGAGAGAATTAAACGTTGAATCCTGACTGAGGCGGGGTGGTGAAGTGAAAATATGGGCAAGATAGAGCCAAAGCCAAATGAACAGGAAGAAAAGTATATGCAGGGGGAGAGAGGAAATCATACTGGTTCAAGGCGCAACAGAATGAAGTCAACCTAATTATCAAGGCCAAACAGATCGAGCTTGGGTTCCGGAGTTTCGACAGCGTCGACGGGATCTGGGCTGGATAGGTCAATGAGAGGTGAGCTGAGTGCGAGGCCTGGAAGTGGCGATTGTGCGGTGCCGGTGGTCGCGTGCTGCGAGGTCTGGGGTGAGAGAACGAACCGGGGTGACGCTTGCATGACGGGGGTCGGTGGGCCTGTCGAGAGGCCCGTTGAGAGACGTTTGGAGGCGGAGAAGCCCTTGGTTCTCCTCGTAGTAATGACTTTGCCTGTGGAAGGAAGGATGGGTGTTAGGTTAACTGCATGCTGGTGCAACGCTACTTACCAAGTCGCTTGATTTCGTCATATGCCTTGACACGAGCCTTGTCGACGTTGGGGTCCACGCTCGTGCCCTCGTCGATAGCGACGTAGTCTATCCTCCGTTGCAGCAGGAAGGCGTCGGAGACTTCCCATGGAACGTCCGTGACGACCTCGTCGACCCAGCGGCAGTGCCGCACCATCTCGACGCGCTCGAGCTCCGACCACGACGTGGAGTAGCCGTACTGCGCGAGCTGCTCGGCGGTGAAGACACCCACGACGAGGTGCACGTAGGGAAAGGCGAGCTTGGCCTGGCGGAGCTGCAGAGCATTTCTATTACGAAGGGACAGGTAAGTCAGTAAGGCGAGCTATTGACGCTTAACTGCAGTTAAGGAAGGAAGGAAGGACCACACACCCAATGTTAAACACGTCAAACGGTCCGTCCACATAGACCCGCACCGTCCTCCTCAGGTGTGTCTCGGGTGCGAGGCCGAGCGTCTTCCGTACATATGCTTGTATCTCGTCCGAGGACCATTTGGCGGTCTCGAGTTTGTCGCGGGCAGCTTGGGAGGGTGGGGGCTCGGGGACGTCGCTGCCTTGCAGCCGCGACGGCAGTTCTGCGAGGCTCGAGTCCAGCGACCGGTCGTGCCCCGGGTTCGAGATGAGGTCGTACTCGTCGTCGTCGCTGAACACGGTGGCTGGGGTGTCGGGAGGGCTCAGACTGTCCATGGCTATAGGGATAGGGGCTTGCTGGGTCGCCGTATATTAGAGACAAGGGGCGGTGGGGCGGCTGCGGTTTAGAAGAGCAGAGCAGGATGCTGTTCAGTGGAGGATTGCGTAGGCCTGGTTATAAGCTGTAGCATGTTGGGTCGGTCGAATCAAACACGAGGCACCGTGCAGAGTCACGGAGTAGAGACAAGAGGCGATCGTACTTCCTAAGCGGGTAAAGGCGTGCTCAGTGCTTTCCCATGCGCATAACTATGAATAATGAATGGTGGACTGCGTTCAAGTTCTACGTATTATGACAATTTGTAGGTGGCATGAGTCTTAAGCTCAACTTAAGCTTTCCTCGAGGACTGCTTTAAAGTTGAGATTCTCGGGCAGGGGTGGTGCGTGTTGAGGAGGATTGCCCTAAGCCAATTCAATCGAAGCTCCTCCACCAGCATTCCTGAGCTTACATTGCTGGGATGAAACAAATGCGCTACCGCCACCAATTCTATGCACTCAGCCACACATAGGCTATTCAGAACACGCTGTGCGTTGGTTCACGATGATGAAAGGTTGAACGGTTGTTGGTTCTGCAGAGCCTTACAGAGCCTGTGGACCCGCTCCTCGCGAGTTGTTGGCCATCCTCAGCGTCGAGGGGGGAAGGGAGAAGCAGTATCTAATTGAACTAGCGACATTAACAATTATGTGGAAAGAACTGGAAGTGTACAGGGAACGGACCGTCGGAGCTGATACTATGAGTCTGTAGCTCGTTCAACCTTCTGCACTTTCTCGTACAATGCCCGCCTCCGTTGTGACTCGTCAAACTTATCTTGTCGCTGTCGCATCTTCTCCTTCCTCCGTTCGTCATCGCGCAGGACACCCTGGTACATGTTCTACGGCCAGTCATAAGTTTGTGATCCGTGCACGCAAACTGTAGAAAACACACCTCTCCTTCCTGCCATTGCTGGAAATGGACCGCGTAGACTGTCAGGGCACAGAAAGTGACGGCGCCGGCCAGGGTAATCTTCGCCTTCCGTAGACTCATCGTGCTGGTTCGGGTCGGGGGAATGTCCGGCGACTTCGAAATTTCCGGCGGGCCAGAGGCGGGGAATCAACACAAACAAATATCATGGTCCTTCTCCCAGCACTTGACTTTTCGCCCTCGTCCGTATATAGAAATGCCTGTTATGGTAGGCAGTTTGCAGCTCGCACGTGACGACAAGGTGAGTCGAGTCGCGAGCGTTCGTCATCACTCTTCAGTGATGGCGCTTGATGTGGTTGAAAAAAAGGTTGTTTCTCTCCTCTACCCCTTCATCCACCCTCCATATCTACTTTAAGACGATATATACTGCATAGCATTGAGGAGGTGACCATTTGTTCAATGAAAATAAATGAGAAGAAAAAAAACTGTGCTTTGCCGCGTCTGCTTACTAAGGCTTACCATAAGAGGAAGTAAGTTGGTTCACCTCCTCCACCCACCCTGCGACTGTCAAATCCTCGGCCCATGGGCCGAGTGCGATGAGCAACCACCAGGCTGGCCGAGGGACCCATGTATTGCGAAGCGGTTTCACATCGGGGGGCCTTGGGACCCTCCCCGAAGCATTGCGGGGCCCCCCCGAAGGGAGGGGTGCGATGCTGAGCGGGAGGGAGCTATCCATGTGAAAATATGGGGGTTGTTGCGAATGAAAAGCTAATGACCTAACATAGTGTTCAATACAATACTGAAAAAACCACTACAAAGTCCCATTCCCAACCAGTTTGCTGGTTCATCACCGTTCAGCACGTGAAATGTGCAAACCACCTACTATAATAGGTATTTCTATATACGGACGAGGGCGGAAAGTAGCCAACTCCTTCTCCCAACCACGACCACCTCCGTCGCTCGATAGCCCTCTGCGCGTCCTACAACCCGCTCTCTCCTTTCCAGCAAGCCTCGCAAAAGGTTATCAGAGGAAAGATCACTGCTCGAGATGTCGGGAGTCGAGGTGCGCCATCTATTTTCCTTGTTGATTCCTTCGACGCTTGACTGACCGTCCGACCCCTGCAGCAATTTGAAAGCCTCCTCAAGGAGCTTGTTCTGGCAAAGCGCCTTTCAGGCACGAAACTGACGAAGCTCACCGAAATCGCGATGCAATGCATCGAGGTGCGCCCCACCACCCTCGCCCTGGTCCATGCGTCCTGACTCTTCACCCTAGCACGACACACAGCTCGTCTCTATCCTCTACCGCCTGCACAAATCCTTGCCGAGCTCGAACAAGGTCTCGAGCCTGTATGTCTTCGATGCTCTGGCACGGGCTGCGAAGAGCCTGGTCAATAAGCGCGGGGATGAGCCTGGACCCGTCGGAAATGCCGCTTCTTTCCTGGCCAAACTTGGGGGTGTTGTGGATGGGTTGTACCAGGACATGCAGAACGCGAGCATACCGGAAGGAAAGGTGAGTTTTGGGTATCCTTTTGCATCCATTTCAAGCCACTAGGGTTGGCTTGCCATACCTCGAACGTCGAATGGCCATCGAGAATTTGTGACGTTCCCGACGTGCCTTTCCATCCGCCTACGTCGTTGTGTGGGACAGTCCGTGGCCATGCGCATCGTTGATTCAGTGCCTTGCGCTTTACCCAACTCCTTTGCGAAACGACATGATTGCTGACGTATCGTCCTCGCAGGAAAAATCGAAGAAGGTGCTTGATATTTGGATCAAGGGGAGCACATTTCCCCCCGACGTACTGTCGCGGTTGGGCGGTATCTTAAAAGGGGCCGATAAAGGTGCATATCATACTCTGCGTTCGCTAAGTACTTCTTCTGCCTGTACTATTTCGTTTAAATCCTCTGCCCTTGTTAAAATCTCAGTAAGCGAAGTAACTAAACGTCAATTGGTTTGTTTGTTAGCTTCAGGAACGACTCCTCCCGTAAATGTACCCCATGTTAAGGCGCCAGAACCAGAGATAATGCCACCACCAATGTCGCCCACCCACACGAGCCAGACCCCACCACAAGTGACACCCCCTGTCCCCCCACACGCACCTGTCCCTGCCACGCCCGATGCCCAAGCGACTTTGCTGGCTTTGTTGGCTCAGGTGACGAATGCGGGCTCTGCCGCAGTACCTACGTTCCCGTAAGCATTTCCTCTACTCCCCTCTTCTGTCGCCCTAATAAATTCATCCAGCCAAACATCTGTAAATACGCCCGGCGCCCAGTTTGCTGCTGCCCAATATGTGCTTCAGCAGCTGGCACAGACCGCGGCTCCTGCTCTGAATGTAGCGTCAACACCAATAATATCAGCGCCTACTGGAAATGATTTTACTGCTGGTCATCCTAACCGTAGCTCGCCGATCCCACATGACCCCCGTAGACCACCGCCCCGTGAAGCAAGTCGACAGGAACGCCATTTTAGTCCAGAGAATGGCAGAACCTCGTATGATAGTCACGCTCCTTTTGACCATCGACCGCAGTCTTACGGTAGAGGCCCTGTGGGAGGTGGTCCTAGAGACCGGGGCGATGGCAGACGACTCGGACGCTGGGACGATCCCCGTGACAGGAATAGGGAATCGTCTTATAAAGACCGAGACTATCAAAGAGATCCAAGAGACAGGAGCCCACTGCCCCGTAGACGTGGGGGCCGTAGTCGATCTCGCAGTCCTCCGCCGCCGAGGCCATACGGGGACAGAGACAGGCGCAATGAAAAGCCCTACGGCAGCCCCCGTAGCCCCCGAAGGTACTCTGCCGCCCCCGCGCCCCAGCCATCCTGGAACTCGGGTCCTCGCCGCTCAGAAATTCCGCCCGCTGGAAAGGACGAATTCGGTCGCGACATCAGGTCTCCTTCCCCCGAAAGGGGCCCCAATGACGCCCCCTCAGACGGGACTCCCAACATTCCCCCTCACACAAATATCCCTGCCTCCGCATCTCCCCCTTTGGATCCTCGTCTCCGTCTCCGTCAAACTGTCGATATTTCGGACCGCGAACCTTCTAATACATCTGTCTCGAATATACGTGATTCTGCAGACGTAGCTCCGAGTACTAGTGCCTCGTCGTCTTTGCAATCGTCAGCGTTCCCATCTTCCAGCACTGCTGCTGCTGCTACTACACTGTCTGCGGACGTGAGCAAGGGCAGCTTGGCGGCTGCGGAGGCGGGACCGACGTCTGTGGAGGGTCAAGGACTGGACAAGTTCGACTTTTCGACGTTTGATATGACCTCGCCTACGTCGTGGGAAGCACTGGGCAAGATGTGGCAGGTCACTTATGGAATCATGCCGGCGGGAGAGCAGCTCATGCAGTTCGTCGTGAGTGGCGGAACGATGAGGCCGGAGGTTGGGCAGGCGGATGCGGTGGGGATGGCCCAGCAACAGGTCCAGCAACAGCAAGTCCGGCAGCAGGTGCCACAGCAAGTGCAGTCCTTCATCTCTGGGGATGAAGAGAAGTTAGAGTATGGAGGAGGGTATTCCGGGAGAGGCAGGGGCGGTGGAGGACGAGGATGGCGTGGGGGTTACGGTGGGGGAAGAGGAAGGGGCGGTGGTGGTGGAGGGTATAATAACGGTTACGGCAACGCCCGGATGGGACAGAATAATTCGTGGGGCTACGACGATCAGGGGACAGACGCCATTGTCCTGGGCGGAGGCGACGAGTCGCCTGTGAACTATTCGCAGAATTATCAACAAGATCAGTATTCAGTTGGGATGGACAACGGATCACATATGTCTCCCCAATCGGCTGGTGGGGGAGGCAACTCAGGCAAGATGCAGAGGGTTGGGGATAAATGGGTCTTTACGAGGGTAGGATCTTGATAATATGTATTCACAAATCGGCTTGACTTGCACAGCGCTCTTTCTCTTCTTTCTCTTTCTTTTTCCCTCTTTCCTTCTTTTTTTCCATTTAAACATGTTGTGTATGTGCTCCAGTATCTACACTGCATTTGTACGATCTTCATCCACTGCTGCCAGCTCGAACTCAATTTGCCCGTGACGATCGAGGTCAACATACAGGGATCGGGGCTCCGAGGTAGCGATCTCGCTGAAGGTGGATTCCGAGCAAGGGTTTGGCCAGAAGATATGGTAGCATATCCAAGCGGACAATACGCCAATGGTACTGCCAACAATCACATCTTCCTTGTGGTGACGCTGAAAACGGTAAGTTTATGAGATTGGAAGTAATCAACTCGGACTCTGAAGGAATCTGAATCGTTGCACTCACGTAGTCTTCCATTCGGGTGAGTGCGACGTGCAGCGCCCAGATGAGGGGTATCACGGTGAAGACGAGGCGAGCCAACCGACTAGAGACGATTCTTGGAGACTTGCGGGTGTAAAAGCACCAGGCAGCTGTCTGGCCGGCAATGAAGAGAGATGCATAGAACATCCCGGACCACGCAGTTGCAGAGTGACCAGATGGGAAGGATTTGCGACCGTCGACTATGTCTTTGAGTTTCCTGCAATGTGCGTTAGTGGGAGGGTCAAGAGTCGCTTAAATGGAGGAGTACCCGGTGCATTCTTCGAGGTGCTTATCCCATTTGCAGCGTGCTAGAAAGTCGGGGCGCAAGCGTCCTGAAAGCCTGAAGTAAGACCATTGTCGCAATCGATTGGAAGAGGGAGGAGCCAAACGACGAACCTACTCTGTTCTTCAAGAAGTCAATAACAAGGGTTGCTAGTGTTCTGAAAATCCATTTTAGAGGTGATGTCTGGGTAACCTGTAGATGTATAGTACCTTGTTGCTAGCAGACCTACGATGCCGTGATGAATGTCCATCAGCGACCTCTTGAGGAATCCTGCAATGACCACCAGTGCGCAAGGGACAATGAAAGCGACGAATTGATTGAACGCAGAGGAGACTCTGGCTTATGGTGAGTCCCAGCTCTCAAGGGTTATACTGCATCACTAACTGGTTCTTGCGGTGCGGGTGCGATATCAGTGGGTCATGGAGGGAGAAGCTGCGCTCCGTGACGGCCATGTACTCCTTGATGTATCGTATAATAAACCACCCAATGAGAAGTAGAGACCTACATTTAGTGAGCGCCTGAGTGCGGCACGGGTGTTACAGCAGATTCTGTGGCTCACCAATCAAAGATGTAGCTCATATGGAACCAATCCAAGGCGTCCTCACCGAAGACACGTTTCAACCGACTTTGGATATCGAGAGCCATCGTCTAAGGTTTATCGTTAGAGGATAATGTATCTCTTGGTGTAGTACGTACAGGAGCCCAGACAATCGGCAAGGGTGGCTTGGGGAGGCAAAATGCTTGTGGTAGAGCACTTAAGCGCCCGCCGAGCAGCGAGCACAGGCTCGGCGAACTCCGGCCGTACGGCGTTGTGACATGGTGATTTGTCATGAACGCGTCCTGTCACGCATACAGGACCCTGTCGCGTGTCTGCGCATCCCCAAAAATTACTACATGCTTCCCTGACTCCACCATGCCTAAATCTAAGGCCTCCTCAAAGGCCCCTCCAAAGGGCCAGAAAACCTTGCTCTCGTTCATGAAGAAAAAGAGCAAGGTCCAAGATACCCCCACCTCCGACGACAATGCTCAGGACTCCGAAGGCGCGATCGACGTCGACGCGGCTGCCAGCGAGGCGGAGACAGAAGGTGCAGTCGACACACAGACCGTGGCAAGTGAGCCAGAGACATCTGAAGCCAGCGATGGCGAGACTCTAGCTGAAGACGAGGACGACTCCGAAGAGGATGAAGAGGAAGAAACAGCGCCCAAGAAGAAGGGAAAGGCGGCCGTAGCCCCCAAGGCTAGCGCGCCAGACGCGTCGTCCCTTCCCCCAATCAACGATATCCCAGCAATCTTCGCCGACCTCGTCGGTAACGCGCCAAAGCTCCAAGAAGTGGCGGAGCACATCAAGGGCAGGAAGCTTCGCGTCGCGACCATGTGTTCTGGCACGGAATCACCATTGCTCGCCCTCGAACTCATCCAGAAGGCCTTGGAAGATCAAACAGGAACTAGGCTCGAAGTTGAGCACGTCTTCTCTTGCGAAATCGAGCCGTTCAAACAGGCCTATATCGAACGAAACTTCCAACCTCCCCTCCTCTTCCGAGATGTTTGCGAGTTGGGAGACGGAGAAGCGTAAGCGGCAATGCTGACTGACTCATCCCGCTCAACCTTACTAATGACACTTCTCCAGGCATACGGCTTATGGAGCGTTAGCACCGGTCCCGGGAGATGTCGACATGCTCGTCGCTGGAACGTCCTGTGTCGATTACTCTAACCTCAACACGCAAAAGCAAGATATCGACGCCAATGGAGAGTCAGGAAGAACCTTCCGTGGTATGATGTCCTGGGTCACCACCCACAGGCCCCCCCTAGTCATTCTCGAGAATGTCTGCTCTGCTCCCTGGGACAAGGTCGTGACTTACTTCGAGAGAAACGGATACAGTGCTCAATTCTCCCGCGTCGACACGAAGAACTATTACATTCCTCATACACGAACGCGTGTATATCTCATCGCAGTGAACAAGAAGAGCTCCCGCATACCCGACGAGTGGAAGGACACCGTCCTCAACAAGTTGAAACGTCCGGCTTCCTCGACTCTTGACGAATTCCTCCTTCCTTCAGATGATCCTCGTATTCACCTTGCTCGCCAGAAGCTCGTGCAGGAGAGTTATGGGGCTCTCGATAGAAAGACTGGGCGCACTGACTGGGGAAGATGCGAATCTCGCCATCAGAGAGCTCGCCTTGAAGAAGCCTTGGGACCGAAGCGACCCTTAACCGGATGGGACGAAGGTATGTCCGTTTTCACGACATGATCCATCGGTGTACTTAATTTCTCTGCCAGGCGGATACTGCAAGTTGCCTGACTTCGCTTGGAATGATTGGGGAGTTGGTCAGGTGGAACGAGTATGGGATCTTATGGACATCAGTCTCCTTCGATCTGCAAGCAAAGGAGTCGACCCCAGCTACAAGACGTGAGTTTGGCAAGCATTCGATGTTAAGCTCGCTCTAACATACTCCGTAGCGTCGTATGGAATCTTTCCCAGAACGTCGACAGGACTATTGGGTCGAACAAAGTCGGAATCTGCCCTTGCCTGACCCCTTCCATGATTCCGTATATCACCAACCGCGGCGGTCCTATGGTTGGTCTCGAGGCCTTGTCAATGCAGGGACTCCCGGTTGAGAAACTACTCCTGACTCGTGAAAGCGAGGACCAGCTCGCAGACCTTGCTGGCAACGCCATGTCCACCACCGTCGTCGGTGCTTGCATCATCGCTGCCCTGGTCTGTGGCAAGAAACTTCTGAAGGCTGGAGACGATACGGAAACATACGAGTCGAAGAATGGTCAGGACGAGGAAGTCGAGGCGATGGATGTCGATCACGCGACAGAGACTAAAATCGCACCTACGACGGTTGTCGGCGAGGAGAACCTGACGACGAAGAAAGTTGACTTGTCGTCGAGGCAGGACAGCGACTTGAAGGATTTGCTAGCGGAGGCAACGGAGAGCTCGAGGCTTTGCGGGTGTGAGGGCCGAAACGACATGACTAACAGGAAGCTCTTCCGATGCGAGGATTGCGGCAGTACATTCTGCGAGAAGTGTGGTGGAAGGCCAGAGCACAAGGCAACTCCTTGTGAAGACGTCCGGGTGCACCCAGCCAAGTTTGCTCAGGAGATCAAATCCCTTTTGCCGATGTCTTTGTCGCTGGTTGGGATCGACGAAGCGTTGCTTGACTCCCTCTATAGCCAGGAGAAGGAAGGTATGGAGGAGTCGATCTGGTCTCGTTGGAGGGCCGCAGTTCTCCTTACGTCCCAAACCGAGTTGCGCTTCGTTGAAATGAAGCGTCAAGAAATTTGGACTGTCATCTTCAAGTCACCATCCGCGACTCTGGAATTCGTCTTGGACCCTAAACAGCCAGAATGGCGTCTTTTCGCTAGCCCTGAAGCCAGCGAGCCAGCAAGTGCACCCATCCGTCATACTTTGCAATACCCTGTCGCCCGTCTACGCTGTGGAAAGGGCCTTCTCGACGGTACATGGGAGTTCGCTTTGCCAGTCATGACTCGGTTCTCGATTGGCGTGAAAGGGGTTGGAGAGTCTGTCCCTTGCTGGCAGTCTCGTCTTGGCCTTCTTTCCGAGGAATACAAGGACAAGATGGTCGCGTCAAAGATCCAGGTTACCGTATCTGAAGCTGACGCCGCCAAACTGGACCGGGACCTGTCGGGCGAGTACGTTCTCTTGGACAAATGCGGAACCGCCAATGGAGCTCTTCACAAGAAGGTTTCTGACGCCAAGGACGAGGGACGCGCCCCCCTGTTCATGCTTTTCGACCCACATCGCACCCATGACGCCCTTGATTGTTTCGTATTCTCTACCGACATTCGCCGCCTCGAATACGGCGAATATAGGTTCCTCGTTTGCAAGGTCGACCCTACCTGGAGGCAGATCGACACGGGTGATGAGGAGACTGTCCAATGCGAATTGCCCTACAAGTGGGTGTCGAAACCTTCGACTACGCTCAAGGTGAGGTGTCCTAAACCCTATCCGACTTTATTATTAACCGTTTGTTAGGCTACCAGTTCTCATGACGCGACATATGGTGTCCCAGGAAAAGACTTTCAGATCTCGTTATCTGGCGACGCATGCCAAAACGCATATGCTCTTTTGACGTGCACAGTTCCTCTGGGTGAAGAAGCAGGTCCTGAGTGGCCTAGAGGCTCGTGGCAACAGGTGGACAAGATACACGAGCGCGGTACTTTCAGATCCTTGGCTTGGTTGATCGAACCCATTCGACACGTTGCTGATCAATTCAACGCCTGGCAATCGACTGGCGAAGTGAAAGAGCTTGACTGCAAATGCGAACGCTGTGCTCCCACTGCTCCTGCAATTCGATGGGTTAACCGGAAAGGCAAGCCCGTCGCCATCGAGGACCCTGTTCAAGCTGGCGAATACGAGCGGCGTTTGAAGCGCAGGCCTAGTCCCTTCGTGACCGAACTTAAGCTCGACGACAATGGAGTCGCAACGGTCCGTATTGGAACCAACGTCCTGTCCCTTCTGCATCGCGCCTACTCCCGGCTTCCCACCGCTAAACGCACTGGCACTGTCAGCCTTTCTTGGCGCCTCGACACCAACTTCACTCCAGCTGCCAATGCTAATTTGCCCAAGTTCGCCCTCAAGAGTAACAAACAGGATAAGCAGCACAAGCAGCCGCCGAACTTCAAGACACCCCTTCGAACTGAGCAACTTCGGTCTTTGGAATGGATGATCAAACAGGAAGCGCTCGACGCTGCACCGTTTATCGAGGAGGAGATCTCCGAAGCTGTTCTAGATCCCCTTGGCTGGCGCGCGGAAGGCCGTGCAACGCGCCCAGTTCGCATTCGCGGTGGAGTCCTTGCAGATCAAGTCGGTTACGGAAAGACCGCCATCACCCTAGGCCTTATCGACTGTACGAGTAAGACAGTTGAAGCCGAGTTCGAGAAGGTCGAGCGCATTCCCGGGAAGATCGCTGTCAAAGCCACGTTTATCATCGTACCTCCCCATCTGACTCGCCAATGGAACTCGGAGGTCGGCAAGTTCTTGAAGAAGAAGATGAAGGTCGTCGTTATCTCGACCGTCGCCAACCTCAACAAGGTTACTATTGAAGAGATTCAGGAGGCTGACATCGTCATCGTCGCATCCAATATCTTCAAGAGCAATGTCTATTTGGAGAACCTCTCCCTACTCGCTGGTGTCTCTGGCCTTCCTACTCGAGATGGTCGGCATTTCAACGACCATCTGGAGAAGGCGCTTGGATCTCTCAAGAGCCAGGTCGACCGTTTGCAGGACGAGGGCTCCTTGGCTGTCATGAAGGAGGTCAAAGATGCTCAGAAACGCGGTGAGTTCGCATGCCCTATACACCTGTCTAAAATCTGACATCCCCCACAGTTCAAGAAGAAGAAGCTGCTGCCGCCGCCGCGATCGCCTCTAAGCGTCTCAAGGGCAAGTCCTACAGAGAGGCTGCAGACAAAGCGGAGAAGAAGGCAGAACCGAAGAAACCGAAGCCCGCAATCAAGCCCGAACCATCCTCTTCCAAGGCATCGTCGCCCGCCAAGCCCTCCGTCTCTCCGAAGGCAAAATCGAACATTGTCACCCCGTCTGGCCTCATTCCCGAAGTTGTGATCGGAGTCCCTAAGGGCCACCACAGTCTCAAATCCCAGCCTGAAGCCTCGAGCTCAAGAGATGCCTCAGACTCCGAAGGAGGTGTCGCTGCTCGGAAACCACAACGCCGGGCGGCTGCGAAACGCGTGATTGTCTTGGCTTCTGACGAGGACGAGTCGGACGTGGAGCCTGCGCCCAAGCCTACGAAGGGCAAGGCTGCGAAAGGCAAACCCACCAAGAAGGCGCCTGTCAAGGCAAAGGGCAAGAAGAAGAAGGCGGCCACTGACGAATCCGACGATTACGAACATTCCTCAGGCGAAGAATCGTACGAAGAGTCGGAGATGGAGGTTGATGAGAGCGAGGAGGAGTATGACGAGTCTGAGGCAGAGTCGGACGTTCCCAAGAAGAAGTCCAAGGCTAAGCCTAAGGTGAAGAAACCAGCGAAGAAGGCTGCAGCTTCGTCCGCAGCTACCTCTGAAGCGGAGACCGACGACATGGACGTCGATGAACCCAAGCCAGCAGCCAAGAAAGCAGCGACGAAGAAGCGAAAGGCTGAGGATGGTGCTGAACCTCCAGCGAAGAAAGCCAAACGAGCTGACAATGATCCCTGGAAACTCGAGTCCGTTGCTGTCAAGAGGGACTGGAATCAAATGAAGGCCCCTCCCTTCGAAATGTTCCATTGGGCCCGTGTAGTCGTCGACGAGTACACCTACCTCGATGGCAAGATTCACGCCCTGATCACTAATCTTACTTCCGAACGTCATTGGGTTCTTTCTGGAACACCTCCTATTCACGACTTCGCTGCCGTGAAGACGATTGCTGCCTTCTTGGATATCCATCTTGGTGTTGACGATGACGGTGAAGGTCGTTCTGCTGAAGTCAAGAAGCGCCGACGCGAGCAAACTGGTCTGTCTAGCGCTTTCTGAATAATCATTCCTTTATGCTGACGAATGATTTGCGTTAGCTGTCGAAAGGTTCCATTCGTTCAGAGAGGTTCATACTCTGGAATGGCACGCCCATCGTCATACCGTCGGCCAGGCGTTCCTCGACCAGTTCGTGCGCCAGGTATGCCTTGCTGCCTTTCACCTTCGTGTACCTTCTAACAGCGGTCATTTACTCAGAACATTGCTGAAATTGACGAGATTCCTTGGAGTCAGCACAAGGAAGATATTGCTCTACCTGCAGCCGAACGGGCTATTTACCTGGAACTCGAGCATCATCTCCGAGCCTTGGACATGACGATCAAGCGAGGCAAGAAGACAGAGAGTGACAGGGAGAAACGACTCAACCAATCTCTAGGAGATAGCAAGTAAGTCAGTTGATCACCTAGCTCAAACCAGTCGCTTAATACTTAACAGGTCAGCGGAGGAGGCACTGTTGAAGAGGTGTTCACATTTCGAACTGGACATGGGCAGCAAGAACGCGAACGAGAACGCGATGAAGGCTTGCGACGTCATTGTGCAAGGCCGTCGAAAGCAGCTCGACGAGTGTCGTGCAGAACTTCTCAAGGCCGTCAAAGCAGGGCTTGTTCGTGAGAAAGCCCTTGGAAACCTCGGCGAGGAATCCATGTTCAACGAATGGGTTCGAATCTGTAGGACGGAAGGTGTTGACGACGAAGAGGCGAACCAGCTTATCAATGAGCTTCTAGACGAAGCTGGGCTTGGTACTCCGAAATCGAAACCCAAACAGACCGAGATGTCCCTCACAGAGAAGCAGAAGGCGGCGAAGTGGGAACATCGAGAGAAGACCCACGAAATTCGACGACTCACCAAGGAGCTTGTTGGTCGGATACGGTCTCTTCGATACTTCACCGTGGTCCGTGATATTCAGAAGAAGAAAGACCAGCGAACTCCGATCAATTGCCCTGCCTGTGGCACCAACGGCGTCCCCCTCTCCAACACCGCCGTTCTATCATCTTGTGGACACGAAGGATGCCTAGCCTGCGTCAGGCGATGTGCGGAGAACGAGCTATGTGTTTACGCTGAGTCTGGCAAATGCAAATCTGCTGCTCGTGTCATCAACATCGTGAAGGCTGAAACCTTGGGCGTTGATGATGAAGTTCGCGATGGTCAAGGCAAGCACTTCGGACGTAAACTGGAATCCGTTGTAGACCTCATCAAGTATGTGTGCCTTTCATTCGATCTGTGATCCATCAACTGACAAGCGCCCATAGGAATCGCGTTGAGAAGGAGCGAGTTCTTCTCTTCGTTCAGTTCCCCGACCTGATGGCAAAAGTGGGCGAAGCGCTGGCATACCATAAGATCAAGTTCCTCGAGATCAAGGGGACAGCCAACGTCAAGAGCAAGAATCTTGAAAACTTCCAGAACAACAGCAAGGAACGTGTTCTCCTCTTGAACGTGATGGACGAGAGCGCCAGTGGGGCCAATCTCACCTCCGCCAACCATGCTATTTTCCTTTCCCCACTTCTTGCACCATCCAACGAAATCTACACCGCCTGCGAGACCCAGGCCATTGGTCGTCTGGTTCGATTCGGCCAGACGAATCATGTCAAGATCTGGCGCTTTTCCACATTGAACACCATCGACGAGGAGATCTATGCTCAACGGGAGGCTGCTTCGCGTACATCTTAGTTGACTATCTTGGGTATTTTCTGTACATAATCTACATGTTATATTAGTGTGTCTCTGTCTTGTTATAATCGTTAGCTTTGCACATTCAATCGGTTACTTTGAAATATGGGCTCACATCATATAAAGTCCTTCGAAAACAAATAGCAGGATAAGTACAACGTGGGCAACAGGAGTGGATAACGAGAAGTCCTTGAGGGTACCGTCACTTGTTCGACATAACGTAGCTCGAGGTGTCTAAAATTGCTTTGCCGCAGATGGAGCACAGGCCCTTTCTGTACGCACAGCCTGTTGTATGGTTAACGTCAGAGACAAATATGAACGAATGGTTTCTTGCGCACCATGACAATATTTCGCTTGGTTCTGGGTGCATGGTTGTTTGCAGTCCTTGCATTTGTTCTGATATGGCTACGGAGACATGAGGCTATCTTCCCATGTGGAAAGACAAAAGACTTACCTGGTAACGGTTCCTCGAGCCTCCTGGGCGGCTAAGCAGCTTGTTCTCGCCTACTTTCCTCGTTCCATCCCTGATGCTAGACGAACTAGAGGCAAATGGATCAGGCGCGGCTACTTTTGATAGTTTCTATAGTGTTGGGAGCAATAATAAGGCTTATATCCGGCAACAAAAGAAACAAGAGCCCTTACCTTTTCGCATTTCTTACAAACCATGGTGAGAGTCGGCGACAAGGTGTTCGCCACTCGTCGAATCCGGCATGATGCTTTCCACGTGCGTGGAGGTGGCGGTGCTCGGAGATGTAACTTTGATGTATTAATAAGCGATCGCAAATCGAGTCGATCTAATCGGCTCAAATGTGGGCGAAGCGGAAGAGACCAAGTGTCTGGCAATGATTGACGAGTACACTCCAGTATCATCGCAACGACGGTAGTCTGGCCAGAAAAATTGTCTATTATCTTTGCCGCGCGCTAACACCTACAGGGCCTTAACCTTGGGTCGCCTTTGCCATATCTAATCCTTACGAGAGCGGCAGCTGAATTCCCGACATCAGGCTCTTATTGTTGTGTATTGCTGGCTTCGTCTATCACCACGTACTAGGGTTTTCACTCTTGACTGAACCTACTTTCCCGATTTTCAAACCCAAATTTCGTTGACATGACAGCGATTTACAAGAAACTTGATAGCCGTTGTAAGGCGCTTGCTACAACCACAAAAGATCATCGAGGCTCACAATGAAGTCTCCTACCAACCGACCGTTGATCCAATCGGTTTCTTTGAAAATTTGTGCAAGGAAACATAATGCCTTGTCATTGCGCCTATAGAGTCATGCACTATGGTCTGACTAGCGCGCTAAGCGACCACAGCCTTTTTACTTCTTATCTTGCGTTGCAACGAGAGGGCGGCTATAAAATCTAGCCAGGATGAGGCTGTCAAACTCAGAAAGAAATGCCTCATCGACTCCCAACCTCTGGCCGCTACAGGATATCCAACGATGTCCTCATCCTCATCCTCGAGAATTTGGACCCCACCTCCCTCTATAGGACCTGCAAGGTGCGTCCTTCCCGACCTTCTGTTCCGCGCGATACTAATATCTTTCAATGACCGTTAGGTCTTTGAACGTATTCGTTTCTTAGTGATGCAGTTCCACCACTTGCGATACAAGTTCGAACTGGCACTTGGTGGGATGGCGGACGGCGCTTTGTTGCCTTCTAAACGTCCCCCTGCCCTCCGCCTCCAGGTTCTTTTGACCTACCGCAAGGATTGGCCGCGATTGAATTGGACGGGTGAACAAAGGCTGAAACTACCCGCCGCTGCAACCCTGTGCAATGTGGCAGGAGATTTTGTCTTCTACGTCGCTGGACAGACTCTTGAGTTGATGGAGCTCCCCTCTACTCGTCTCAACCGCCCCCCTTCTCAGACCCACCATCTGAGATTCAACACGAACCCGAAGCCAGAATGTGTCGCCATAGACCATGCACAGTCCTTGATTGTCGTTGGCCACGCTTTAGCGTACGTTGGTTCTTGTCCTCGTCCCTTTCAATCCGCTGATTGTCCCACTTCTCAGCGGCCCTGGTGGGGAACTTGGCATGCGCTTGAAAATCCGCAACCTCTGGAACTTCGACAAGCACCCTCGCGCCCGTGACAATTATTTCGACTGTCTTGCGCCCCTCAGTGCACAGCCTCTTGAGAAGATGGTCATGACCATCTGCGGCAACAAGATTTCCATTTCCTTGCATTGCCCCGGCGGAGTCGTGAGACACCTCCTACTTAACTGGCAAACATTCCAAGCAGCGGTATGTCCGAGCCATGATTTTATAATCATTTTGACATTGTCGCCTGACCAGTTATCACTTTCCCTCCAGTGGTTTGAAGATCAGGGACTTTACTTTGTCAAGGCCGATTATCTTCTCGGTGCGAAGACATACCGCGGCAGAGCATCCGTCCATCTTTACAACGTCAGCAATCTGGGCAATGTCATCATCGAACGCGAATACGAACTTCCCAGACACTGGGCCGGTGCCAATATGGCTTTTGCCCCGAACGTATCCCTCACCGGCGACACACCCTCTCCAGCACGGGCCCTCTTTTACGCAGACGCAAATACGCGCATCACCCTGATATCTGCACAGCAACCAGGCGACGCAAATGCCCAACGGCAGTGGCTGCTCATCAACGAGAGCTACTTCCGGCCCACCAGCCGCCCGGATAGGCAGTTCGTTCCATGGACAGAGTGGTGCAACTATTCTATCATGAAGAACGTCCCCGCGTTCCCGCTCATCCGGGACGTTCAGATCGTCGGGAACCGAATCCTCTACCTGGAGTCCGATGCCCTCTCTGGGGGGCGCGCCTCCGAGAACAGGCTCGGACTCATCGAGTTCCCAGCATACCCTGACCCACGTAATGCCTCGAAGTGTCCGAGCTGGTTCCACATCGGTCAGCGTTCCGTTCTGGTACCTACCGAATCCTTCAAGGAAATCTCTTCACGTATCACCCAAGGCGTGGGCGTCGACAGCATCGCTGCGACCGAAGACAACATTGTCCTCTTCCTCGTGAGTTGGTGCTATTGTTCCTCCTACCTCTCACTTACCTTGCCCCGCCAACAGGAACCACAACATGACACGAAGACTGTTCACCTCATGACCTTTGGAGTGCCATCTTCATCTTCTTAGCCTTGGAAGTCAAAAAGACCAACCTTCTTCTTGATACGCTGTCAAATGAACGCTCGAACGCTGCCCTTCTGTACAATAAGCCCTTGCTCCGAAGTTCTGTCGACCCTCTTGATCCAGTGCCCATGTATCGTAGTGACTCTATTGTTGTGGGACTTTTCTTCAGTGGCTGTCAAATGTATACTATTTTTAGTAACGTTGTTACCTTGAAATGATGAACGGCATACCCACCTTGGATAATTGTTCTCCACCGTGAGACTACGATTGTGCGCTAGGGGTGGCTTTGACTGAAGCCCACCGAAGCTTTACCCAAACAACCCATTGTCGGCGCTCTTGGTCGCCATCGTCAAAGCGATCCGCGCACCAAGGCCGTTCCCGATTCCCATCAACTTCACGTTCAATGATTGTGTCGATCTCGAGATCCGAAGCTTGCGCGCGGGCGAGGACAGCTTGTATGGTGTAACGCCCTGTGTGTAGGCCAGCGATAAGATGAATCCGTGATGAGGGTGCTCTCTTCAACGTGGTCGTGAGGGAATCGATGAAGATCTGGTGGAGGTCTGAGTTCCAGAGGGTGTCTGCGGCGAGAATGAGATCAAAGCCATCACCAGCATCGCCGATGAGTGGTGTAGGATCCGCGCCCCAGGCATAAGGGACGACACGGCAGTTCTGGCCAGCTTTGTTTGACTCGACATTTCGGGAGAGGGTGCTAATGAGCGCCTCATCTGGATAATCGGAAACGGTGATGGACAGGTCGGGGTGGAGTTTGGCAAGTAATATCGACGGTAGCCCAGCTGAAGCACCTAGCTCGAGAACGCGAAGAGGTGAGGGTGTATCTGGAGATTGAGGGGTCTGCACGGGTATTCCGAGCTCTGAGATGTGGTCGGCTAGATATATGGAGGAGACCCAGACAGCTGACGCATGCAAATGCCAATTCGCAGCCTTGGTATCCGGAGTGTCGAGGGTAATTGTGCGAGGGGTGTATTGTTCGGAACCCTCAATGCCGTGATAGGAATATACAAATGAAGAGGCCAAAGAACCGACGGATATCGGTTTTAGATCGAATATAGTCTGGAGCGCGTCGAACATTATGTCCTCTGCATCGACGTTCTCCCGTGCATCTGCATCATAACACAAGCAAGAATAAATTGCGATATTAACGACCAAACTTTTTCAAGACGAACCCAAGGACATTGGCTGGATCATGGGCATTCTCAAAGATTATGGAGGCAGAGCAGTTCGATGGAACTGGTTCGCTGTGTACCTAATTGTTTCATAAAACGAAGTCAGATGTCACTCTGCATTTCTAGATTTCGGTGAACGTGGAAACCTACGAGAACTGTCCAAGAGATGAAGTCTTTTGTGAAGGCACGCGACTCGGATGGTGGTCGTGAAGGTTTAAGGGAGCGATCCGTTGCACTGAGCTCACCGATCATTGTCGCTTATCAAACTGCATGCGCCATCATGTTTGGCGCGGCCGACAAGAACAATCACGAGTGATAAGATATGATCTTCGAGGACTCAGGGGCGAATAAGTAGCCTTATTGGAGTCGATTTACGCCCCGGATTTACCAGGGGTAAGGGACCGACGATTCTCGGCAGTTTCCGAGCAGTTCCCACAGGATGCCAAGGCTCCCGCCCACATGCCTAAGTTGCTTGCTCGTCCTGGACTCGTTAGAAAGCCTGGGATAAGGCTAGTTAGGTAGAATACATGTAAATTAAGTGTCTCTGTTGGACGGCGGAGCCGTTTTCAAAAAATATCTGGATCTCAGAGGTTGGCGGCCAGTTCCCATGCAATTCCCATGCCTTAGTGATGCCGGTGATCCAGCCATTCTCCCCATTCCCAGAGCTGATGGATTTACTGGATTTACCGTAAATCCAGTAAATCCATCGGCAATAAGTGCTTATTGCACTTATTGCGCCAAAATTGCACTTATTGCCAACTTATTGCTACCCAGAAAGCGTCGGGATGCAGAGGCTTCAACTGCCTGGTCCGCATCCGCATCTAGGTCATTTCCCACTGTTTCTCTCTATCCACCACTGTAACATTGCTTTATTAGACACTTCTACGTACAACTACAGTATGGGCTAGGCAAGGGCTATAGGCATGGCAAAGGGCAGCCGGCGCCTGGCGCGCGCGCCCATCAGCTGACTAATCGAACAGATTAGATTAGATCGCGCGCCCCCGGTAAATCCAGAGCGGTGTCTCACCTGCTCCCCCTGCCAGGAGGCGGTAAATCCTCCCGTATAAGTACATACTCTGACTCATGCCAATGGACTCATGGCCGAAAGACATTGAGTCGGCTGTCCCAGCCGCAGCTGGCCAATACGCCCTCATCATACAAAGACCATGCGCACCCGACGACAAACTCCGAGTGCTGGTCATTGATTTGCAATAGTTGCGATCGCCCTTGTAGAGGGGCGGTTGTCCATCTATGGGAATGTTCAGTACTCGAAGACTGAAAACATAGTTCAACTCACACTCTGCATGTCATATCATAGCTGGCGGTTGCCAGAACGTCCGGTCTATGAGGACTCCACTGAACCTTGCGAACTGCATACTCGTGTCCCGGGAGTTGCGTCTCGCATATACCGCCAACTTGTGGCTGATCATTAAGTTTGATCATCCGGCAGTCCCACACCTTTGTCATCTTGTCAACTCCAGCAGTTGCCAGCGTCATAGGGCGGTATTTGTTCCAGTCCAGGGTTAGTATTTCTGTTCCAGAGGCGGGTACGGTAAGAACTGGCGCAGTTATTGGGTTTGTGAAGGTATTGGTATTGGGACCCGTCGTCAAGTACGAAGGTGAACGTAAGTCAAAGATCTTCATAGTTCCGTCCGTTGAACACGTCGCCAGTAGGTCCAGTTGATGAGGTGAGAACAGTGCTTGATAGACACAGGAGTGGTGGGCCTGGAGTGTTGACACGGACCGCGGTCGTTCGGGATTCCACTTCAAGAGTGTCAGTAAGCAGATACGGCAACCTGAGATGGCACATACAAGTTTAACTGTTCCATCCCAAGAAGACGATGCGAAGGTGTCCTTTTTGATGTTGGACCAGTCAACGGAGAACACCTCCCGAGTATGTTCTTGCCATGCACGAATTGGAAGATCCTATATCATAGTCAGAACCATAGTCGCAATCCCGAATTCGACGTACGTTGATCATGACGTCCCATAGCCGTATGGATCCGTCCCCCGAGGCCGTTACAAGTTGGTTTTCGTGAATCTCGGACCAAGCGACATCATACAGACCGTCTTGAGTTTCGTAACTGATATCTTGAGGATTGAGTCAACCACACAGTCGGCGAGGCGGTTGGCCTTACTATTTCTCGACTGCTAGTGAAGGCAGGCCACTGGGGCCCGGACTGGCAGACACGAGATGCAGTCTTCCGTTCCCGACCAGCCCAAAGTTTGCCGAAGAAGCCAGTGCAATGCGGTTTGTGTGGAATGGCGACCACGCAACAGCATAGTGTGCAAAACCAGGGGTTTGTATCTGTGGAGATCCTTGCATGACGGTGTAGTTGAGAATTGTGGTGGTCGTTGGGAGTGAAGCGGCAACAGCGTCAAGCCATAGGCCGCCTTGCCATAATAGCCGGTCAATCTTCTTGCTTCCGCCTGTCACATGCGAATATCTGTACCCCACATCCCCCAGGCATCCCTGTTGGCAAAGGCTTCCGGGATCCAGTACTCTCGAGAAGAGGCTGTGGAAAGACTCTATAACTTCTTCCGAGCAGGAAAAACTACTGTTTTGACAGGGGCAGGGGTCAGCGTTGACTCCGGTATCCGTGCCTACCGCGGTCCGGATGGGCGCTACATGAATCCCAATTACAAGTGAGTGCAACATTCGTGGAAGATCGGAACAGGCATTTCAAACTTCCCTCAATTTAGGCCAATATTCTATCACGAATTAGTTGACGAGACTGAGAAGGGTCGATACTTTCGGTGAGTCCGTTCTGCTATGACTCAGGCAGGCGTTGCGGACTCAGAATAACCTAACGGCCCTCCAACAGGCAACGCTACTGGTTCGTCACTAGGAATGACCGCCCGCCTATACCCTCTGTTGTTTAAATTGAGTCTGGGCACTGACTCCTGCCATATAGGCTCCGGTCATACCTAGGATATCCACCTGTGCGAGACGCGCAGCCCAACCCCACGCACTTCGCTCTTGCCTCGTTGCAGCAAAATGGCGATATTCCTAACATCATAACGCAGGTAGTGTAAACATCTCATACCTCAAATGAACTTCTTCTCATGAAACTTCCAAGAACGTTGATGGTCTACACCACAAGGCGCTCATCCTGGGGGCGAGGCAATCCTGGCCAGCTGAGCGTCTTGAGCAAAGCATTCTCGAACTTCACGGAACCTTGCATGTATGTCCCCCCGACTCTACGGGGCTGAAAGTAGCTTCTTACATTCTGCTTGAGCGTGTGCATTGTCATAAGGGACACGTTCTCGATCGAGGGGTCTTCCAGGACATGCTCTCCCAGGCAAATCCGCAATGGCACAAATTCGCACAAGAGATGGAGACAGGAAAAGAATCTCGGCCCCGCACAAATCCAGACGGTGATGTAAGTCCACGTAGTGTCCTCGTTTGAGACCACCACATCTTACCGCCTGTCCGCGGGTATGAGTAGATCGCGATCGAGCATTTGGGAATTTCCTATCAGGACTTCATCGTCCCCGCTTGCCCCACCTGCTTGTCAGAGGGTCATCACAATTCTGTCGTAAGCGACCGTGCACTCGGCCAGTTTAAGCTCTATACACCGGTGACCACCCTACCTTAGCACAAACCCGAAGTTGTCTTCTTCGGGGAGTCCATAAAGAAGGAGGTCCGAGAAAGATCGTGCGTCCCCTTTAGAGCCTCGCTCAACTAAAATATGGACTCATTGCCCGTGCGACCCCAGATATCATGACATTGAATCTGCCGACCAGCTTCTGCTCATTGGTACGACCGTCGCAACTTATTCTGCATTCAGGTATGTTTTTAATTTCCCCCTGACCCCGTTCTTGGTACTATGCCCAGTGTCTGACACCGCGTGCCGTCCAGACTCGTGAAGCATGCCCTCGAACTGAAGAAACCAGCGATACTACTCAATGTGGGGCCAACACGCGCTGATCTTCTACCCAATCTCGAGAAAATAAACATGGCTAGCGGTTCTGTCTTGATAGATGTCGCGAAACTTCTGATGTAAGTCCCCTTCTTCCAAAGTTCTAGCACGTTCACGAGCCAAGGGAATCCCCACAAGTGGGACACGAATGAACGATCCCGTATTGGAAGCAATGCTCCGAAGTGGCGTCGTAAACCCACCTACACCGGACGATGATGATCGAGCACCGAGGGCAGCAGGGTAATCCAAGTGGTTGACGGCCATCGACACGAACAATTAGATAGACATATAGCTCGTTATACTATCGGCTGAGCTTGGTGTTGAACGGTACATGTTACAAAGATGATATATACCATATTCCGTCTATACAGTTGGTGAGATGTGGGCAAAATGGAGGTCGAGGGGAAAAGGGAAGGTAGTACTTCGCTGGGAATACACGGAGCATGATGGCTGCACACCAACTGCACACCCCCGCCGTTAATGCAAAACCACATGGTATCAGGCAGCCCCCAGGATCGAATTTGCAAGGGTGAAGCAAAATCCCTATTAAAAACGGTGGTTCTCCCCACTCCAGAAGTACAACGGTACGGGGTGCTACTTCTACTGTCTACAGAGCTGCTGGCATTTTTGTGGTCCTGAGTCGTAACGAATGAAGGGACAACATAATATCTTACAATACACACTGTGAATCTATGAATAGCAGAACCTAAAAGGTGCATAGTGAAAGCGAAAGGGAAGCGATAGACAGCGACGAACGGAATAGAGAGCAAGCGATAGCGAACGAAAGTAGGGGATCATACATTGGGAAGGGTCGATCCTGCACTAGGAAATCGACTTACGGCGCCAACGACGATCAATCACGCACAATATCATCGCAGCTTCGACCATCTCCTTATCCACTGCAACAGATAGGAACGGTTGAGGTGGAGAGGTTGATGAGGTCGTGTTGCTACTCGCCGACTGAGTTTCCCATGAACGCTGCGTATATGGGTGCGGCTTGAGGCCTCGCCCGCCGGTGCGCCTTTGGAGATTAAACACGGGGGAGGAAGGAGTGAGAGGAGGTGACCCTAACGAGCTTGTGTCAGTGCTTGCTGCTCCAACCTCGCTCTGCGGCGTGCGACCCCGTTCACCCGCCGCTCCTGGAGCGTCGTCGATGATGGGCGAAGGGATGAGAGACGCTAACGAAGTGACTTCGTCATTCGTCGGCTGGACCTTGCTCCGCAAGGCCCGTGTGGACGGCTGAAACCTACGGGCCCGTCCACCAGTGCGCCGCCGGCGGGGCACGGGCTTCCCAGACATAACTGCGGCAGTCTAGAGATGCAGCGACAGCGAACTGCCGTCAGATTCATCGAGAACATGGAGCAGCCTGCACCCACCAATTCTTCGACCGTATGGTTCTGCTTGAGGTGCTCGAGATTTTCCGTACATCGCTTCAAATGACATTTCCAATGGGCTGGGTCAAACCACATTTTTTTGGAGAGGCACACCAGGTCCCAGCAGATCCTACAGATGGCGAGGCCGGGGTGAACGAGATCCACGAGGGGGCAGGCAAGGAATTGGGCGTGCCGCCGCTTTTCCTCGACGGTCCTAGCCCGGTCGAAGCTGAGCCGTGGTAGTGAAGGGTTCCTGGTCCTCTCCAGTTCCTCCTTCCTCTCGTTCTCCACCCGCCCCTCGATCTTCTTCAAGAGGGGGACATCGAACATGTCGTCGGTGAGGAATCGAATGTATGGGTCGGACAAGGCGTTGGCGTGCTTTTCCTGTTCCAACAGCTGAATCCAAGAGTGATCTATCGTCCAGTCCAGCATGTTGGACAAGAAGAAAAAAAGCGATACTGGGGGGAGGAATAGCTTGAGGGGGCGGGGGTAGGTGAGAAGGGACCAGGGAAGGCGACGAAACGAGGGGACGAAGTCATTCCTAGAAAGCGTGTTGGTGCAGCCTATAAATGACCCAGTTTCAATGTGTAGTTCGTGCTCCCGTCCGTTATCACGCCGCGTGGGGTCATCGTTCGGAAAGGACCACAGAGGCCGTTCGTCTTGGGACAAGTCCAGCGCAGGACCTCCTTCTCTCGCACGCAGATCAGATAACAAGTTGTCAGACGCAACGCGAACTCGAGGTCCACTTAACAGGCGCTCCTTTCAGTCCTTTTTTGGGACCATTTCCTGGTATACGTACAGTTTTTGCATCGAAATGAAGATCACCTGGCCGTCTATAAAACCCGAACTTTAGTCGAGCTGGTTTTCATACAAAAAATCTGACCTCGATTCTGCCGGTTTTAGACCCATCACATCGTTCGGACTATCTCTTCACGTCGCTCGATGTCCTTGCAGGGTTGAGTCGGCTGAGGGTACTTCCGGGACGTCCAATTACTCGAACACGGCAGAGCACGGCCTTCGCCCCCCAATAGATCGGAGCCTGCAAATTGTATCGCGTAAACATCAACTTTATTAACGGCCAAATAGAAAAGGCGGGGCGGTAGGTATGTCATAGTGATGGGATAAATCCATTATATCGAGGCCAGTCAACAAGAAGAGAAGGGTACTAAGTTAAAAAAAAAGGAGACAACAGGAGGGTATACCGGTCGGATAGATTAGAATGTGGGGGGCTTGTCATTCCTCAAGCTTTCTTTAAAGCCACGGGCGAACGATTGGAAGGGCAACATGAACCAGCCCATGACACCCGGCGCGTCTTTGACAGGCGGTTCATAACCTTCAGTGCGCGGGCGATTGGACGGGTGTTCGTCTTCTGCACCATCTTCTCGCGCTCGTTTCGACAGATTCTGCCTCGAGGTATCGGCGGCCACGAGTGTGACATCCGTTGACGCGACAGAAGGCGGTTTCTCCGACGACGAAGAGGGGAAGGGCACAGCATTGACATTAGCAGATGGCTCAGCCTGAGCAGGCAGTCTAGAAAGCGACGGGTGCCGTCAGTCCTTTTTCCCCAGTAAGATGCGTCAGGAACCGCTCCTACCTGCATTGAGCTTTGTGTTCTTCCCAAGCTCCAATGTCGTAGTCCTGCCCAAGACTTCCTGCGACTCTCGTCCCACACTGAGCACACTCGATGGTCGCAGTGTCAAAGGACTTGACGAGAGGGTCGTTGACAATGGCCAACTTCCTTTCCGCCGAGTGAACACGTTCGCTAGGTCTGTATCCGGCATCAAGGGAATGTTAGCAGCCCTGTCAGCCATTGGAAGAAAGAACACCTACGAATCAGGGGTGCATTTCTCGCTATGTTGCTTCCACTTCGTTAAGTCGTATGGCTGTCCCTTCTTTAATGCGACCCATTTTTCGCATTTCGCACACTTAACGCGTTCCTCTTCGACATTCACGATGTGCTTATCGGCCAACAAATACGCACGGCGTTCAGCTGCATTGCGACGAACTGGCTGCTCCCCAAATATCACATCAACCGGTGCGTTCACCAGCTCACTTGCGTTCGGGGGTAGTGGCGAATCACTAACGTAAAAAATGAGCAAGATACGACGAATGCATCGAGGTTGAAAACGGGGAACAGCGAAAAAAGTTTATCGATGAGATGCCGATACAGATGGCCAGGAACGAGGGTCCTTACTTACCTGGCAAGCTCCTGGTCACATTTCGCGCGGTGCCGTTCCCAGGGACCAACGGCGTACGTCTGCTTTCGAGTGAGGTTGACCACCTGCTTGCACCGCGAGCACACTGCGCGGTGGGGACCGAAAGCGTGACAGTCGCTTTGGTTCTTGTAGTATTCTTGACGATCCTTTACGGTCCTGCTTATCTTCCCGCCCCCCGCCGCACTAACGACAGAGTCGGCGAAAGAGTCCGCAACAGATGCGTCCTCTTCCTCGTCCTCGAGCCCCACACTCGGTGCAGCAGAGACCCTAAAAGGCAAGTATGCTCATATCAGGAAACGGAAAGGACTAATAGTCGACTGAATAGTTCGTACGCTTTCGAGACTGGTTTGGCACCTGCAGGGGCCTCGTTGCCTCTGCCGGACCCAGTTGTGGTCTTAGCGAGGTTCGGACTGGAGCTTGCCCCAGCTCTCGCCCTAACATGGCTTAACGAGCTGAGCGAAGCGGTAGACTTGGTGCGCATGTGCGTCGACCGTGGCTTATTCTGCGATGGTGTGGACTTTGGGACGTTCAGGCTCTTCTCAGAGCCGTCAGCTGAGTTCCTCCGTTTAGGGCCAGGTCCAGGGACATCGCTAGAAGGTTTCGAATAGAAGGCAACACGGAGGTCAGTGACAACGTCGACGGCGTTCTCGTACGCAGCAATACATTCGAACTGTATTGCACGGGGATGTTCAAGATGCCGAGGATGCAAACTTACCGTAGGTCAATCTTGGGCGGGGCCTTACCGGGGGTCTTGCCGGGAGTTTGACCTAACTGTGTGGGCATTTCAAAATACGTTCGCGCCACAAGCGCAAGAGCTGTCTCCGTTGAATTGAGACTGACCTTTACGGACTTGGGGCCTGCTTTCTTTGGGGTGTTCTTCACGGCAGTCTGACGGAGCGGGGCCTGCATCGTAGCCTTGCTATTGGCCGTGGCGAGTTGGGAACGAGTGTCCGAGCTGCTGGCGTCCGATTGCTCGCTGGTCGTCGAGTAAGTGGGGTAGGATCGAGGGTGAAGGGTGTTTTGTTTGTTAAGCATGAAAGTGTGGTCCACAAGTGCTGAATCATGACGCACTCGTTTTGCTCAGACCTTGTGGTCTTGCGCTGTTCATTGTTTCAAGCGTTGGTGGCACGCCTTCGGAGAGACAAAGGTATAGATGGCTCACCTTTCCCTTTTTCGAATACGTGACCGTGACAGGGGAACTATGGTCCGAGAGCCATAATGCCACTGCGTGAGCATCCACCGCTGAATACGTTTGGCGACAAGGACTGACCGATTTGACGTATTCATAGCTCCTGGGAGTCCGTATACTAGAGAAAACGAGTGCTTGGGGTATATTTGTCGAGGGAAAGGACAGTATGGTAGCTTTTGAGCTCAGACGGCCCCAGGCCAACTGTAGACAGGCGTATGGAAAGTGGAAGAGTGTTTTAATACCAACGCGACAAATCGACGACCTCGGGATCAATAGTAGTCCCACGCACGCGTCGCGATCGTGGATAGGGGAAAATGAGCTTCGCGCCATTTGGATTTGTTGTGGCCCGAGCGACGACCGAACGCGGCCTCCTTAAGGCAACTGTAAGATTCAAAGAAGACAAACGGTGCGGTATATTGAAGTAAATGCTATGTACAAAATACAGGTGTTCGAGCCCATGCCAGGATATCTACAAGGTTAGTGAATGCGATTGAGTGAGTAGCGTGAAATGAAAGTGGTATGTAACGAAGGTCGCCGGGATCCTGATAAGTAGGAGAACAGCGTGTATGGTTCCCGATGCAACAACCTGTTGCAAAAGGATGTAAGGAGAACAAAGATAATGCAATGAGACCCATGAATCGAAGCGAAGTGTGCTCGTTAAGCAAGCTGGTATGTCGCAATGTAATTAATTTTCCATTTCGCCCCTGAAGAAGAGCAGGCGTCAGTAAGGTAGGAGAGAGTGTGAGGTGAAGAGACGTACATTGGAAGATGGTGGTGTTCGCTACGGCCTGTGCACAAGTGCCAGGGCACCCGTCACCCGAAAACGTGGACCCAGCCCAGTCTCCACAGAGAGTTGTGTCGATCACCAAGCTATGCTCGTAGAAGTGGGATGGCATGTCACAAGTATTTGAGCTGAAGAACGCTGAAGGTGTCCCCCACGAATCCGGGTTGGGCTGCTTTGAGCTGATATCGGCAGGAATCTCCCCGCGAGGGAAGAACCAGAACTTAATGCCCTTGCTGTTCCACAGGTGAGCGTAGACGCCACCAGAGTTCATGTTGAAGGCTTTTCCATAGCTGCGATTGTCGGTTTCTCTGAACGCGCACCCAGTGTTGTCGTTGCCTGAACTCGCACAGTTGGCGTTACCAACAACCCCTTTTACACGAACGTTGTTCTGCGACAAGGTGCACCCGTCCGAGGTGTGGAGTGTGTATTGGTTTGCCGTCCCCTCGTTGACTCCTTCGAAGACATCGATCTCCCCACCCGCCGGCCAATTGGGACCCACAGACCAGTACGCCGGCCACACACTACAGCCGTGCGGCATTTTCCAGAAGTCGGCGATGAACAGTCCACCGTTATACGTCTTCTTGGAGCTGATTCGGACTCTGTGGGAAGCCTCAGCATATTGCAAATTGGAGTGCAGACGAGTTCTACTCACGAATCACGCTTGCCACCCACAGCCACAGTGCTAAAATCGTCAACGGCCAGAACGGTTGTTCCGTCACCTTGGACGTAGGCCAACTTCTTCTTGATCGCGTCCGCTTTTGTCTGGTAGTTGACAAGACCGTGGGTAGGGTCATCGAAGGAGAAGAAGTCCCAGTCGCTGCGAAGCCAAGTCAGACGAATGGATGTGAGCATCAAAGAAATCAGATACCCACTTCAAGAATGATGCTCCTTGGTACATGTCCTCCAGTTTATAGGGTGAATCGGTGTTGTTCCTCGCACGGAGGGTGGGTGTACTCCGGGATCCGGAGTGTCTGGACCAGTGGATGCGGTCGACGTCTAGGTGGGCGTGTGCCAGGCCTTCCAGAGGCAATAGCAACAGTAAAGCAGCGGGAAGAATGTACTGCATCGTGAGAGGGCGTGAACGGTAGAAAGAGTAGAGAGGATAGGATAGAGAGAGGAAGGGATAGGGGAGACGGGGAAATAAAAGGTGCTGGAATCAACCAAGCAAAAAGAAAGACAAACTATAAGAGAAGAAAGAGGGTTTCTAGGACCAAGGCCGGCTTTATATGTAGCCTCGAGACGGATAAGCAAGCACCACAAAGGCCCGGACGGACACCCAAGGGGACGACGATCCATTGTCTCCGAGGGTATCCAAGACAATCCATGCAGGACAGGGCGAGAATGGCGCTTCCTCGCGACTATTCATCTGCCGGCCAAACTCCATTGTCCTGTGTTTCCCTTGTTCCAGGGCTCAGCGCCATATGCATTGTTCGGAAAAGGCCGTCCCACGGCCGCTTAACGAGCTCTGAGCCCACAGTGAGGAGCTCCGTTTGGCCCTAGGAATGCAATGGTTGTTACCCGTATATTACAGAAACTCGCGACTTCGTTTGTCTCTATTTGTTCATGGTCTTTCTTTTCGCATCTCTCGTCTCGCCGCCCTCTTATATATACATTTTTGTTTCCATGTCCTACCCTGTCTTTTGTTCATCCACTCTTTTGTGTCCACATCTTTCCTTGCTCTTTTGTTACCAGTTTCTTTTGTTACACGCTTTCTTAATACATTCACTTGGACCGTCGCATCCGCCGTCAAGATTGTTGAACCCAGAGCTCTCGCCCTCGCTGACCAGTCGCCGAAGCGAAGCGAGGCCGGATCTTGTCATACCAATGTTTTTGCCCGAGTGTACTGGACCCTGGAGGTGAGTAGACAAAAGAGAATGTCGGCGTCTGTGCGACCGCGTCCTTGGCTCGGCGGCACTGGATTCAAACATGACCAATTATTGATGGATTCCCACGAAATCAACCCTTGTGCGGACATGACGTACTAGCCCCTAAGCGTATCCATCTTTCCGACCTCCCTCATACAATGCCTATTCCACGCGCCATTCTCGAGCAAATCAAGCGAATTATCCCTCCTTTAGATGGATCCTTGCACAAGGGACAATCTGGTATACAACATGCGTCAGTTATAGATGGAATACAGGTCTAACTGGCGCTCGGCAGGGCGAGTCGGCGTTCTTGGAGGCGCGATGGAGTCAGTCTAGACTACTACTGCAATCTCCGAAGCGACGGAATCTCACATTGTCCTAGCTACACTGGCGCCCCATTTTTTGCTGCCTTCTCTGCTCTGCGATTCGTTCGTTCTTCCTCGACTGGTGGCAACGGCTAGCCTTGACGATCCGCGACACTTTCTAGGGCGCAGACCTCTCGCACGTCATCTGCTCCCCAACAGCAGCAGGAGCCATCAAGTCCTACTCCCCCGATCTCATAGTCCACCCCATTCTTAGCGAAAGCTCGTACGTTTCCTACAGATGCTTCGCAAAACAGACGATCTCAATCGCCTTCCAATCCCTTAGGTCGGCACACCAAGTTGTCCCACAACTCGAATCGCTCCTCTCGCGCCTGCACGTCCTAATTGTCGGGCCTGGACTAGGGCGCGAGCCCTACATGCAATCCTACGCTAAGCTGGCCATCTCCATGGCACGCGAAAAGGGTATGTACCTCGTCATCGACGCCGACGGGCTCTTTCTCGTAGGTAAAGAGCTCTCCATCATTCGGGGCTACAGACGTGTAGTCCTCACTCCCAACGTCGTCGAGTTCAAGCGCCTGAGCGAGCAGGTTGGGGTAAGCCCCGAGGTACCTCTCGAAGAGCGCGCTAGCACGATCTCTAAAAAGTTGGGTGGGGTGACGATCTTGGAGAAAGGCGCAACAGACATTGTTGCGGTAGACACGACAGGAAGTGCTGCGAGTCTGGAGCAGAGCAAGCTGGATGGTGCAGATGAGGAGAGAGAGAAAACAGACGAAGTTATCAAAGTAGATGTTCAGGGCGGATACAAGCGCGTTGGAGGCCAAGGAGATGTCCTCAGTGGTTCCATTGGAACGTTCCTAGCCTGGGGAAAGTGCTACGAGGATGGCGCCTTTGGGTATGTTGCTTCCCGGTATAGACTCCTCCCATGAAGCAAAGCTCACCATGCTGTAGGGACAAGACGGTGCCAGCTTCCCGAGTGCCGATACTCGCTGCTGTTGGAGGTAGCATTGTAACCAGAGAAGCTAGCAGGCGAGCCTTCGCCAAGATGGGCAGAGGTCTTGTTACACAGGACCTGATTCCAGAGCTGGGACACGCATTTGCTGAACACTTCGGTCCAGATGCACAAGGAGGGAAGTTGTAGACTGATGCTTGTCTCAGTAAATTTGTAAAATCAATCCAATTCCTTTCTCAAGTACTCGTATAAGTGCTAATGTTACAACTTGAGTTTCTAAGATCCACATTCCGAAAGTCCATCCACCAGTAAGTAATAAGTTGAAGCGACAATTAGAGAACGTCCAAAAATCCAGAAGCAGCGGCCGTTTAAGTGATAACGGTGGGCTTGTCAACACCGAGGTAGGCCTTCAGCTTGCTAATCTCCAAAGCGACGTCAATCAGGCTCTGCAGTCCCTCAGCAGCGGGGCGCGCCAGCTCCTCAGGCGACGCCGAAGGGGGAAGGTAGCGCTCCACATACATACGGACGGTGGCTCCCTGGCTTCCAGTTCCACTGAGACGGAACACCACGCGGGAGCCGTCCGAGAAGGTGATGACTTGGCCCTGATTCTTCGAGATCGAGTGGTCGATCGGGTCCTTGTACTCGAAGTTATAGATGCTGGAAACAACGAAGTTGTCCTTGCCGGCGGTGTGCTTAGTCTCGTTTAAGGAGCCGGACGCGAGGGCGTCGTTAAGGTTCTTGACCAGTGCGTTGGCACCGTCGGAAGGAACCTCCTCGTAGTCGTATCGGCTGAAGAAGGAGCGGCCGTAGATAGAGTAGAACTCGTTAAGGATGTCATTGATTCCGACCAACTTGTTGGGCGACTTCTTGTTGGCGGCAGCGATGATGTTCAACCATGCTGTTTCAAGGCATCAGTTAAAAGTACCCCTCGAACGTGCATGGAAATTCAAGCTCACCGACAACAGCCCAAAGGCCATCCTTCTCACGAATGTGGTCGGAGCCGGTACCAAACGACTCTTCACCGCAGATAGAGAGACGACCAGCGTCCATGAGATTTCCGAAGAACTTCCATCCTACAATCCATCCGGTTAGTCCCTATCTCGATGCGATATCGCCATTGCGTCGGCTTACCAGTGGGAACTTCAAAGTACTCGAGACCCTTCTTCTGGGCGACAAGGTCAATGGCCTTGCTGGTAGGCATGCTGCGAGCCAAGCCCTTGACACCACCCTTCTTGAAATAGGGGATGACATCGGCCCAGTGCGCGATGATAGCAACAGAGTCGGAGGGGGTCACGAAAGCGCCCTTGCCGTAGATCATGTTCCTATCACCGTCACCATCGCTGGCGGCGCCGAAGGGGATGTTGTCCGCCTCGACTTTCTCGACCAGGGTGTGGGCGTAGGTCAAGTTGGGATCGGGGTGTCCTCCACCGAAATCGGGAAGGGGCACGCAGTTTTGGATGGAGGATTCCGGGAGACCGAAAGTGTCGACGAAGATGGCGCGGGCATAGGGGCCGGTGACACCATTCAATCCATCGAAGAGGATAGGGAAGTCGTCCTTGTGGGATTCGAGGAATTCCTTGATCAGAGGGAAGTCGAAGATCTCTTCAAGGAGAATGGTGTAGTCTGCGACGGAATCAATGATAGCGACTTCGGAAGGGCCGTACTTGGTTTCTCCGATCGTGGAGAGATCAACCTATGATTACTAGGTTAGGTATGGTGCTGCTGAAAAGTATGAGGGGAACCTACTTCGGGTGCCTCGAGGACTTTGTAGCTCGAGATGGTCTTTGTCTTTTCGTAGATCTTGTCGGTTACGCCTTCGGGAGCGGGTCCACCGTTGGAGACGTTGTACTTGATACCGAAGTCGTTGTTGGGACCTCCGGGGTTGTGACTGGCAGTGAGGAGGATGCCGCCGTACGCCTTGTACTTGCGGATGATGTTGGAAGCTGCGGGAGTGGAGAGGATGCCGTCCTTTCCAATGATAAACCTCTTGACACCGTTGGCAGAACCGATCTTGAGAATGATCTGAACGGCCTCAGGGGAGAAGTACCGTCCATCACCACCGATGACAATGGTCTGATCCTTGGCGTCAATGGAATCGAAGATAGCCTGAACAAAGTTCTCTGTGTAGTGCTTTGGGGGTGTAAGATTCTAACAACAGAGTGTCATGAGGAAGATTCGAACCTCCTGCTGGAAAACCTTGACACTGCGATGCGGTGGTCAATGTCGAGCGGGGTGGAATGGGTGTTATCAGGGCTTACCGTTTCCTGAGACCAGAAGTACCGGGCTTCTGGCCTTCATAAGGCTTGGTGGGTATATCTTTGACGGAGAACGACATGATAGGTGGATGAGAGTAGTGAATTCGAATCCAAGACTCCCTGCCCCGTATCGATCCCCCCTATATATGATGTCAGATTCACGTCATGTGACCGCTCCCGTCAACCCCCTTCCTCGATATCTCTCAACGACGCATGTTGAAGAGCATCGATACCGCAGAAGAGTCTCAAGAACATCCAACGGGCCCAAATCAATACCGGAAGATCGTTATCGGGACTGGATTTGAAGTGCGGCCTGAAGCCGCTGTCGATCGCGTTCGTTCAGGATCCCGATGTTCACGGCAGGGGCCTGGGCGAAGAGAAGTAGAAACAGGAGGTGAGCGCACACACTTCTAGACGCTCAGCTACTGTCTCAGCTATATTTCAAGGTTCACTTAACGGTCACTCAGAGCTATCACTACATGAATTATGTCATTTTCGTACGGGCGTCTATCACGAAGTTTAGGTCCGAACTTATCGGCTTTCAGGCAAAATACCGAGATACCCTAGGATACCCTCCAAGTTACAACATTCGTGATCTAAACTGCGGAGCACAGAATTCCTTGTGCTGAATGTGCCGTCGTGGCTACCCTTCATTGGCTTTGAACGTTGAACCATGAGCGCTGAGCCTTGTGTTCGATTGATAGCTCGACACAACTTTCGTAAAACGCCGCGGGCCCGTGGACTTTGTATTCTTCCTAATATGACTCGGGGTAGGGTGACCAGGATTTAACCGACCAGTTTTGTATGACACTAGATCTTCCTCCACCCCGCCCAGGCCTCTGGAGCCCATTGCAATGACCACCCTCGAACGAAATGCTGGCGAAGAAACCGCTGGCGTAGGCACCCACAAGGTCGCGCGGACGCCTCTGCCAAAGCTACAGCTGGGTATAATATTCTTAACACAGATCGCAGAGCCCATAACTGCGACGGTCATATACCCCTTCGTTAACCAGTTTGTGAGGGAGACGGGGATCACAGGAGGGGACGAAACGAAGATAGGATACTATGCTGGTTTGGTTGTGAGTAAAAGGCTCGCTCGAACCTCAGTCGGCACTTATGACCATCCTCTCCAGGAATCTACCTTCTTCTTTTCAGAAGCTGCCACAGTGTTTGCTTGGGGCTGGCTGTCTGATCAGATAGGTCGAAAGCCAGTTCTTATCCTGGGACCACTCGGACTGTCGATGGCCATGCTTGGATTCGGCCTCTCTAAAACTTTCTGGCCCCTGGTGTTCTTTCGTGCTATGCAAGGCTGCTTCAATGGGAATATCGGCGTCTCAAAAAGCGTTGTGGCGGAAGTACGTTTACAAGTACCATCCAAGTTGAATTCTCTCACTCCAAGGTCGCTAGATCACTGACTCGACAAACATTGGGGATGCATATGCGCTGGTACCTATGATGTGGGTCTCCGGCGCTACCATAGGGTGAGTCAGATTTGCGCTACATCTGGGGACGGGAAGTCTTGATTAAATTGTACAAGGCCGATGCTTGGTGGAGTGCTGAGCAACCCAGCCGCCCGATGGACAGAAACCTTTGGCAAGATACCCTTCTTCTACCAATATCCCTACTTTCTGCCATGCGCTGCCGCCTCCTCCCTCGCTTTTCTATCCTTCATAGTCTCGAGTATAGCCTTAAAAGAGGTTAGTTCTCAAAGGTTATGCCGAATGCACTTGGCTGATAGGGCATGTGTCAGACCTTACCATCGACTTCGAGGAAGCTCGGCTTCAAAGGCGCTTGGGGCTGGCTTGTCAACAAAGCACTCCGTATTCCCGTAAACAGTGCGTTGGACGAAGACGATATGACTGCCGCACTCCTGCCAAATGCAGACTCGATTCACTATGGAACTACTGGCATGGAGAGTGCTGTCCCTCAGGTCCCAGCAGAAGCAACCCCCCTTCTTTCCGACCTCTTCACACCCGACTATATCACCACTGTCCTGAACTACGGCTTATTCAACTTCTTTGATATGGCTATCTCGGCGCTTATCCCATTGGTGTACTCCACACCCATCGGCTATGGTGGCCTTGGAATGGACCCCTTCAGAATTGGTGTTCTTATGGGCACATTTGGGATGGTCAATGGCCTCCTCTCCGCTTTTGCCACTGGACCCGCTATCAGGCGGTTTGGACCCACCAAGGTCTTCCAAAATGCGATCCTGTTACTCTTCGTCTCCGTCGGCGCCTTTCCCATAGCAAATATGTTGGCGAGGCAGGCCGGAGGAATTGACGCTCGAGTAAGTTGCGTGATATTGACTCAATTCATTATCCAGACGATAGCGGTTTCACCGTGTTACGGTACGTGCCAACTACGCGACATGTCTCCCCACACTGAATTTGTGCCTGTTAGCTTCGATGGGTGTCCTTGTTGTGCAGGTCTGCCCCAATAAGCTCCTTCTTGGATCTGCCAACGGCGGTGCTCAGATGGTCGGGTCTGCAAGCCGGGCGTTAGCGCCTTTCATTGCATCTTCACTCTTCGCAGTTTCCATCCAGCGGAATTGGGCCGGAGGTTATGCAGTCTTCTATCTATTTTTGCCCTTCTGGTGATGCTAATTTCGACCTCGCGTTACCTTCCCCACTCGGGCGGTAGCTCATGATAGATATTCAGAGTGCAACCCAAGTTTCCGTCATGCCGCTGTTGTCTTGCGCAGTCCGCAGGGCCAAGACCGTCTCGGTTCCTTATTGATAAAAGCCCAGCCCATCGGAAGTGTGATACGCCGTCCAATTGAATAGATTGTGTGCTGCATTTACAGTGTATTGCCTATCCACATACCTTTCCAGCACCTCCCAGCGATTCCTGGACACTTTGAAAAAGTGGAAAGGTTTGTACTCCTGGACCCCTGCAAAAACAGTCCCTAAAAGGAAATCTCCTTCCTAATAAGTAGTTATTTGATCGCATTGGGGGTGAGCGTCCTGGGCTTGCTTGGTGCGCGCCTTGTGCGCGTCGTTGTGCGTCTTGTGGGCGCATTGGGCGCGTCCTTGGGCGTCTTGTCAGCGTATTGGGCGTCTTGTGCGCGTTTTTGTGAGCGTATTGGGTGTTTTATGCACGTCCCTACGCGAGGTCGCAAATCCCAGAGTGGCCCAGTTGCTTGATACGCCAAGTCTAGACCGAGCCAACGTATGTACACTAAGGCGTAGACGCCGCCTACATAGGCCAAAAAACTTACAATATGAATATAAACTTGTGTACCTCTCCTAGGAAAGGTGGCCGTGGAGGCAAGGACGCCTTGCCTGGTAAGTCGTGGTCCCGCTCCCTCTTTATACGGTGCTCCCATGAATCGTCTGATGTCATGCGAGCGTAGAGAGGTGGATAAAGATCAGTTGAAGAAGCATCAGGATTAAAAAGGATAGTGGAATATGCTTCACCCGGGGACATCGGATTCAAGTGGGCTCAGCCTAGATTTGGACTCATGCCTATTCGGCGACTCAGTGGTGAACGAAAAGGGAAACCTCCCAATTCAATCCCAATTCATAGTACTGATTCATTGGCCATAATACAAGCAAAAGTACCAAAACTATACTTCAGGCGACTTAGGGAGATTCATGTTGGGCTGATGTGCGTTCATAAGGAACAGATGCCAAATCGGATGTGAGCCCAGGCGCCCCGTTTCGGGTGAAGGTCGATACAGTGTTACCATAGTCAGGGATTTTGCAATTAGCTTGGGGTAGATGGAAGTGTCCAGGGATGCCCAGAGGGCCATACTTTAGATATTTGAAATGGCTGTCGTCTCGCAGCGATTCGCAGTGTACGGAGACCAAGTGGGTCGTCCCGATCAAGGACGCGATCGCGGGCGCCTAATCTTACCGCTCTGCCGAGCCACGCGTGGCGACGGCGAGGATGATGACGCACAGCTTCGGCTCATCTCCGGCAACGCCACACCCACGGTCATTTATTAGCAAGCGGGGTGTTTGTGGCTCTCCTCAACGACACTTCCTTCTCTCCGTTTCTTGGTCTCGCGTTCTACTCTCGCAATGTCTCCTATTCATCTTCTCGTTCTTATCCATGGAATGTGGGGCAACCCAGGCCATCTCGCAGAACTGCAACGAATTGCGGGGGAGACGTACTCCGAGCCCACCGAAGATGGCACCAAGTTGGAAATCCTGGTACCAGAAACGAATAGGGAGAATTCGACGTACGATGGGGTTGACTGGGGAGGAGAGCGAGTTGCAAAGGAAGTATGCAAGCTCCCCCAACTGCATTCCGTGCCCGACTAACTAAGATAGTAGATCTTGGAGAAGGTGGAAGCCCTCGAGAAGGATGGGGGAGAGGTTAAGAAACTTTCCGTAACAGGGTATAGTTTGGGCGGGCTCGTAGCACGATACGTTGTTGGGTGCGTTGAGCTATACTGTTATCTCAAGAGCCTCATCGCTAACTGCCGGCATCATAGGATTCTATCACAACAAGGCTTTTTCGATAAAGTTACACCAGTGAACTTCAATACCATCGCAACCCCACACATCGGCCTCCCTCGTTACCCTTCATTCATCTCATCCGTCTTCTCTACTCTTGGCCCAAAGCTACTTTCAAGGACGGGGGAGCAGTTCTACTGTGTGGACAAATGGTCACCCAAGGGACGACCACTTCTTGTGGTCATGGCAGACCCAGGTGCGCAGGTCCATTTCGGCTCTCTACATGAACATGAGCTGACAATGCGGCTAGAGCGGATATTCTACCAAGCCCTGACTAAGTTCCAGCACCTCCGGATATACGCCAATGCGTAAGCCTTGCACTTTAGTGGATGCCCGTAGGCTTGTCTACTAATGATGATCTCACAGGATTAATGACGTGACGGTTCCGTACGTTACTGCTGCGATCGAACTGGAGGACCCATTCGCTGAGTATCAGACAAATGGTCTGGAATTGTAAGTCTGATCAATACCCTCGGCGGTTTCATCTAACAAGGCGTACAGGACTATGGTCGAAGGGCACAGGCATGTCATCAAGGAGTGGTCGTTACCCGATATCCCCCCTCCTCGTCCCGTGAAGCCGCGAGTATTGTCTAGAGAGTGGGCTTCAAGTATCAAGTTCCGCAAGCCATTCTTGCCGCCCGCGCTTCAGTTCCGCTTCCCTTTCAATCTTGTGAGTATCACAGTGGCACCCGTCCCTTTCTAAGGTCTAAATGAAGCTACAGGTCGTATACACCATGTTACCAGTGCTCATCCCCACCTTCATCTCTCTCGTCCTTGTCAACTTCACCCTCAACTCCCACAAATCGAAGGCGAGGATCAAGCTGCTCGAAAACGAATACAAAACGACGAACGAGCAGAAACTTATCCACATCCTCGCCGAGCTCGAGCGAGAAGTTGAAGACGCGATCGTGGACATGGTCGACTCGGACGACCCTGGAACCATGACTCCCACTTCCTCCTCCAAATCGGTTGCTATCATTAGACCCCAGGCACACCCTATCCTCAGTGCCCATCAAAAGAAGATTGCAAACTGGCTAAACACACTTCCTGGATTGAAGAAGGAGATGGTATTCCTCCCTGACATCCGGAACTCGCATGCTACCATCGTTTCGCGGGATGTGAAGAGGTTCGAGTCGCATAGGGACGGCGAGGATGTGATCAGGCATTGGGCGAAGCACCTCATTATTTAATTCTGTGGTTCGCCTGTCACGGATTCAGGTATCTCCGGACCCTCTCATACATACCCATAGATCTCCGTTCGTTCATTTATTATTCTTATTGGGAGTTCCCGGACATTAGCATCCGTCACACGATTCATTCTATACCCTAATAGACCGGCTGGCTGTATACATACCATGGTCATTATGCATCTGTAACAAAATAATAGCATGTACTTTTCTTCATCTATCTAATTGTAACTCGGTGGAAGGCTCTCTATTCTCTAACGTTCTAACCCACCTAACTTAACCCCTACCTTAACCGGTGAGCCTCATCTTCGTACTCTCCGAGTCTCCCAACTCCGTTTCCATATATCGGACGCGTCAATAATTGCTGACTCGTGACTTGGACAGTTACCACCATGATCTCAACCGGGTCCGCCGACGAGCAAACTGCCCTCTGAGCGCTCTTCCCTCCTTCTTCTTTCTTGTGCGGGAAATTTTCATTACCATGGCTATGGCAGCAGGGCTCCCAGTGATCTCAACATATTACACATTCAACTTTCAAAAGCGACCAGCATCGCGTCAACGTGTTCACTCTTCACGTCCTGTCTATGGCCTTCCCCGAGGCCTTCATGACTTACACATAGTAAAAGAGCAGCCAGGCATCCGCCATGACACTCATGTATGCTGATGCCGTCAGCCCTACACCGGCTGGGTAGTATCACGATCCATATCGCGGCAAAATAGGAGCGTCTACGAGTTATCTATCCCATTCAATTGCCACTTCACTAACTCACTCGCCTTATTGTGCGTTGTACAGGCAGTAGTCACCAAAGAACCCATGATCAGATCTCAGACTTCCAACTTTAATTCTAATCTGCGTTTTGATGTCTTGGACGCGTCGCGCGTCAATTGAACCTCTAGATCTTTGACAGTCACCACCATGATCACAATAAGGACTGCCTCTCTTTCTCGAACCTTCCCCCGCCTGCCTCATCGTTCCCTTCGATCTCTCGCCAGGTATTACGCGACGTTTCCAACGAGTCGTGCAAAGATAATAGACCCTATGTCCGACGAGACGCGACGCAAGGCTATGTGGCGCTTTGTTGTAAACCCTGACTGCAAGTGGGTGGCCAGAGGAGGCTCCCGATACACTGGCGCCTCAGGGGTGGAAGAGGGAGGATCAAGCCACCATTTACAAAGGAATTTCTACCTCTTTGTCTAGAAATGGAGAGGCGCATATGCACTTAAGGTAGATTCGCTATGTGAAGGGAAGGGCTCATTCCTTTCCTTCCCCCTTCTCCCAGTGCTGGCCCTGGTTTTCCTCTCCGTGCCCGTCTTCACCCCGTACTCTCTCTCTTCATCTTCTTTCGAGCAGGGCTCGTTTCGTTTGAACCTATTTCTCTTACACCGCGGGGCCCGCTGTCACAACCACTACCCCTTTCACCTTTCTCCTCCCTGGGTACACCTCTCAACGATCCTCATCAAGAGACACCATGGTTAAAACCCACATAGACCGTAAGTCGGCATCACACTCTACCCCGCAGTGCGCCTTCTCATAACTCTTCACAGGTACTATCCTCGCTGTGACCGCCCTTCACAAGGAAGCCGAGGATCGTGGGGAAGAGATCGCCATTGCGGACATCCATGCGCGAGGTATGTATACTCTTCACGAGTTGTCATAACCTTCCGGCTTATTTTTCGACAAGTTCTGGCTAGTATCACAAAGAAGAACGTCGACTATGTCAACGCGCGTAGAAGGGGCTACAGAGATCTCGCTGTGACGAAAGCATTGATTCAGATGGTGCGTTACGGACAGATAACTATGGTAGCGAACTACCTGACCCAATATGAACTCGTAGCGAATAAGTGGTTTGCTCGTATTCACTCGAGACGGCGTAGTCCCCCATGATCGCATCGAAGGCGAAAACTGGATTAAGCTTACCGAAGTGGGATTGACTGTGTAAGTAAAAGAGACCCTCTCCGAGTAAACGTCCAGCTAATCAACCGGCGCTTAGGTTCGACGACCTTGCTAGTATCGATGAACACAGTGCGGATCGGGGCCATGATGTCAACACAGCGGGCAGCTCGAATCTGAGGCGTTCCCAGCGAGCCACGACACCTCGGGGGGACTCTGGAGAGGCGCCGTCCACAAAGGTCAAGTACGAGGCCGCAGTACTCAAGAACTTCAAGGCACATGTGCGTTTGGAAAAACTCCCGACAGTTGCTCGAGTAAGCCATTTCTATCCCAATAATTGACGAAGATGTGCTCAAGCTGTAAAGTATGACCGGGACCTTCGAGTTTGCAATGAAATGCGGACCACGGCTGGGAACGAGGAGCCAGCATCGACTGCCTCTGCCGCTGGAGCGGGGTTCGTGTCCCTTCATTGCTCTCTCGTCTTTTCCTCAGTTCACCTATTTCTACTAGTCATATCAGCGTCAACGGTGGGGTCACATCGCCCGATGCGAACCCGTTCATCTCGACAGGTACACCGCCTGCAGCTGGGAGCTCTTCTCTGTCAGCAGGCAGCGCACTGTAAGTCTTCGGGCGTCCCACCCCCTGCCACAGGTATACTCACACATATTGTGCAGGCCATTGAGAGGGCATGGATCTTTGGGCCGTTCGAGGTCCTTTGCCGGGGCTCCTGCTACCCCTCCCCCTGAGCCAGGTCACGTCGACGACGACGAAGACTTCAACATGGATCAAGATCTGCCTGGCGCGTATCTGTCGGACAAAGACCCTTTCACCACGCCAGCTAACAAGCAGCCACAACCCTTCGATGATGGGATGCCCTATCCCACTCCTGTGACCGAGCAGCACACCAATGCTGTGGCAGGTCCTTCGAACGCGGCACCTGGATTCTTCAATACGATCCGTAGGTCCCTCTTTGGGCCCGGCCGTCAAACAGAAGAGGAAGGCGTGGCTGGGCCGGCGCAGGAGCAGGAGCAGGAGACTGTTCCGGAAAAGATGGCCAGGGTACGTTGTATTCGCCAAGCTGAAGGACTTTGAGCGTGTCGCTGATTATGATCAAACTAGATTGAGAGGCGGATCGAAGAACTGGAGGCCGAAAACGAGAGACTTACAAGCAGCAATACAACACTCTCCGAAGAGGTGGAAGGTTTAAAAGGCGAGCTCGAAGCGACAAGAACCCTCTTAACGACTTCGCAGACTGAAAATGGTCAACTTGATGATGGGGTAAGTGAAAGTTGTCTTTTCTGTATGAGGTCGCTAGGCTAATGAATGCCAGGTCAAGTATTGGTACGAACGCGCAATGACGTATCTCAAGCGATTAGATGCTGTAAGGAAGGCGATGGGTGGACCCAACGACGACGAAATGGTTGGTCCGCCTCCTCCCCTTCCTCCAAGCACCATCACCGTAAGTTTAAGTTCTTTTCTTTGGCTCTGAATTCTGATGACTGAATGAACTCTACATAGGCTCTGCAGGCTCTTGGTTTCTAAGTTCGACGCTCGTGCCCATCCCTCCTCGACCATGGCAGGGTGATTAGCGGCATTCGCGCGTTCTATCTATCTCTCAGCAAAGTTCTGCGCTGTATAAATATACTCGGTTCCCTTCGCGGCATCTCATACCTTCGCATTTAATTCACCCCTTTTTAATCGTTTCCTGCGACTGTTGGAAGGCCTTCCGATCTCCTTCCCGCGTCATCCTGGTGCGATACAGATAAAGTGGCAAGCGTGAATTTGAACGACAAGTGTACAACGAAAATGGGTAAGGTATCCAAGGTACATCTAGTCTACTAAATTATATAAGGGTACAATAAGATAAGGATAGATGTTACAACAATTGTTCCAAGAAACCAGGGTTCGATGAAAAGATAGCGCAGGGTATTATGGTAGGGGTATCGGGGTGGCGGGGTGGCGTGTCCATACAAAGGGGTACAGTTGGCGTGGTATACGAGAACAGCGACATGGCAAGCTTAAAGCTCGAAGCTCATGAGGTTCATATAATTCGGGTTCATATCGGGGGCATAGACGGCGGTATCGCATGTTGGATCGTGAGGATGATAGGGTATCGCAGCTCAAGCGCGGACGCGGTTGTAGAATTGGGAGGTCATGGTGCTGCGTCTGCGCGAGGTGAGGGAGACGAAGTCAGGGGGCATGAAGGAGGCTCGTTGCTTGGTGCGGGGGCGGGTGAGCATTTTCCAGAGGTTGACGAGCTGGCGCTCAAGTCGTTTTCCGTAGGAGATGCGGGGTTCGGTCGAGGAGCTGCATTGGCGAACAATAGGCTATCAGTAAGGTGCGCGGGAACTGCACGGTCAAAATTCAACTTCGAAAATGATTCTTGAGGCAGCCGTGATGTGCGGGACCTCGAAGTCCATTATCTCCTACTGTGTTCGCGCCTAATAGCTATCTAGTCAAGAGAAAACACCTCAAAACGACCCAGAAACATGTTTTTTTTTTAGCTCAGCTATGCCACAGAATAGACATAGGATATTCTGAGGGCATGCCTCACCAATGCCTCACACACAATAACATATTTGCTGACTCGTTATTGTGTGCTATTCTGTTGACCAATTGCTTATCCGGCGAAGGTAACAATGACATTGAAAAGTAAGACAACCTTTGGATGTGCGCCAACATGAGGAAGATAGAAGGAATAGGTTTCCAGTCTTATGTCTGAGGCAGCGAAACAACGACATGCGACTGGCTATTTGGACCGCAAGCTAGGCTCTCTAGTTGGTCAAACTCGGGCTGGACCGAGGTCCACGGGACCTCGCTTCGCGAAGCAGGACTGTTTACATACGATCTAATTATTTTCTTGGATTTTACCGCATTTTCTTAGATTTGTTTCTGTCTCTCCCGAGCTGCCTCCGTATTGGTGTATGTCATGGAACCTTGAATAACATAGAAAATATTCTCAGAGAGCCTTAGATGATGTTCAGCCCTTTCTGGCGAACAGAATACGGGCATTGGTCCCTCTGAATTGCACCTGGTGGTCTATCAGTCAAGCTGTCATGCGTAAACGAAGGTTCGAAGATTAGAATTTTGACCGTGCAGTTCCCGCCAACGATACTATCAGTTACCATTATAAACATTGGAGAAGGGTGGAAGAAAAAAACTCACAATTTAACCTCGATGGGAGTGGCGAGGGACATGGAGAAACGAGGATCGCGGCTGATAGCGGCCATTTCGACGAAGGAGCTGGTTATAAAGCGCAGAAGGGGGTATGGTCTGGAATGTGTCTGGAGTGCGGAGTCGTTGTCAGGGCTCTTTTGTGAAGAGTAGACCCGCTACTAGCTTTGCGTTGAAGAATAGATAAACGAGTGGATCAAGCTAGAGCTGAGATGGCGGGAGGAAAGAAAGAAAGATGTGCAGAAAACCAGTCGTCGTCGTCGAGACCAAGGCGCGGGCAGGGGTTGAAAAAGGAGGACGGTGAACAAGAACGATCCTGATCGCACTGAGGAGAACCAGTTCGAACACAGAGCGCTCCTTTTAAGCAGAAAAGGGGACAATCGGCCGTTGAGGGATAATGCAAAAATCGGCGTCGTCTAAGCGGCCAGAGTTGCATTCTTGAGGACAATAAGGTATTGTCGGTATTGTCTTTTTGGGCGGTCTGCGTGTGTCGCTTCCCTCAATGGAACAAGGCGCCGCGCTGGAATTAGCTACACAGCTGTGCAATCGACAGCAGTTTCGTACACCCGACGACCAAGCGTTATAATGGGATGGTCCATCGTGTTCTTAGGCTGGAACAAGCGCCCGCCACTAGGTTCGTTCCGCGCCCACTTCTTTCGATGTTTGGTTAAACCAAACAAACGCCTTTTTGGGAGGCGTTTTCGAGCTCAGCTCGAACCTTCGAAGAAGGGGCTTGTACCAAAGTGTAACGAAACCGGGGGTTTCTTCTAATCGACCTCTCTCCTCTCTACACTCCTCTCTTCACAAGACTTTTGGTACTCCGATACGTTATATGGTAGAGTATAATAATATGTCTTTCTTTTATTCATTTTCGCGCTCGGTTTCTTGCAATCGCGTGTTTCGTCGCGCGCGACGCGTTTTTCGACCACCCTCCCTTTTGAGCGGATTACCTCGCGACATCGGACTTCCCTCATGGCAGGTAAGCTTCTAATATGTTTAGAACGACTATATACTGATATTCTACAACTTTTAAGGTGATATAATCCTTGACCGCCCAACGACGCCCATAAGTGTTCAACCGGCGCGTCGTGAAAGCCAGCCAACCGGCCAACCACCTCCTCAAGACTCCCCTCGAAAGCACAAGGCCCCAGGAAGGTCACGGCTGCCAGGTATTCGTGAAGACCTTCCTCTCAACCTCTCCCTCGCTGCTATCAAGCGCCGCCTAGTCTCCGAGCTCAAGCTCAAGTACACGCCGGACGACTGGCAAGTGCACCTCATCCGACGAGTGCTCCAAGGCTACGATGGAATCTTGTGTGCTGGTACTGGGTACGGGACTCCGAATCTAGCCCGCCACCCGCCAGCAACGGTGTTTGTCCTTGCTTGGTGCCGGAGGCTTTTACTTTGTTTGGCCTCGGGCGTCTGTTTGTGTTTGGCCACCTCTTCAGCGTCTGTTTGCCTTCGCAAGAGTAGTAGTTGCGCGGTGGCGGCAGATGGAGCCTCACTACGAGAAGCAAAGCATAACGTAGGAGGTCACCTCATTCTCACCACGAGGTCGGATTTGACCCTTGCGCATATACAAAACAATAGGGTCAAGAAGCTTCTCGGACGACTCCAGTCCAATTGAAGCGTACGTGAATCCATTCTAATCTATCCAAACCTCACCTTTTTGATAGTTGCCAAGTTGGAGACATCTCGAAGCCTTTCGAAGTCAAATTTGAACAATGAAAATCCAAAGAGGCTACAGTTGCACACGCAACGGCCTATGTATGTGCAAGTATGAAAAATTAATACAGGAGTAAGTACAGTAAAATTACAACGTTTCGACGAAGCGTGTTCGAGTGAGAGTAGGATGAGCGCAAGCGGCAGGAGTTTCATCGAGATTCTAAGCCAAACGCAAAGGAAAAGCGGAAGACGAGGGGCCTCCTTCACAGATCATCTTGGATCGTAGAGAGAGACTTGCTCCACTGTATAACCTTAGGATGCGCCATCACCTGGCCTGGCTTAAAGTTGAGCACCTGCAGGCCTTCGAGAGACGTGGCACGCGACAGAGCGACATAGGCTTGCCCTGTAGAATGCATTCGGATTAGGGCTGGGGACAAGCAAGACAATCCAATGAAGCGCACCCTTCTCGAAGATCTTCTTCAAATCAACCCGAACGCGATCCAAGGTTTGACCCTGGGATTTGTGGATACTCATTGCCCATGCCAGAATAAGAGGCAGCTGGAAGGGGAACGGTGTAAAGTTTCAAACCCTCCAAGGAAAAAAGCAAAAACGCACCTGCGTCCTGCTGGCTGCGGGAGGTGTGCTGGGCTGAGCACCCGGTTGCTCGAACTTGAAGACTTCAGGCAGCACGAGAACCCTCCTCTTGGTACCGTTCGTCATCCCAAACTCGACGACTGGGTATGGTTTTCTGCTGCCCGTGGACGGCCCCTTCTTCGCAGTAAGATTCATAGAGCCTCCACCAACCACTCCGCTGGCATCTTGGGCTGAATCGCCCTTCGCGTAGTCATCAGGGTCAGCAAATCCTACAACACGCCCAAGGCTGCCGTTGACGAGCGTTTCATCTACATTCTTGATAAGCATAACCTGCGCATTAATCGCCAACTCCAGGTGCTTCGGCGCCATGAAGTTTGACAATATCTTCTCCCTCTGTGTTGGGTCCGTGATTGTCCCGCTTTCCATGGCTGCGTAGCTCTGGAGGGATCCAAGTGCCCTTAGCCTTGCTCTATTCGCGCTATCGACGCCCTCTCGCATGGGATACCTGAAGAATGCTTTGGTAAAAGTTTGGAAATAGCGTGGAGCATCCACTCACAATTCAGTCGGCTCAATATTGTCATTGAACTGCAGGTCACGGCTCAATTTCTTGAACTCGTCGATAGAGCGTTGAGATAGTGTCCCGAACCGCATCTCATTCAGCATATCGACAAATCCTGATCCATGGCTCAGATTCAAGAGAAACAGGAGGAAGCAACATCTTGGCTTACTTGGATCGCTTTGCCGGAAGACTTTCGTGAGGTTAAAGGTGTGCTTGATCGATTCGGTCCACAGTTCGGCTTCAAAGGCGAACTTGGGCTGGGTTCTCGACACAGGAGGCAGTTGGAAGAAGTCCCCGGTGATAACAACCTAGACCAAAAATAAGACAAATGGCGGAGACACGCGAATGTTCAACACACCTGAATTCCACCAAACGGCTCCGGCGACTTCTTCAACATCTTGGCTATCTTCGCCAATTTATCAAACAAGTTGCCATCCAACATCGAAACTGCGAGCACGTATGAGAATCATGGATACCGAACATGGGAACCATAGCTCACTTTCATCGATGATGAGGACTCTAGTCCTCGCCCAACGCGTGACCGACTTCTTGTTTTTGCGAATTTTCGACGCGAGTTCTTCTGCGGACTCTACGCCTAGGCCAATGCCCGCCCAGGAGTGAATCGTCTGGCCGCCAATATTGCACGCCGCGATACCTGTGGCGTGTTAGAAAGAAGCAGGCATATATGCACATATACATACCTGTTGACGCCGTTATTCCGAGAGAATCAGGGTTTCTTGAAAACTTCATCCTCAGAACCTTGATGATTTCTCGAAGGAGGACGGATTTGCCAGTACCTAGTTTTCGTCAGCATATAGGAGCTGGGCACGAGAGTATAACTCACCAGCACTACCCGTGTAGAAGAGACTGTTGCCTTCTTGAACAAGCCTCAAGATATGGCTCTGCTCCTTACTGAGGAACACGCCAGCAAGCTTTGATTTCGATCTCGGGGCAGATGATGACGGCGTATTCGACTGGGCTGCAGGAGTGGAACGAGAGGATGGTGAAGTGCTGGCAACGATGCTCTGCTTTGCATAGCCAGGCGGCAGAACTCTCGCTTTCTTCGCTGTGGCATTGTTACCCGTAATGTCGTCGGTGCTGGGCCTCTTGTTTGGCACGCTCGAGGTTGTCAGCGGAGTAGGTTGGGAAGGGGCTGGTTTCTGTGCTGCCTCGGCCAACGCCTGCTCGATGAACTTCATACGGGCTGCATTGTCCCGTTTGGGCGCCTTCGGCTTGGGTTTGGGAGGCGTTGGCTCCCAGTCGATGGGCTGCGAGGAAGACGGTTGAGACATATTAGACGACCCCCACTGGTCCTCGCGGTTTTTGGCTCGAGCGAGCCCCGACTGAGATGTTCTGGAGGCTGCTGGCATGGTGCGTTATGTCGGCGTTGTGGTCGGAACCAGGTTCAACTCCGTCCTCTTGTCCTGTTTGCCCGTGAGAAAAGCGCGTCCCGAGTTTAACGACACACGTGAGCGCGCTTAATTGATTTGATCGCACTGCGCGTTCGGACGCGACTTGGACGCGACCAACCCGGAGCCGTCGCTTTGACATAGCTTTGGTGTGGGAGGACCTGCAGAGACGTGAAGGCTTGGACGTACCGCAGCAACGCTTTGATCAACGACAATGAGTTACCTCCAATTTCACATTCGAGTCTTTCACCCCTCTTAACTCAAGAGTCGGTACCGCGGCCAACTACTACAACTATCCTCTCTAGCAAATCATCTATGAGGATAGCCTCCCGGGCCAACCCATCATCGGCGGGAGAGCTCCCGTCAGACTATTACTCGCAGCGTCGAAGGATCCGAAGTACGCGACTCTAGCGAATACTAGACCCCATCCCGAGCTCGTGGTAAGCCGTGGCGCAGCTTTCAGTTTTCCACCAGCCAAAGGGACCCACACGGCGGCAGTTCAGCTTACCCATAACTAGATGGTAAAGATACTAAGTTCCACCACAACAGGGGCTACTTACCCGGCCCACAATCCATACAGTCCATGGCTGGGTACAATTGCTACAACCTTGCGACGTGTATATATCACCATCGCGGTGGATACACGGTCCTGAGAACAGTGTGCCATTTCAAATTCGATGTGCATGGTTTCCTTGGGCAAAAGTTCATAGTGAGGGCTGATGAATGCATCGAGTAGTTGGAGTTGAATTCGAAGGTGTAAAGCGCCCTGAAGGATACGCGACGTTGTCGCAAGGCTGGTCCTCGAGATTTGTCCTTCAAGGGCATTTAGCACTCCAACTTCACGCGAAAAGTGAAGAGTCGGACTATTTCCGCCTTGGTGTAAAGCCACGGAAGGGAGGTCGTTTGTTTCCGCATTCGAGACCTCTATTGAGTGATACAAAAAGATGCGCGAACGCGGGATATACATTTAAGCGCCCATGTGGAATACTGTAATTCAACGAGCGTTCAAGAAACGGCCGGGATCCAATTAGAAGTAGTCTGTGGTATAAACAGCGAGGGAGTAGTGATTATGCTGCCTTAGCAGCATTGAGTAAACAATAGTGGTAGTCTATAGTGTAGGATAGCGGGTGTACTTTTCAAGTCTATAGATAAGCGCGCGCACTTCGTCGTCCCATCTGGAAAGATATTAGGGGACGCTCCTCGCAACAGATAAGAGATAGACGTACCTCAATGACTTTCCATCCAGCAGTCAGCTCATTGTCCGCTTCCTCGGGAATACGAGTGATGACAGCAATGTAGGTGCACTGTTCCACCTTGTTTTCAGCTCCAACGACGATCTCTCGTGTCTTGGCATTGCGGAACAGCAGCATTTCTTGGGTGGCGAAGGAGACAATGAAGACCGGGATATCGTTCTCAGTGATCTTCGCGTCCATAACCTATAAAACTTCATTAATCGAGGCGCCAGAAGTCGACTGAACAAAACGCACATCGACTTGACGAATATCAAGGACCTTGCTGTCGCTGATGAGTCCCGATTTCAAGTATTGTTCCATTGTCGCCCAGAGGACATTGTACGTCTGGTAACCATGTCAGCAACGCCCGCGATATGAAAGTGCAAAGGACTTACGGCTTCTCCACACCATGCCTTCAGTGACTCCTGGTCTGCCGACAGGTATGCATCGACGACTTCCGGTACAATGTACTCTCGAAGCTCCCGCTCGAAAGATTCACGGGTGAACGAAGGATCGATGGCCTTCATAAGGCGCGTAACTTGGGCAGTCTCGTTCTCTTCAAACCATGAACCGATAGTTTCCGTCACTGATCGCACCGTCGCGACCGCCGGATTTTCTGATTCGTCGTATGCCTGGCGCATTTCAGAGAGCTTCCTGAAAACGGGGCTCTCTTCCTTCATCTTGTTCCATGCTTCTTGCCGTGGGGAGTCTTTGTGGAGAACGAGTGCCTCGCCTGCTCTACAGTAGATTATGAGTCAAACAGACCAACGATACCGAATGCATATCAGGTCAACGTACTCAGGATTTGCGGCAGTAATGTGCCCCCTGGTTAACCCAGCCTTAGCAAGACGCTTCTGTCTTCGTAATCTCCGGGCTTCACGCTCCTCGAACCCAGCGTGCTTGGCACTCCCGCTGTCGTCCAACGCGTCGACAAGGGTCTCCGCCAATGACTTGTAAGCGGCAGTCTTTCGGATGGGCTCTGTTGACTTTTCCAATGTCGATGAAACGGCGTTGGTCGCTCGAGAAATCTATTCCAATGTCAGAAACCTGGAGGCGAGGAAAAGGTGAGGCGAAAGACATACAGCCCGCATAACCTCACTCTCCTCCATCGTCCTCAATGCTTCTCCAACAGCATCTCCGACTTTGACTCCAGTCTTCTTGAGTTCTTCAGCCGCTGCACGAAGCCTTGGATTCTCTTTGATACTGGAAGTCAACTGTGCATAGTTAGGACCATGAAGGTCGCGTCTAATGGCTGCCACGTACCCTGGCCCGCTCGTATGCGGCCCTGGCCTTCTTCATGGCCTCCGCATCCTGGAGCTTGTCAACATCTCCCTGGAGTTGCTTGACGTTGTCTTGCAATTCTCTGTCCTTCCTCAACTCGTCCCTGAGCACGTCGACGAAGGTCTGGAATGGCGACCTGGGCGCTTCGGCTTGCCGCCGAGACGAGCTATGGAAGCCAGCGGATTGGGATGATGCGGCTGCTGGTGCTATCCGGAACGGCTGCGAGAATGCTGCTCTCTGAGCAAGAATGTTCCTGTTGCGCAGCGCAGTACGGGCTACGAGGCTTTGGAGATGTCTGGGGAGCATGGTGCAGAGTTGGACGCAGAAGAGAACAGCGAGTTATTCCGGAGATGCGTCACTCGGCAACTGACTCCGGCGGATTCACTCAGAAAAATTCAGTCACATGATCCTGAGCCAATCACGGTGCGGAGTTGCTCAGTTGTGGCCCGGGCGCTCAGGAAGTTGACAGGAACCTCAACATGCTGACGCTACAATTTTCTATCAACGAGTGTAATTGGGTAGTAAAGAAAGTAACTAAAGAAGGGTTGAAGCTGAAGGTAAATTGTCTAACAAGCGAACGGTTTAAAGAGTGTAACTAGCGAAGGATATACTACATCTACTTATCAACAAAGTAGAACCAAAAAAAAAGTCAAAGAGTGGGTAGTGTCCAAGATAGTTTCTAGGGAGGAGGGAGAAAGGAAAGCTAACACCATGTCGTAACTAGTAGGAAGTCACGGCTTCAAAAAAGCTCCTGGGAAGATGAAGCCCATGAACCTCGAGCTCGGTCCAATCCTTATCTTCCAGGAGGAGGCGCTCGAGTTCGTCTACGTCTTCATGGCGGATGTACGTCCTATTCAAGGTGCGTGTCAGAGAAATACCATCGGAAGCAGGGACGGTATCTCACTTCTTAGAGAGCCATAAGACGTCCCCAGCCATGAGTGTGTCTTTCCAATGTTTGTAATGAGGAACCGAAATGGCAGCCAGTGCAGTCCCAAAGGTGTTGAACACCTTTCTGTAAGTCCGGGATGCAAAGCTCCATTTGGCGGCTCTCTCTGCGCCTTTCTGCAACAGCTCTACGTAGTCCTCGTCTATATAGGCAGTGCCATTATCCCTGGAGGAGTGACACACAATTATAAGTGTCTAACACAAAGGAAACGGTGAGGAGGCATGACACTCACGACGTAAATTGACCGCGCCCCTTGAGGAAAGCGATCGCTTCACGAGGTTGCAAGACCTGATCGACGACCAAGTCTCTCCTAGTTGGAGAATTGCTACTGAATCCACAGGGGTCAGGTGTACCGGAGGGGGTGTTGTCTCTCTTGAGGAAGTGCTCAGGATACTTCGCCCGGGCGACTAACTCCTCCCTCGACACCTGCTTGAGTGGGTGGCGCTTCGCGACGGTTCCGCCGGGCTGCGGTGCTGGAACCCAGGCGGAAACGGAGGAAAATGCGGAGAGGGCAACAATCGCAAGGCTTGCGAAACGCATGTTGGCTGGCGGAAAGAAATGGGAAAAGGGGAAGCAAAAATAACCCACTATCGAGCCAGCGCTGAATGTTGTAAGATCTTATATATACACTTTCAGTGACATGAGTGGAGCGCCCGCAGGCGACGGTGACAGTTGCGGTGTCCCCGAGTGACATCAGGAATGTTCACTCTATCTGTGGCCATTATCACGCACATACTGACTGGAGTACTTATAAACATAGTCTCTCTCTCTCTCAACAAAAGGATACAAAATGCCTAGTATGTCAGCATATTACATGAAGAGTTTGAAAAATAAGGTCGCTCATCGCCTGCTAGTGCGCTGGAGAATGGGCGCCAATCAAAAGGCAGCCGCGGCTTCGAAAAAGCGCCTGGTAAGCTGGAAGCCGTAGACTTCAATTTCAGTCCATTCCCGTCCTCCAACAAAAGGGGCTCCAGCTCGTCAACGTATTCAGTACGAATGTAAATTCTGCATGCCATAGCAGCCATATCAGCGAAGTGGCGGAAGCACCAGGAAACGTACTGTCTCGAAAGCCAGAAGATATATCCCGGGATGAGGGTAGCTTTCCAATTCTTGTAATGAGGAACGGAGATGGCGAGCAAAGCCTTCCCGAAAGCGTTGTAAACTTTCCTGTAGGTCCTGGAAGCAATGCCCCAGCATTCGGCCCTCGAGTCCGCGCCCTTCTCCAGTAGTGCCTTGTAGTTCTCAGCGTCTACGTAGACAGTGCCGTTATCGCTGAAGAAACGGAAGATAAAGACGTAAGTCAGGCACGAAGACGTGAGTTATTACAGTAATAAGTCTACTCACGACTCGAACTGACCGCGTTCTTTTTGAAGGAAAGCCACTGCTTTACGCGGCTGAAGGACCTGGTCGACGTTCTTGCCTTTTATCGAAACTGAAGTACTCCGGATAGTTGGCCCTGGCTTTTAACTACCGCCTTGTAACCTGCTTTAATCTGTTATGCTTGGCCAGCGACGCGCCGGGCTAAGGGGGTGGGACCGAGGCAGAGGCGAGGGCGACGGTAGAAAGAGTGACAGTTGCGATGCCTGCGAGGCGCATGGGAATGAGGTGGTTCAGGTGAAAAATGGAACTTCACCAGTTCTTCAACCGTTGAACTTCCCCCTCATCGTGTCGGTGAGCATTGAAGCTTGATATTGAAGGCCGGGGATGTATCTGTGGAAGGCATATGATCTCCCCATGCATGCTGAAGTTGACAAATTGGCGAGAGCCATTGTTAACTATCAACAGTTCTCGTAATAAGATAAGATGGATGGCCTCAAGAAAGACGGAGCTTTGGGAACGCCGCGGTGGGGCCTAGCACCAAGTGCTGGTGGCAATCATATGTACAAAGGAGATGAGGTTATATGCTAGTGACTATAATGAGAAATCTATAGGGTAGGGTGATATAACGTACAAACGAGTCTTGTCCAAGCATGACGATGTTATTAACACACCGTCGGTTGTGTAGGATATCAGAGGATATCCAAGGGTGGCATGAAAACTGTACTACGATGCCTTGCTGCTGGACCCATTTGATTTTTGGTCCTTGCGGAAATTCGACCAGACTTCTTCGGTCAGGACCGCGATTCGATCCTGCACACTGGAGAAGTTGTCTAACGCAGGGCGAACATCGAGAGAGAAGACGGGAGAACCATCCTCTTGCGGGGGTGCAGAATAATAGTCAATGACGTATCTCTGTTCTTCACCCGTCTTTGGCCGGCGCACTATCCAGTCATGACGATCAAATGGGGGTTCAGAACTGCAGATATCCATGTTAGTTGGATTCAGAAGTGCTAGTGATTAAGGACTGACTTGAAGCGGGATGGGAATAGCCAGCCAGCGACCATGAGAATTCTGGCCTTCGGTGACATCTCACCTGGCCGACCTTTGAAGCGAGCCAGCTGAAGATCGCCAGAGCTAATAGAAGCGGCTATGAGCAACAGAGTCCAGAATACGAGATTCAAGTCAGCGTACCTATCGTGCCTCTTCTCCCACTTCTTTACCTCCTCCCATGCCTCTTCGTTGAGGAAGTTGTGAATTTCGACCATGGTAACAACATGCTCTTCGGGTGTCTCCCATCCCTTGCGAACGAGCGCATTGTAGAACTGCTGCGGTGATGGGTACTCCCAACGTCCTTCGTCGCCGCGCGGTATCGACGACTCTGTCCGGTCTGTTGGCAGTTCAATCGACTGATTCGGGGCCTGCGCCTGCGAGAGCTTGGGCATTTGGTTGTCTGGGTTGATGGATCCGTGGTCTATAGGACATTTTGCAGGTTCCTGAGGCGCCTGGTGCGGGACGGGGCATTTTTCGGCGGCTTGAGCTGTTTTCGGTTGTGACTGGTGCGGAACGGGGCATCCCGAAGCAGAGTTGGGGGGAACAGGGCTGGAGGACGCTTGACCCATCGTTGAGTCAGTTTTGTATCGGAATGTATAGGACAGAAGATGAAAGCTATTGACACGAAGGTAATGAGCTGTAAATTTCAATTCGTATGCCCGTGATTGGTCGCAAACCCGTGCTCGTGGGAAACCGCACAAGCGCCCAGCGAGTCACCACATCATCCGGTTTTGGCAGTCCGAGTCTGTGCTTCTCTTCCTGCTATTTACTACACTTTCCATGAACCGCATCTGACTCGCGCCTAAGTGCAGTCTCACTCTGCATACAACCATGGCAGGACCTTGGAAATCCTTCAATCCTTCCGTGCGTACAATGACTCATGAGCTGTGTGTTGAGAAAGAAGTTCAAGCATTCGGTAGGCGAAGTTTGCAGAACCTACGTTGGTACTTGGTGGTCTTGGTGGGCATTTACTTGACGGCATGGCATACTCCGCATCCGTACCTGGAGTCTGCCGCATCGCGACTTGATTGCGACGCTTGCTTCACTCGACCTTTATCTTGTGCGGGAAATTGGGGCCGTCGCAGTCTCTCAAAATTTTCCCGACTGTCATCCATTTTCGAAGTGGATGCAAACCGAGCCTCTGTTGGCCCTCCAAGTCGATAGTCCCTCTGTCTGGCTGCCTGTTGACCCTGCCGGTGGATTGTGCCCGCCCAAGCGACGTACCATGCGGAGCTCCGTCTCCGGGCGTTCCACCCATAGTGCTCATGAGGCAGGGCCGCACCCAGGCTGCTTCTCTTGGCGCCGACTTGCCGATGAAAGGTCACCTATGCATTCGTCTGGACCTGCTCAATGACGAAGAGGCCGCCCAATTTAGCGCTTATATCCAATACAAGGAATCCAACGGACTCTTGCGACTTCTTCCTTTCAGTTGAGTCCTGACCATGCTCTCTATATCCTATGGGAGCGACTGAACCTCTGGGTAAGCTGCAAAAGCAGAAGGTCTGTCGATACCTGCCTTCGCCGAACAGGGTCAAGGTGGGAAGTGACAAAATCCATCCCATTTCCTCGTGGTCCACGTTATTATATGCTTCCGAGAGCATCTATGAATCTATGATCCTTCCGTCCAATGCAGATCATTCCATGGTGGTTCCAAAACATCCCCCTCGAGGTCCGCTAACTGTTTTGGAATCCCCTCTTGGTATTCTAGCTTCGTTCTCGTGGCAAACACACCCTTTGAAATGCTTTTAGACTGCCGATCCCTCATTCTCCGGTATCTTGGCTTGTTTTGGCCGTACGAAGCCAGTCGGGGGTCCGGCGGAATAACCTCGCGATCCCAACTTTCGCGGTGCCGACGACTCTTCAGTCGATCTACACATGGCCGGTGTATATAGGAGCATATAGGTGAGCATACGTGAGCTGCCACTGTGATTTGGCGGAACGCCGTTGGCTTCGACTGGTTCTATCACTGAAGACCTGACCGGTTTTTGCCCATTTAGACTCGACGACCCTTAAAGTGGTTAACGGGAGTTCCCTTCCAGTCTATTTTGCTTCTTGGCACAGCAATGCTACACTTCGTGGACTTTCGAAGATCCCCCGCAAGATTGACTCCACGATGATTCTTGAGCAGGAAGCGAAGAGTACCTGCTCTTCTACGGCTCTAGTATATATATACAGTATGGCCACAGGTGGCGTCCGGTGCCTTTGCCCCTGGACTACTGTTTCAATCGAACACCGAGTCAAAGCAAACCTGACGCACTCAAAACCCTTCCGCCCGTATTCTGCTGGGACAATAGGAGGTGAGCATTTCCTCCTAGATTCCAGGCCACCTCTACAGCACTTTAACGATACATCGACAAGTTTCCACTGAGATCCGAAGGGGCTTTCAGCCCTTTACGAGGGAGAGAAGCTACGCGCTAACTTGCTACCCCAGATTCCCCGCCGCTTACGCAGGTGGCACATGGAGTCACCCCGGGAGTATCCCCTTCCCAAAGTATGTCCATTCGTCAAAGTTCTCTCACCTCTTTGTGCTTGCCATACTTTGCCATAGGATTACCGCAGCGTGGTCTATCAGGGGTCTATCGTGGTGTAATCAGTTCATCGCCTTTCGAGAGACCGATGGAGAACACCCCAGCCTAGATCAATCACCTCCGCATTACGAAGAAGCTCTCCACATGGTCACCGTATTATTTTATTTAGCCTTCGGACATCCTGGGGAAGCCTGGAGCGGGGTTGGAAACGACCATGCTGCCCCACGCAGAAAATTGCCGATTCCCTGTTGCCACCCAGTGCCACCCCCGTACCTCCTCGCCCTTGGTTATTCAGAGAATCTGCCCCCCTTACAAATCCCACACCCCTGTGGGCGTACACCAGCCCCGAAACCCCTTTGCCGAGTCACGAGCCCAGGTTCCGGATGCCGATTTCTGACCAATTTTTCTAGGAGGATCCAATCTTCCTTTGCCGATTCCAGCCCCGGACCGCCCCTTGCGCCCCGCCAATTTGCAAAAGTGCACATGGCGCATTGATTGATCGAAGATTCGGCCGCAAGTTGCCAAGTGACTGCTGAAAATGGAAATGGACTCTCGGCTATTCTCGGTATGTTTAGCGATCGGGTAGCGACTCTTAGCGACTCCATAACGCGTACACAAGTTTCGGAGAGGATTCAAAGAACCGTCCGGTGAAGCATGTGGAATGACCTGGAAAGGCACGAGAGGAAACTAGCAGGCCAGAGCAGGCCAGAGCACAGGGCAGAATGTAGGAGGGCGTTCAAGTTGAAGCGCTGGTGGGACATGGAATTGCGGGTGCGGCTTGAACTTTTCGGCTTCGGAAACATCGTCCCTCGCTTCGATACCCCTCTCCCCAGGGCGCTTTCTCATGGTCCGCGCTCCTGATATCGTTTGGGCTGGTCGTTTCCCATAGGCGCAATCACATTCCAAGACTGACACAACAACCATGCGTCTCAGTGCGAACATCAGTGTATCATCGATGACGAATTACGTTCTGAGAGTTACTGGATTGAGAAGAGCCAACGGATTTTGCGGCAGGCGAGAGCGGATGGGTCGAAGGCTGTCGAAGCCAACGCGGCCAGGGACGCCCCTGGACGCCCCAGAGACCCCATACGACCCCATGAACTTCGGTAATATTATCGACAAATTTTCTCTCCAGACGAGAGAAAATGGGGTAACGCTTGTGAGTCGGAGATGGGTTCGATGTCCTGCAAAAAACATGCTGAAGATGCAAATTCCAGGGCACATTCGTCGCCCTCATCCGACGCGAAAGCCGCTAGCAAGCGACGAATAGTGCATGGAGGGCCGAGGAGGACATCCGTAGCCGCAACATCCGCCCTCCGGTGTGCAGAGTTATGTGGGGCTGCCAAGCACATGGAGCCGGGGAAAAAAAGTGAAGCTACATCCGCGAGGAGGGGAAGGTGTGGGGTCCGATGTCCATTTTAGGAAGGAAGCCGGATCGCCTGATCGAATCTGGCGGCTTTTCGTTTCCTCCCATGTGAAGGTTTGGACCGCCTATAAGAATGGTGGCTTCTTCGCTCAGAATGCAGCAGCCCCCGCTCTCCAGCTCGCCCCCACCGTTACTTCCCCAACGACCTCCTTCGCTCACCTTTCACAATGGCAGGAGGACCCGCAGCTAGCGGCCCAGGCATTGGCGCCAACGGCCACAAGGTATGTCAGCCCTCCGCTTCATCGTCCTTCACCAGCTCATTGCGTCGATAGAACAAACTTGCTGGTATTCTCATGACCGCGTTCAGTGCCTTTGGTGGTATCCTGTTCGGTTACGATACTGGAGGAATTTCCGGTATCAAGGAGATGCGCTCCTGGCTTATGCAGTTCGGTGTGCGTATCCCTGAAAAGGTCACCGCAACGAATCCCGAGGGATGGGCTATCACCTCCTCGACCGAGTCCCTTGTCGTCTCCATCCTCTCGGCTGGTACCTTCGTCGGTGCCCTCCTCGGTGCTCCCATGGCTGGTAAGCTTTGAAGTTGTTTATTAATTTTAGGACGATACTCATGTGCCCGATTAGATTTCGTCGGTCGCAAGTGGGGTATTGTCCTCGCCTGTCTCGTTTTCTCCGTCGGTGTCGCCATGCAGACTGCTGCCACTGCCATTCCTCTTTTCATCGTTGGTCGTGTCTTCGCCGGTCTCGGTGTCGGTCTTGTGTCCGTCCTAATCCCGATGTACCAGTCTGAATGGTAAGCTTCGACTCCACTGCACGTGTGATTTCAATCGGGCTAACGTTATCCTACAGTTCACCAAAGTGGATTCGTGGTGCTGTCGTTTCGACGTACCAATGGGCCATCACCATCGGTCTCCTCCTCTCCGCTGTGGTCAACGACGCGACCAAGGATCGCGTTGGTCCCACCGCCTACCGCATCCCTATCGCCCTCCAGTTCGTCTGGGCCGGTGTCCTCGCCGGTGGCGTTGCCCTTCTCCCCGAATCTCCTCGTTTCCTCATCAAGAAAGGTCGTGATGCCGACGCCGCCCACTCCCTCAGCCGTCTTGTGCGCCTCCCCGCGGAGCACCCCGAAGTCCAGGCCGAACTCGCGGAGATCAAGGAGAACTACGAGCACGAATTGGCTATCGGCGAGAGCTCCTACGCCGACTGCTTCCGCTTCAACGAGTCGAGGATTGGTCTCCGCACTCTCACTGGTATCTTCATCCAGGCATGGCAGCAGCTCACCGGTATCAACTTCATCTTCTACTACGGTACCACCTTCTTCAAGCGCTCTGGTATCAACGATCCTTTCCTTATCACCATCGCTACCTCTATCGTCAATGTGTTCATGACCTTGCCCGGTATGTGGGGTGTTGAGAGGTTCGGTCGTCGCCGCCTCCTTCTCGTTGGTGCTGCTGGTATGGCGATTTGCGAGTACATCGTCGCTATCGTTGGTGTCACCGTCTCTGTCGACAACATCGCCGCCCAGAAGGTCCTCATCGCTTTCGTCTGCATCTACATTGCCTTCTTCGCCTCCACCTGGGGTCCCGTCGCCTGGGTCGTCACCGGCGAAATTTTCCCCCTCCAAATCCGTGCCAAGGCCATGTCGCTCTCCGTCGCCTCCAACTGGCTCTGGAACTTTGGTATCGGTTATGCCAGTAAGTTGTTGATCCTTCTCTTGGACAGGGGTTCCGATCGCTGACTTATATTCTTAGCCCCTTACCTCGTCAACAAGGAGCCTGGTTCCGCCGGTCTTGAAGTCAAGGTCTTCTTCCTCTGGGGTTCCACGTGCGCATGCTGCCTCATCTTCACCTACTTCTGTGTTCCCGAGGTATGTTCTTCTACCGGTCCAACTCTCTAACTTCCATAACTGATCACCTCTCTTTCTCCTCTAGACCAAGGGTCTTTCCCTCGAGCAAATCGATCTCATGTACCAGCACACCATCCCCTCCAAGTCCCTCGCATACCGCAGGCGCCTCATGGCTGGCGAGGAGATCTCTGCCGACCACAAGCTCGACAGCGTGGACGACAAGCACGAGAACGAGGTCAACGAGAAGGTCTAAGCGGGAGTTGTGTTTGTCTTGTAGGATCTTACTGTTCATCATACCCCCACACTGTGCTTGCCTGCAAGTGTTGTATTAGCATTTTTACCCACTAATTTCTTATTCTCTGTTTTGGCCTATCTCACGCATTTACGGTATCGGTTCGAGCATGAACGATGTGTATCTCTACAAAACGCTATATCATCATGAGCTTTCGATGGTGACATGTGCTCTGTGAGCTTGAATGAAAGGATCGTGTGCTTGCGTGGTCTTCAGAAATATATTCAATGGTTTATCCTTTTGCGACTAACTCTCACAGTGGTCTCAGTTGTCGAGCACCACGTCGTCGACTCGTCTTCGGTGAATAATGAACTTGAAGATCGAACGACTTCAAAAGCCTAGCACACGCCTGTGGATGCGGCTAATTCTTCCCTTCTTTCCGCTGATGGCTCGACGAAGTCACTTCGCCTTTGGTAACCATTACCACCACTGCCAGTGCCAGGCGCACATAGAGGCACATAGCCGCTCAGACCGCAGCATCAAGGATAGACGTCCATAGACAACGAGATCCTTCATGTCCTAATAGATCTAAACGTTAAACAGGTGCACGCTCACTATCTGCCAGTGCATCATGCATGTATTATGGCGATGCAGGTTCTTTCAATGATACCTGATTGGAATCAAGGTTTACTCGTGGTCGATTCCTAACTTACCTTTCCTTTACATACATTGCAAGGATGAGATGGAAGGAAAGCGCATTTAGCAGGGCTACATTTAACTTGCCTGCCGACATGTGGATGGAGTGATCAGTACCAATGCCCCTATCCATATGTCGCCGGGTCATCTCAGCCTCTCCTACCTCTTCACACTCAAATCCACAATAGATATCGGACCAGGAAACGATGAGACGGCCCAGAAGGTCCAATCGGCATCGCCGTGTGTGGCGTATCTCAAGCTGTCAGTTAACCCTCAAATCCAGCAAAGACGGCAATATTTCTACACTTGAACTCGTGCTCCCACCGAGTGTACGCCCACGCACGTCTAGTACACACCTCTGAATGATTGACCAGCCATCACGATGACTAGCATTGGCTGCTTGCTGCTTATTGACCTGCTATTATGGCCATCCTCGAGGTGAGCAGTTGCCGTATTAAGGCGAACACCCAGTCGGAAGCGCCCAATGTGCAACGCATAGTATGGTTCCCCAGATCTGGGGTTATCCACACTCGTCTAGGGAGAATGAAACCGATGGACAAACCTGCTCAACCGCACACACGCTTCGGACACAGTGCCAGAAATAATAAACAGGTGCCCACAATGTTCCTAGAATTTCGAAGTTCCCGGAAGCTCACCTTCTCCATTCTTCCTCCGCCGAGGCTGCAATTCGAAGCTTCAACTTGCCGCGAAACACGCCCCTGAAAAGAATCATGGACAGTCTCACAAGCATATTTGAGAAGCTCTGAGAAGTCCAGAAGTCCTCCTCCGTGCCTCCTGGGAGCCAGACGAGCGAGTCGCCGGGCCCGTCGATAATCGTGCAATATCCACCGACCCCGCAAGACGCGGCGACCTTGGAATTATGCATGCGCCCTGGTGTCGGCCGAAGACATTGCCCTTCGACGGTACCATCGACAACGGACCGCAGCCATGTGAGTAGCTCCGTAAGCACCTTCTCCTTCTCCTGGATCTTGTCCTGGGTCTCGCTTAGCGCGCAGGCGGCCTGGAGCGATACTCGCAAACCCAACGATTACATCTTTCTTTCTCATGAAGATGAAAGATGGCTCAGAAGACCGTCACCCCGCATCGAGTGTGCCTGGAGACTCGAGGCCGCCAGCGAGTATCCACCGGCCTCTTATCAGACTCCATCTCTTCCTTCTACCGGCCCCCATTGCCTATCGACGACCGTCGTTGGCTGTCGTTGGCTGCAATTTGTCCTCTGTGCCCTTCTGTGCCCCCGTGCACCCCTTTCGAGCCCTTTCCGTCTACTCTGCTGTTCTCGACCGTGAAACCCCGTTCATCATCTCCCCAAGCATGCAGGAGATCCAAACCCGAAAAGATACTTCCATCAACAATGGAAGCAAAGGGACCAGTGTCCCCGGAACCCTTCCCAAGATTTCACAGAAACAAATGGAGTTGGAACAGGTTTAACAACCTCTGCATGCATTCAACATACGGGAAATGATTTACAGGAATCGGTACACTTCTTCTTATTTCTTCCTTCGACTCCCCGCCGGCGCCTAGCAGGCGCCTAGAGCTTCAAAGTCTCCAGAATCGTCTTGACGCCCCAAGCACCGGGGTCGGCGACGTGCTCCTTCTGGAGCTGGTCGCTCTCCACGTACGCACTGCGTCCCGCCTTGGCCACCAAGTTCTTCGTCTCCTCAGCAGCTTCTGCAGCGAGCTTGACGGCGTTGGCCAAATCCTGCCCACCCGTCTTGTGCGCGGCCTCGATGAAGGCGGAGAGGGGGTCGACAAGGGTTCGAGAGGGGCGGCGGGCGCGGGTGTAAGTGTAAAGCTTGGCCAGCGCCGACGAGAGCGCGGACTCCCAGTGCGCAGGGGTGAGGATGGAGCCCTGGGTAATGGATTGGGATTGGAAGCCCTGGGCAAGGGCGGAGAAGAAGATCCTGTAAGAGCGGGTGGTTTCGTGAGCGAACAGGGTATCGTTGATAAGTAAATATTTTTGTCACTCACGAGTACAGTGCGCCACTGGTTCCCCCCATGGCCTCCTCCGCCACCTGGGCAATTGCGATCAACGAGGAAAGGACATTGTCTCCTTGGATCTTGCCCTTTTCGATCAAGGCGAGAACACCTAGTGATAAAGCTCAGTTCCCTGCTCACGAACGCGATCCGTCGATGTTCGCACCTTGAGCACCAGCCTGTATCAACGGCGTAAGCTATCAGACCATGCGAGGCAGTCAGAATGGCTTTCTTACCTTGAGCGTAAGTCCGGCGTCGCCATCTCCCGCAATAGTATCCATGCGGGTGATCTCAGGCTCAGCTGCGATGAGAGCTTTGCAGACATTATGGATGGAGGAGACGAAAAGGTCGGGGTTCTCAGCCTTAATCTGGAGAACGTCGCCCTGGGAAGCGTCATCAGTCTTTCCCTGCACCACCTGCTGGTTAGCAGCAAGGGGCTCCTTTCCGGCAGTCCACTTCCATCCGAGAACCTTGGGCTTCTCGTCAATCAAAGAGATGATGTCCTCAGCGGAGGGCTGGGAGGCGTCCTTGCCGGTCGGGAGCAAGAGCAAGGTAAGAGAGAAACCGGGCATATTGAGACTGGTCTGAGATGGGTGTCAGTATACTTTGCACTAGTTGCAGTTGTTGGAGCACGGACGAACCATGAAGGTACCAGAAAGGATCCTGGCAAGCTTGAATCCCCTCTCGCCAAGCTGCTTGCGAGCCTCGGCGACGATTCCACCGAGTTCGAGTTCGTTAACACTGCCCAAGTTGTTCACGAGTAGGATAACGTTGTCGTTGCCCTTGAAAGGAAGGAAGGAACGCTCGGGATCGTCAACGGAGGTCAACATATCGAGGAGCTGCTTGATGAGCTCGGCAAGGGAGGGAATGGGGGAGACGCGCTTGTTACCGCTCTCGTTGTGGATACCCATACCGATTTCTACCTCGTTTTCGGGAAGGTTGCTTCGAAGCGAGGCGGTTCCAGGGACCTAAACCAGTATTAGATACCGTCGGTGCATTTATCCAAAGTCTTTTCTTACATGAACATGACCCAAGCTAGCGCCGATGGTGGCGACGTTCTCGCTCGCCCAGACGGCGGTCTTGTAGACGTCATCGAGAGAAGCGCCCCGGTTAGCAAGCGCGCCGGCAATCTTGTACACCAAAACAGTTCCTGCCAGTCCACTGGAAAGCCATTATTTAACTTTAACACATCCTGGGTGAGACGAGCACATACCGACGACCGACGATCTTGCCTTGAGAGCGACCGACGGCAACATCATCAGCGACGATGACGAAGCGAACCTTTTCGGCCTCAGAAGGGTGCCTGGCAGCATATTGCTCCTTGGCGAGACCGAAGTTGAGAATGTCACCGGTGTAGTTCCTATCAGACGGCGTCAATGAAAAGGCGCCCATCTTCCAAATGAAGCCTTACTTGACGATAATCACAGTTCTTTCCGAACGTTAGCGTACTGTGTTGTATGGGAGCGGGGACATAGCGTACCCCTTCTTGTTTCCGACAAGGTCAATACCCCGGCGAACCTGGCTCGCGTTGGGGGAGGCAAAAACGTGACCACAGACGGCGGCTGGGTTCGGCTGCCATTAGCGAGCGGAACTGATGGGTGGCCGCGACAATGTTTTACCTGTGAGCATGCCCTCTCCTAAGGCACGGATTAGAAGTCAGTTGTAAATTTGACCCGCGCTTTCTAGGGTACTTGCCTACGAATCCAGAGTGCGCAGGCTCGTGTCCAGAGCCCCCTCCACAGACGAGAGCGACCTTTTCCTGGTCATGCTCCTTGACGAAAAGAACTGCACAGATGCGTCAGAAGACGCGAACAAAGAAGACAATATGTGGCGAACTTTTGTTGTCGGAATCAAGCGCCAGAGAAGGATCGAGGTCACAGAGCCCCTTCAACGACTCGAGAACGAGAGTGTCGGCAGAGTTGAGGAAGTGCTTGGCTGCGATAGTGATGTCAGTAGACGTAAGCGTCGAGCAAGGCGCAGACATACATTGGATAGACATGATGGTGGTCGGTGGAGAAGAGCTGACTGAACTCAGGGGTCGCGATCGAAGCTCCACCGCGTCGCTGCCGGGCCTCGACGCGGTGCGCCTGGGGCACCGGCTAATTGCTACCCCAGTCACGCGGCGTCACGTGGAGCGATATGAGGGGTACGCGTTTTGGGCGGCGTCCAATCGATTCAGCTTTGTTTTTAATTGTAATGGCCTCCCTCCCTTCCCCAGCGAGCTCGCCGGCACTGGAACCTGCAGAGTCGAGCCCAGTAGTTGCCAGTCGAAAACGCCAACGGAGCCGCTCAATGCAGTCGGACACATCCAATTCATCATCAGTCAAGCGCACCGTATCCGATGGGACCCCTCTGGACCCCGCTGTGCGAAGTCCTAGCTCCGATCAGATGTCGACCTTGACCCTAGCCGACCCCAACCAGGAGATAGACTCCTACATGGCAGACCAGGGCGAGGCAGACATCCCTCCCACTATCTCCCTGACGCCACCCCAGAACAAGCCTTCTGTCCAAAACATGACCCCGGCAGAGAAGGTCGCCTTTGTGGAGGGTGGAAAACAGCGGAAGATGGAGGATGGGGAGACGTGGTACCTTGTGTCGAAGCAGTGGTACAAGCGGTGGCGGAAGGCATGCACAGGAGAGGTCGATAAAGATGGAGAGGTCTCGGAGCAGGAATTGGGCGCCGTTGATAATTCGCCCCTGCTTGAGGCGTCAGGCGACCTCATTTCCGACCTGACCGAGGGCATAGACGTAGAATTTGTTCCCGAAGACGTATGGAATGCATTCGCAACTTGGTTCGTTCTCCACAGCATTTGGCCCCTACAAACTTACAATGAGACTTTCACTTGTGCAGGTATGGACCCTCACAGCACCCATTTCCTCGACGCGTCGCAACTAGAGGGCTCTTCTCGAAAACTACCCACCTCGAAGTCTATCCGCTGAACTTCAAAGTCTACCGCCTTGTGGCAGACAGTCCCACCAACCTTTCGTTGGGTCCACCGGGTCCCACAATCGAAGCCTCCATAAGCGATTCTGTCAAAACACTCTGCACCAGGCTCGCCGAAGCGGTCAAGCCAGAGGGTACTACTCTCAACACCCCCTACCGTGTTTGGAAGCTAGAGTTTGACGATGATTGGAGGACCATCGAATTCCCTGTCGATAAGGTGAAGAATACAGAGGCTGAATGCGTCGAAGAAAGTGAGCAGTCTCTGGAAGACTATATTGTGGACAGTGGGGAAGCATTTGCCGTCGAATTCAAGGGGAGTGGTGGCTGGCTTCTCGATCTCGAGACGATGAAGGAGGCACCGCCCGCAATTGAAGGACCTCTCCCACTTTTCAAGTCTCAAGACGGATTCTTTAATCGAATGGGCAATTCCTCATCGACGACGGCTACTACGAAGACCAGCAACGACTTCTACAGTGGATTCGGCTCCAAGGCTTTGTCGAATGGCAAGGCATACACGAAGCAACTGGAACCCGGTACACTGGGTCTCGGCAATATGTACGTGTTTTATACGCCCGGTGCTGCTCGATGGCTTATGCGCAACAGGGGGAACACATGCTTCATGAATTCTGCATTGCAGTGTCTTGCTCACACGAAGGAATTGGCGGAATATTTCACGAGTAAGTACTTGCCTTTCCCAGTATGTACATCAAGACCTAACCAGGGTCTGGTAGGTGGGGTTTTCAAGGAAGAGTTAAATGTCGACAACCCTCTCGGAATGCAAGGCGCGATTGCCGAAGTCTTCGGCGCCCTCCTCGATCGCATATGGGCATCGAGTGGACCGTCGAACAGCTACACTCCGAGAGAATTTAAGCAGACGCTGCAGCGCTTTGCCCCCCAATTCAGCGGCTATCAACAGCACGACTCACAGGAGCTGGTGGCCTTCTTGCTTGACGGTCTTCACGAGGACCTCAATCGTGTTATCAAGAAGCCATACGTCGAGAAACCGGACTGGGAGGGAGGAGGAGATATTGAGTTGGCCAAGTTGGCCAAGGATTCCTGGGAGGGCTATATGCTGCGTAATGACAGCGTCATTGTTGACCTTTTCCAAGGCCAGTACCAGAGTACCCTAGTTTGCCCAGAATGTGAAAAGGTGAGTGGGCCTTGAACAAGCATTACACGCCTCTCATGCTGGCCAGGTCTCGATCACGTTTGATCCATTCATGTACCTCACTCTTCCCCTCCCAGTGGAGAGAAAGTGGAAACATACCGTTTATTACGTGCCTTGGGATCTCGACAAACCCCACGTCCAGGTGTGTGTCTCTCTGCGCGAGATGTCTGTCTACGACTTACTTATGCCCTGATCAAGGTACCCGTTCAAGTAAACCGTGAAGCCTCTTTCAAAGAAGTGCGCTCCCTTCTCGGACGCTGGATGGATACCGACCCTGACAATGTGAGTAGCGTCACTTTACACATTTCAAGCTTTCCCAAACCTGATTATTTTGCTTTAGCTCCTAACGATGGAAATCTTTCAACACAAATTTTACAAGAGTCTGGACGATCGATGCGCCGTCAGTGACGTAAACGACAATGACCTTATCGTTTGCTACGAACTCCCTTGCAAAGCTCGACAAAACTGGAAGTACGAAAAGAAGGACGACGACCCCTTCATCATTCCTATCTTCCTCACGGACCACAAGCCTCCTGCTGTTGTCTCTCGCCCCATGTATGGGACTCGGACCTCTCCATCATACTTTGGATATCCCATGATTGGGGTCATCGAACAGGAACAAGCCAAGAGCGTGGACGCGATATACGATTCGGTGATCGCCCGCCTGGAGCGATGGACTTCCAACGCGCGGGACCTCTACGTATGGGTGGCGTCGTCGGACGAGGCCGTGACCGAAATCTCTCCTCAGTCGGGCTACAACCCCACAATGGAGTCGGTTACAGAAATCACCCCCGAGGGAGATGTGAGGGAGGTCCAGCAACCTGTGGAAGAGGCAGATATATCGGACGAGAAGAAGATGGACGTGGACGTGGTGGAAGACGGCACGGTCACCCCGCGTCCCATTCGTACGAAGAAAGACCTCTTTGACCTCCGCCTCCAGTCGGATCACAAGGATTATGGTAGCAGCTTCGGGGGTTATGGGACGCACAAATGGGATACTTGGGAAGGGAGGAAGGCTGAAGCGGAGAAGCTTAAGAGAGAAGTCCTCCTGAAGGAAAAGGACGCGCTGTACTGCGAGTTCGACGAGAACATGAAGGCATACTTCTTCGGCGAGCCCAAGATGTACGAGCATTCTCGATGGGGGCAGTGGATCGACTTTGATCATCCTGAATTGGCTGAAGCGAAGAAGGCTGGAGCTCAAAAGAAGAAACAAGGGCTGTCTTTGGAGGATTGCTTGGAGGAGTTCGTTAGGGAGGAGCAATTGGGCGAGGATGACCTCTGGTACTGCCCGCAGTGCAAGAAGCACCAACAAGCAACGAAGAAGTTCGATCTTTGGAAGGCGCCTGATATCCTCGTCGTTCATCTGAAGCGATTCAGTAACAACAGGATCCTCCGTGACAAGATCGACACCCATGTCGATTTCCCCGTGGAAGGTTTGGATCTCTCGGACAAGGTTGGAGAGAGGGCTGTGGCGAAGAGGCTGAGGGAGCAGGGCGTCGAGCTCGAGGAATTCAAGGATCTCAACCTGGATGAACCCCTTTTGTATGATCTCTTTGCCGTCGACGAACACATGGGCGGTCTTGGCGGAGGTCATTATCGAGCCTATAGTTCCAACCATATGGATGGAAAATGGTACCATTTCGACGACGGTTACGTCTCCTCCTCGGACGCCTCAAAAGCAGTGGTATGTGGGATGATTTCCACTCACAGCCTATACTAACGTTGCTTTTTTTCTCGGTACAGAACCCAAATGCATATCTCCTTTTCTACCGTCGTCGCACCAGCACGCCCCTCGGGGGTAGGACGCACGAGAAGGTTGTGGCCCGTCAGGAATCGGCTTCCCAGACCCAAGCCGCGTCTCCAGAGCCAGAGGCTGTCGAAGGCCAGCTGCCTACGCCTCCGAGCGAGCCAGACGGTACCATGCCATTGGATGATACTAGGAGCACCATGAGGAATCTAGAACTGGCACTGGCAAAACAGACTCGTGACCAGGACGCGAGAGATGCTGGAAGCATTCCCTCACCTCCAATGGACGACCTCCCCGATTTCTTCGAAGACAACCAAACAGACCAGCTCGTATCCGACTCTTATGATACTGTTTACCCTTACACTCATGGCTTCCCCCTTTCAGATCGCTTCCGTAAATCCTCCCCTACATCTTCCAACGAAGCAGAGGGTGACCCTGCCGACTTCGACAGTAGCGACAATATCTGGGATCCCACATATTCCAGCAACTATTCCTACAATTTAGATTATGAGATTCCGGGGCCTGCTTGGGACGAGACGGAGAGCAATCAAGGGTCGCCTTCCTACTCCGTAGGATCGGGAGAGAGTCCCCTGGAGGAGGAGGAACTGAACCCCGCAATGGACGATGGCAGCACCGTGGACGTTTCCGTGGACACCGTACCTACGACTACCGATAGCATTGTGGACGAAAAGAAAACGAAGTAGATCATCACATCGTCATGTATTTCTGCAATCTTTCCTTCGAAGTTTGGCATACTTATTACTTCTTGTACCTGTACCATTTGGTCTACTAATGACTTGCAAGGTTTATTCTAAATAACGACTCTAACGATTCTGTACATAGTCCCCCATTTGCTTTCAAGTTGCCGCAATCCTGTCTACTACATAATTACTATCAGTCGCGATCAAAGTCCGTCACGGGAAGGGTCACTAAATGAGAAACAAGAGGGACCTTACACCTTTCGCAAGTATGACATGAGTCGAATTCCTTCAGGCCTCCTGTATCTGGCCGTTTACAACCCCACACTACGCCCCAAGCAGCCTTTTGATGAGGACGATGAAGATGCAGAAGAGCAGGCCCATATTCTGTTCTACACATCCAGAGAGAAGGCAGTATCGAGGGATCGGATGCTCCGGCAGATTGGGCTTGCGAAAGCGCTCGTGAACTTCGCAGAGTACGTCTTTCTCCATCGAGTACATGGAAGTCGCAGCTAAGGTCCATCTGCAGGCTGTTTAATGCGAATGACAAATGCGAAAGCATCCACTCTCAATCGCGGCGGATGGTCCTGGTCTCCCCCGAACCCAACTTTTGGTTCATTGCAGTTAGTCCGAAACCACCATTTCATGTCACGCCTATCGTAATCGGGTTGTAGGCTGTTGAACTGCCCAAGAAGTCGCAATCGTCGTCGTCGAGCAGCAGTAAGAGTACCGTGAAAGGGAAGCCCAAGGCCTCGACGAGCAAGGCGCAGCCAGCGGCGGAGGTGGTGTACGACTACGAAGACGGCACGGTGCATGACCTCGCGATCCGGAGCCAGATTCTGCATGGCTATGAGAAGTTTAAGCTTCTGCATGGGTCGTTTACGTCGATCCTCGATGACCTGGGCCAAGAGGGGCTGGAAACGCGGCTGGAACGCTTCTTCACGCCATGGGCGTGGTCCTGGGACTTGGAGGCCAAGCCTCAGATTGCCGAGCTATTAGGTATGTCCCATTGAAACAAACTGCGCGTTTGAATTGCGTATAACTCGTCTAGGTTTACCTTTGCAACCATACCACAGCGTCCTCACCCCCCTTCTCGATGGTTACTCGGCGACTCTCCCAGAAACCGTTATTCCGGTCGTGCTATCTCAGACCCACATTATCCCATCCACACGATATATCTCAGCAGCCTACCCATCTGCCCTTGCAGAGTATCTCATGGCCATGATACCCCCTCCTACGGCGCATGCAGAGGACCCAATGGCTTCGTCCGTGGATACAATCCAACAGCGTAACCCTGACTCCAAGTCCAAAGACTCGACCGGCCTCTTCAGCCTTCCCACCGTCAACATGAATGTGAACATGGATATGCGGAAGTGGAATTGGCAGAGCTACCTTACCTTCGGAAAGGGCGGGGCAGGGTCCTCAAAGTCGAAGAAAGAGGAGTCTAAAGGGGAGGATCAGAAGGATGCAGAAGAGGTGCCAGTGCCCCCAGAAGGCAAAGAGGAAGTGCCAGAGACTTCTGAAGAGGACAGCTCGTCACCGAAGAGCACAGTCGAGCTTGACTCGAAAGCCTTGGAAGACGCTCTTTCTTCGGAGGGCAGCTTGACGACTGCAGCTACAAGTGAAAGTGAAGCTGAACATAGTCCAGAACCACAAGAGGGGGGCGAAACGGTGGCAGAGAACCCTGACCCAGACACCGACACTGTTGATGAAACAGACGCACCAAGCGACGAAGACAGTGCTGCTTTACAGGCTGACTTAGTATCCTCTTCGCCGCAGTCCTCCATGACTATCCTCCCGAGGCCTCGAGCTCCATCTACTCGGTCGCCAACACCTGTACCGACGTTTACATCTCGTAGAGTAAATCTGGCATCGTCAGAAGATTCAATAGCCACCAAGAAACGAGAGGTGCATTATTATATTGTCAGTCCCTTTATGCCTTCCGGCTCAACAATTCTGGCCTAATTTACGTTCAATAGCGCAACGCCACTATGATAGCACTCGTCGCAGATCCTGGGCCACCCTCGCTATCAGAAATGGAGGAGGTTCTATCAGTAGCAGCTGAGCATGTCATCTCCCTGCTAGATGATATAGAGATTACGACACAGAATGCTGCTCTAAGTAAACTCTCCGAGTCTCTGCCCACCGCGAGCAAGATTCTGCAGACTCCTGACCAGTACGCGATATCTACTGGGCGATATTTCCTCCAAAGCCCTGGCTTCACATCGAATTCGAGTCATTTGCAGAACGCTACAGCTTTAATGGATATGTTTGTATTCCCTTTGCCCGTTGACAGACCGAGCTGGGCTGACATAAACCAACCATTTGCAGGGACCCAGATGTTCTAGAAGTTTACTCTCGCGGGCAGAACCCACAGTACTGGCATGTAGCCAAACGTGGTCTGTCGACATCTGAGGAAAGTCCGTCAACGCGCCGAGGTACAGCCTATCTTGAGGTATTCAAGAAGGAGGCGAGTTTACCAGATGTTGATAATGTCTTGGCCGGGATACTGAGGAAATCTGGTATCGCTGAGAGTGGGCTGCTGTAAGCTTCTTTTAGGATGTGTTGGTTTACTCTCTGTGTAGTTTTACAGAATGTATTTTGCTCGGTTTGTCCGTCGTTTGGACAATAAGCGCTCAAGTTGGCGCCTTCCCTCAAGGGCGGATGAGGTACGTGGGTTCAAATATCTCCCGTAGAATTTTTGTCCTGGCTGGTAGAGGCACAAAATTGGGGCAGACCGCGCCTGACTTTCGGGATGCCACGATTACCATGTTTCAAGCTGGTTTCAAGTTGGACATGCCACTACGTGATGACCTTCTGGTGAATCACATGTATTGCAGCTCATGCGTGAACCGAGCGGTATATCAGGCACTGCTATGCTATCGAGAAAGAGACACTGGACGTGGAGAGGAATACGTAGAAATGCACGGTTCATCTTCAAACCCACGCAGACGCCCACCATGGGTAGCCTACTGAATATATAAGGTCCTGGTCCTCCGGGTAACTATACACCATTGTCCATTTTCTTCAGTCGCTCAGGTCAGAATCAGCGTCCTTTGGTGTGGAGGGTGGCAGCAGCTGACTGTGCCCGTTGGCCATGAATCTGAAGATCGCCGTATCGAGTTTACGGTTTACAGACGCTGATACGTATTTGTACTGTTTGGTGGCCACAGTGGGTGCAGCTTTGGGGCCAGTGATGTCGCGTCCGGTGCTTTCATTCCCATTGCATTTGGGAGAGCAGGGAGGAGGTGCTTCGCCCAATCCTGGGAGAGTGTTGGCGAGAGAGGGAGGCGACTGGCTCTTTTCTATTGATTGGGTTCCTGACGGGGCCTGGTCTGCGACTTCAGGTAGGTCATATGTTGCTTGGGACATGTTGTCTGGTGATGATGATGGGCTAGTCACAATGAAGGAGGAATTGGGATGGAGTGAGAGGATTAAAGCTTGGGGCGTGAGGTATTAAACTGCTGGGGTGGGCTTGACTGCCTGAAGGAAAATCGCTGACCTTTTTATGCCTTTCCTCATACCACACAAATACTGCACGCGGCCTTCAGTGGCGCATTACGAGGTGGCATCATAAGGTACCATTGCACCCACCCTAACTCCCACAGCTGAGCACAAGAGCCATAGTGAAGTGTAAACATCGATAATGCAGCACAATAAACCCCAGAAGAATAAGAATGCACAACGCCTTTTGTGGGCGCTTGACCAACTATCCATGGGAACAAAAGAGAGGGTGACCATCGATACTATAGGTAACGGCTGCCTGCAAACGCGAGCGTCTTACCCATGAAGACTCGAGAACAATATTTTGCCCAAAAATGGACTCGTAGGAGAAGCATGATGGGGTGGTATGTGGACCCACAATAGCGAGGTGCATTAGAGGCGCTGGGCCACCTGTTTGCGTTGTTAAGGTTGCTTTAGCAATCGAGATCGGGGTGGTACGCACGCAGTCGGTCCGTGGAAAGTACTAGGGCACAAATTTCTTCTGACCCAGTGACGGAGACCAGACATAACAGCATCTATAGGGCGCTAGTCGGAGTACGCATCTGGATGATAAACAGGGAGAAACGTCGAAGTTCTTCCATCTGAAAGAACAATGTTTACCCTGGATTCCATCTGAGGATATTTTGCTCAAATTTTCGAGTTTCCTTAGACTCACTGTCATGGCAAGAGACAAACCCTGGAATCACACGAGTCGGAGTCCATTAACGCCCACGATTATCGTGAGTCGATCTGACTAATCATTGGTAAGCCGCATCACCCATGGATTGACGCCGCCTATATGCTCCTCTCTTCTCTTTCTTGAACTTCCCCAGCGAAACCGACCGACTCCATTATACTGAATCGCGCAAAATGTCTACAGAAGAAGATATCAAAAGCCAGATAGCTAGGCTCACAGGTTCGTTGCATCCCTACCTTGCACACGGATGCGGGATAAAGGGCGTTCGTCCACACCTTTCCGCCGTGGCTTCTTTCCCTCCTATTTTTACTGATGATTCGACCAACTGCAGCAACTATAAATCAGCACAAGTCTACTGCGAGCAGCAGTGGTTATTCAGGTCACGCACCATCGGATCGCGGGCGTGGAGGCTATCGCGGATACGGCTACAACAACAGCCATTCGTCGTACAACTCGCATTCTGGTTATAACTCCGGGAACAGGTGGATGAACAATAAGTATGTCCGGCCTGGTCTGGAAACAGCTTCTACCTCTACTGTGTCTACATCCGGCGATGCTTCCCGCTCGAAGGCACCCGCTGCAGCCGTAACCGGCGCCTCAACTTCCAGTGGTAATGCTTCTCTGGGTCCTTCGAATGACGAAACCGATAGAAGTGTTTTAGGAACTGCGGCTGTTACTCAAACTTCGACAACAAGTACAACATCGGTGGACGGGAAAAAGGAGGTTGTTATCGGCGGTGTTGCCTTTGAAAGCTCCGCGAGATCGTTAGTTCGGAAAGATTGTGCGCCCCTTCTTCCTTATATCTTTCTTTTCGGTGATATATAACGACGGCGTGTAGTGCCAAAACCGAAGCCATCAGCATCCAAGCCACCATCGTTCGCATATGCTCGCAAGGCAGGGCATCTGATAGCGGCGTCAAGAACGTATAAGCCCAAGGCACGACGGGGACGTGGTCGCAACATGACACTAGATAATACCCGCAAGTCGTGGAGGTAAGCCGCACTGATTGCCCCCCAGATGTTTGATCTATTAACGCTTTACCAGTGAACGCAATGAAATGAAGAAGCGCAAGTATCTCAATAAACCTTGTCCGCGGTTCACTACAACAGGTGCGCTTTTGTTTGATGCTTTTGCTTTGACAAGAGTGACGGTTGCCCATCCAATAACACATCATCTACCATCTCTATTCGGGATTTCCATTTCTTTTTACAGGAACTTGCACTCGTGGATTGACATGCATGTACCAGCACGATCCTGCCAAGATCGCTGTGTGTTGGAACTACCTCCAAGGGAATTGTACAAATACCGCCGAGACTTGCAACCTCTCACATGAAGCAACACCCGAGCGGACGCCTGTCTGTCTGCACTTCCTGAACAAAGGGCGGTGTACGAGGGTTGGGTGTTTGTTTCCTCATGTCAATTTGGGCAAGAAAGAAGGAGTGTGTCGCGACTTTGCGGTCCTCGGCTACTGCGAGAAAGGCTGGGACTGTGACAAGCAGCATGTCAGGGAGTGTCCCGATTTTGCTGAGAACGGTACATGCCGCACCAAAGGGTGCAAGCTGCCTCATGTCATTCGAGCCACCCGGGGGAGAAAGGTGGCCCCCACTCCAACGGCCACAGTGGAACCCATGGGCGATCCGAGCTCTGCATTGCCTCCCGGCGTTGTTACTGACCTTGGTCCTAGCGAAGAAGAAAGAGCCATACTCTTTGCAGAAGACGGGCATATGGGGGACGAGTTCATCTCGCTGACGTTTCACGAAAGTGACGAGTCAGAGGAGGAAGAGAGTGGAGATGAAGAGGAGGCGGACGAGGAGGGCGATGATGCTAACGACGACGCCGAGAGCGATGAGGAGAACGAAGAGGGGTCCTCAGAAGAAGGCGGAGAATCCTCAGAGATGACCTAGTACAGCCTGTATTATATCGAGAATTTAATGTTTCTTTTGTGCGGTTTTATGTTTGAGCAGCACAGCCACTTTGCGAGGTTGTGTTGCAATTGAGACTCAGTCTGTAAGGCTTTGACCGCGACCACATCGTCTCGATATGACATGGACTCCTCTCAGCGCCGCCATCGACGGGCGGTTTCGACGCCCAAGAACATGCCTTCCACCGTGATTCAGTCAACTTCCGGCACCTCGTCCTCCTCTACGCGACATGCCTCCACTTCCTCCGCCCCAGATCATCCACGACACCGACGAACCTCCGCGTCCCGGATAATGAATTCGGTCAAGCGGTCCCTTACACCGTCCTCCTCAAAACATAGAAGCTATGATAGGACATCGTCGCGTTCGGGCGTGTATTCGACGCCGGAAGAGCGCATGCCCCCGCAGCACCGTCAGCCAGCACATTTTATGACCTCGGACGAGCGACTGGCTGGCTTTGCACCACCCACCATAGAGCAGATTGCCATGGGCCTCCACGTCTCCAGGACACCACACCTACGACCTCTGGGACAAGGACGACACCGTGGGACCAACTCGGTACCCATGCTACCCCCACCGCCCGCCCGCTCGTCGATGAAGAAACAAGCTTCGCCAAGCTCGCCGCCGCACAAACACAGCGATAGCGTGTCTTCAGACAGCAATAACCCTCTGAAGGGACCGTTTGCGGGGTCTTCGACGACAGTAACGAGCGTGACGACAACTCCCAGCTCCGCGCGCTCCTCAGGGGCGTGGTCCTCCTTTTCCAAATTCAGGATGGGGAGATTCCTTGGCTCTGGTTCGAGATCCAGCTCAGCACCGTCATCATCCATCCTATCGACCCCCGTATCATCTCCGAGGCATAGCACCAGCGAGTTTGACCAGGCGCAGAAAAAGGCTGTTAGGTTCGAGGAGGATGACTGAGCCCACCGAGGCCGGCATTTCGGCAGACGACACGTCTGCCTGCGAAGCGTAATCTACCCCTCCCCTCCGTTAATTATAGCGACACCCCTGCTTCGCCCGTCGGTTGAAAGTGTGGTCCTTGACCCTCTCCACCATCCCCACTTTGCGCAGTTCAGACACGGTGCTGTACCTATTCCCCTTGCACAGCGGAATTTGGTCGGACGGATGTGGGTCGGCCATGTTTCAGGTATCTCGGAACTTGCGAGCGTCTGTTTTTCTTCCGGGCTTTCTCCAGGTTCTTTCTCTTTCTTTGGCATGGGCGTGCAGGTACTCTTTGTGACATCATAGGCACACTTACAATACGCGCATCTATTTCGGCCATGGGGATTTCTTGCATATCCATGTTTTCATCGTCCCGTCATCGTTATTTATCTCTTTCGCATTGTGTGGTACAATTACACTTTTTACTATCATTATTGTTGGACGTTGTAGAAAGACCTTGTTGTATAAATCGCTTGTTAGATATCGTTATTATGGCTGCGCTGGGCTTCTAAATTTCAGCGCTTGATTCAGAGCATACGCAGTTGGCGGCGGCGCAGGGGAGAGCCTGAGAATTTCTGGCGGGGCCGTTGCCGATCTTCGTTTCACCTTGATTCCGCTCAGATTCCGCTTTGATTCCGCTACGCACTCCGGAACCGCTGCACAGCAGGCACACCAAGCCCTCTGCATCCTCCCTCTCCTCTCGAATTGCTCAGCCGACCGGTGCGAGCGTATAGACGTCCCCTAATATCGACCATCTCAGTAGACAAGCTTGAGCGATCATGGCCCCGGTGGAGACAGAGTATTATGATTTGGTGCGCTACAATCCTGGCTTCGAACGGGTGTTCTGTACTCACTGAGAACGTTGTGGAATGGCTATCGCTGATATAGCTCGAAGTGTCAGTTGATGCCGATGATACTGCGCTGAAGAAGGCGTATCGGAAGCAGGCTATGAAGGTGAGCTGCCCAATGCCTACTCTTTGATCAGCTGGCCCGAGGGCGACCGACGGGACGGCGTATCTGCGTTGTTTCTGGCTTCGGAGGGATGTGTGCTTAGCGTGCTGGCTCGGATGAATGTTTTGGCTCTGGCCCGGTGTATTGGGATGGGTTGAGGTGGTTTGATACACCTTGAGCTTGTTTGGCGAGAGTTTCAGCTACGAGGAGATTGGGCGCTTGCACTGCGCTGCGGTTGTTACTTTGTTATGGGCTTGGGTTGATATATGCTTGCAGTGGACTGACAGTGGCCCTTCTCCCTCGATAGTACCACCCGGACAAGAATCCATCTCCTGAGGCCGAGGAAAAGTTCAAGGATATCAGGTATGTCGTCATTCCCCTCAGCCCATGATATTCGCTCGGTCCATGGGCTGCCCTACTGTCCTCACCACTGACTCGGCCTTGAATCTAGTAAAGCGTACTCAGTGCTGTCAGACGGGGTGGGTCGTTTGGGATTGAGCATCCTTGCTGTCACTGACCGGTGTCTGTTAGAATTTGCGAGCGGTCTACGACAAGAATGGCAAGGGCATGGTGCGTGAACTAGCTGATTAATGGCGGGCTCGGTCTCACAGTACTGTCTAGGTCGATAAGGAGGGCAATGTCACCATGGACGATGCAGCAGGATTCTTCGCTAATGTCTTTGGTGGCGAGAGATTCGTCGATTATGTGCGTAGTTCTATCCACCCTGTCCGAGTTCTCCTCCTCAAGGATATGTGACTGTAGATCGGCGAAATCACCATCATGAAGGACATGACCTCTGCAGCGACAACGATGATGACTGAAGAGGAGAAGGCCGAAGTCGAGCGCTCACTGAACCCTCAGAAGGAAGACGGTCCCAAGCACGTTACAGCCGAGGCCCACCCTGTTCCTGCTGCCGCTTCCACCACCGAAGCGCCAACCACAGGCGCAGTACCGGTTTCGGCATCCTCGTCCACTGACCCTGGACTCTCAGCAGCCAATGCATCGCCTTCGTCTCCCCCTGCCCCGAGCATCAGTGGCTCGACAGCTGCTAACCTTGCAGAGGAGAAGGAAAAGGAACGTCTGCGCAGGCTGGAGCAGCGCGAGAAGCTGAGAGAGCAGGACAAGGAGAGGCGGAAGGCGATGGAAGAGAGGGTTGCGACACTTACAACGAAGATGATTGAGCGCATACGGCCGTTTGTTGAGGCGAAGAATCCTGGGGCAAAGGATGACCCTGAGACTCAGGCGTTTGAGAAGCGGATGATGTTGGAAGCTGAAGATTTGAAGCTTGAGAGCTTTGGTGTCGAGGTAAATCCCTTCCTGCAACTTGATGAAATTGTGAGATATGCTTATCCTGCGCATAGCTTTTACATACCATCGGCTCGGTGTATATGATGAAGGCTTCATCGTTCCTCAAGTCGCGCAAGTTCTTGGGCATGTGAGTATGCTCAAGCTTTGGTAGCAGTGTTTCTGACATAGGACATCTTATAGTCCCGGATTCTTCTCAAGACTCAAGGAGAAGGGCGCCTACGCCAAGGATCTCTGGGGTGTTATCGGTAGCGCGTAAGTTCGACCTCTTCCAGATCCTTTGTGTCCCTGACTAATTGGTATTAGGCTTGATGTCCGAGGGGTGATGCTGGTACGCCCATATTCTCTCTTTTGCCATTCTGGCCTAATGCCTTCGCGTTTTCCAGGCTATGGAGAAGGCTCAAATCAAGGGCGATGTTCCGGAAGAAGAGCTGAGAGCCCTTGAGATGGACGTGACAGGAAAGGTTCGACGATGTCCTTGACCTTCCCATCTCTAGGACCTTTTTGACCATATCCCTATCAGATCCTTCTCGCGTCGTGGCGCGGAGCTCGGCTGGAAGTTATCACCGTCTTGAGAGAGGTACGCCTTTTTAGATATACGCCTCCATGGCATCAACGTCCTGATTTTTTGTGGTAATCGTTCTCTATAGGTGGTCGACAATGCTTTGAAAGAACCTGGCCAGCCTGACGTGGTTCTGTATAATCGGGCTAAGGCACTTTTGCTTGTCGGTGCGATCTTCAAATCGACACAGCCTGATGAATCGGATGAGGAGCGACGAGAGTTGGAGAGGTGAGTTTGAAGTCTGGGATTGGTATTGTTGAACACCGCTCACACTCTTAACAGAATGGTCGCAGATGCTGCCAAACCCAAGCCCAAGAAGGGGTCGAAATTCAAGGCCGCCGCCCACCCCACCAAGGAGGCTGAGAAGCCCACAACTCCCGTTGCTGAGAAGGTTGAGGAGGCCGCCAAGGATTGACGAGGGCTTGACAGGCCACGTCCTTCGTCTTTAACCCTGAAGGTTAAAGCGATAGACGAGATATGATACCCCGATTTTCGTCGCCCTTTCGCTTTGCAAACCATTCCTCTCTGACTTCAACACTAACACACACTTCTCCGTTCATCCTTCTCTGAAATGCTGGTATCTAACTCTAATCTGGAAGTGTTCTTTTCTCTATACTATCCTCGACTATATCGCGGTAGAATCAGTTTTTCGTATCATCTTAGGACCGGAGGTAGAACTAATATCGTGGTATCTTATGGATTATAGATCGTCAGCTTGTTACGTTGTGTTATGCGTTCAACTAGGATATGTATGTCGTATTTCAGGCACTCCTGTCCATGTTGTGACCGGAGATGGACCGCTGTCGAGCTCGATGCCCGAGGGATCGACACAGTTCAGCAAATATCGCCACCCAACTGGGCGTCTACTCAGTTCGCTAAAAGCACCTCGCAAATCGGGGGCTGTCAGTCCGCAGTTCGACTCAGGTCCGAGCCACATTTGCTTCTAGATCATAATCATATCCGGGCTACTGTTTTCTTATTTTGAGGCCACCATATCCTCCTCCGAGTCGACTTTGACTATGAAACCTTCTTCAACAACCCATTATTACCACAAATACTTCCGTCCTCAAAGACCGGGGCCAATACCGGAGTACATGAGACCTTGATGAGACCGGTGTCTAAGCGGCGTCACACCCCTTATTGAAGACTTGGCCGAGGCTGTTCACGGCTTTCCAGCCCCCCGCAGCATCCTTGCTTGCTGGAAGCATAAAAGTGCTGTAAACTCGATACTTGGCCTTTCACAATGATCCTCGACCACAGATTTTCGTTGAGAAAGACAGCAGCTGCACCGATGAACCCAGCTGTAAGCAGCGCTCTTAATGGCACCCCAGAATCATGGTTGACGCTTAATAACAGGCTGAGAAGGAGGAAAAGCCACCCCCGTATACGCAGTCGAGCTACCCGACATATGACAGCAACAAGCCCTTGCCATCCCCTTTGCTTACGCCTCCTCCGACTCATCCTAGACGGCAGACCTCGCACGGGCAACTCGTCCAGGCGGCAGAACTCAAGCCATACCCCACACCTACACCATCGGCGTCATCCTCGAGGCTTGCCGATCCTTTATCACCACCCGCAGCCCCAGATCCACCCCCAACTGTAAACCAAGTCCACTTGCTTTCGAAGAAAGAAGACATCATCGGTACGTCTTAGATGTAGATGCTTCATGTTCCAGGTCATATCCGGACTATAGCGTTTTGCTCAACTTCCTTTCCCTCCAGGAACTTTCTACGTTGATCCCCTTATACCTACGCTCAACCCCGGCAAGCGCAAGAAACGCGGCAAGCGGGCAGCTTCTTTGCCCCATGCTTCATTTCAGACACGCTCTGGAGCTATTGGGCTTTCGCTTGCCACTACGGGGAATGTGCTAGATTCGTCAAAGGCGGATATCACAGTTGCTAGCAAGACGGGGAATATTGAGATACGATTGGTGAGCCTCAGACCTCAGTTTGTATGAATGTCAGAATTGATATCTGATCTCCGTATGCCTACAGTTGCCTACTCCCCCTACACGACCGCGCATCGCTGTAGACATTACATCACGTTCAGGTTAGTCGGCGCTGCGTAATTTTGACATGAATAGGAACTGACCTTCTCTGTTGTAGGCGATATAATGGTTTGGCTGCCCGAGACTTTCTCCGGGGTTATCCAACTACACACAAAGAAAGGCGAACTACACGTATTGCCGAGTCTCGTCAAGGTCGCTCAGGTTCTTAAGAGCACAGACAAAGAGGCCATGTTGCTCATGGGCTCTGGTCCCCGTGGGGAGGAGAGCTCCCAGACGGACCTATGCCAGCTGAATTCTCGGTCGGGCAAAGTCATCATCGGACTAAGCGGAAAGGACAAGCACCCACAGGAGACTGGGTTCTGGAAGAAACTTTCTTTATTCTTCAGCGGTTAGCCGCTCGGGGTTCGTCTCTTCTCCCTGTTGTCTTTTTGGATTGGATCATGTTGCCGTGGACTATGGGCACATCTCTGGCTTGCTTCTGTATGTACTCTTTACCATTTCATTCTAATACAAGTATGCGAATTTCCTTTCTTTAACGTCAGATCTTCGTTTCGAAATCTCTTCCGTGCATGCAAAAGGGGAACTCAAGATCCAGTGAGCCTGCACGACAGCCATAGGCGGAAGCAGATCAGCAAATCATATTCTGTGTGCCACGCCCCTTGCCAACCTTGCGAGGTGCTACTGATAGGTGGAAAGTTAGGTCGGGAAGGTTGATATGAACAGATGGAGGCGTCTGAAAAGTGTATCCTGTCACCTGGAAGGAGTTCAAAGAAAGGGCAGAAGCCATGCGACTATAAGAACCAAACGTCCCTCAAGGCCGATGTTGGCGGAACGAGCCCTGGATCCACCATACCGTGACCGATTTGCGCTGTAACAGCTCGGACTAATTGACCTCAATGATCGCAGACTGAAATTCTGGATCTCAGCTACGATCTGAGAGTTATTCTTCAAAATGATCCATCTTTTCTCAATGCATTTTGCAATTTCACCTGCATTCCCCTCGCTCTTCTCATGGACTCTCTTTCTCCTCTACCTGGTTGCTTTGGTGGTATGATATCTCGGCGTACCCAGCGGAAAAAGCAGGGGCCGTCTACACAAGCGCCGAGGCCAGCCTCGCCTGGCCCGAGCACGAGCACTGGTAGCACCTGCTGTACGCCCCACGAAAAGCAACTCTTGGTGAGTTTGCGTATGCTCAGCATCGAAGTGGAACTGAAGCTTTCTTCAACATAGGACAAGGACGTCGAGTCCTACAGCCCTTGCTGCGATTTTACCTACGTGGTAGACGGGGACGACCAAGGATGGTTGCCATCAGAGCTCCCGCCGTCATATACCACGACGGGAGAGAGTGCAAATGACCATTCGGTAGCGCAGACTATTGACGACACAGTGGACTCCTTCAACGCTAAGCTCAGAGAGCTTAGCTGCAAAATCCATGGTGAGAGTGAACCTTTGCCATGCCGTAGCTTGAGTGGGCCTTTCTAAAGCCATTCCACTCCAGCTCACCCTGAGCTCATGTTCGAAGAGAGGTGGGTCTCCCGGCATCCACACTATCTGCACAGATCGAGGATAACCGACCTTTGCTCAACGATAACGTCCTTCCTCCTTATCCAGATATGCTCACGACCTTCTGACGGACTTCATGTCTGGGCAAGGTTTCTTGGTTACCAAACATTATCTGGGGCTTCCGACCGCCTGGCGGGCTGAATTTAGCTACGGCAGTGGGGGTAGAGTTGTGGGCATTAACTCGGAGATGGACGCGTTGCGTGGGCTCGGCCATGCGTGCGGTCATAACCTTATTGCGGTGAGCGGTGTCGGGGTCGCTTTGTCACTGAAGGCCGCCATGGAGGCCCATCGAACGCCCGGGAAGATTATCTTGCTTGGGACACCAGGTGAGAGCATCCGTTCGATCATTGCCATTGATTGTGGGATTTTGACCGATAAGTTCGCTAGCTGAGGAAGCAGGTGGAGGGAAGATTATCTTGCTGGAACGTGGCGGGTACAAAGAGATGGACGTGTGTATCATGTGAGTGAATAGTGACGAACTGTAGATTCATCGTAGTGGATCTCATTTAAATTACGAACTGTATACAGGTGTCACCCCAGTCCCGGGAGTGAACGCTCCGCCTCTGTAGGACCTACGATAGCAATGCAGGCTATCGAGGTCGAATACTTTGGCCAGAGGTTTGTCAATAGTCAACTATTACTCACGCCCACCTCCCTGGTACTCATCTACCCCATTTTAGTGCCCATGCCGGGGCTGCCCCATGGTACGCACGTTACCCTATGTTTTTGACACGCCAGGAGCTAAACCTCGGGGATAGGGAAGGAACAAACGCCCTTGACGCCGCCTTTCTTGCGTATTCGAGCGTATCATTACTCCGACAACAGATGAAACCGGAGCAGCGGATCCATGGCATAGTTCAAGGGAAAGACTGGTCTCCGAACGGTACGCAGCGCCTCATCCTAATCCGGCTCAAACGAGCGCTAAATACGCGAATCACGATACGTTAGTCATTCCCGACTATGCCAAGATGCGATGGCTCGTTCGGTCGCCGACGTATGCAGAGCTCCTACCCCTCGTGAAACGCGCCAAAAACTGTTTCGAGTTAGTGTCTACCATTCTCGTTTTGTGTGCTGCATAAATTCCGTCGGTTATACTGACCGATCTTCCCGCAGAGCGGCGGCGACCGCGACATCTTGTGTGTGCAAGGTAACTGCCGAGAGGCCCTACTACGACTTACAGCAGAATCGTGTACTTGGTACGCTGCTTCTCTCGGAAATAGACGTTCAATGGGTATAATATTTCACAACAGGAAATGCCTTCGCCGACATCGTCGGGAATAGGTACGGCGTCCAGACTACCCAGGCTGGAACAACAGCATCTACGGATTTTGTGAGTCCTCCCGAGCGATACATTTGCTCTCTGGGTCCAAGTTCTGATCATCCATACTTCGTCTATCAATAGGGAAACATCTCATACGGTATGCAAAGGCTGCTTCGCGGCACCGATAGGCTCTAACTAATTGAATTTATCCAGCCCTTCCTGCTCTTCATCCGGCCTTCGGTTAGTCTATTTCTTTATCCTTATACATCCCGGCAACTCATTGACCGTTACATCTTCTTTCCTTCTGCTCGCGTTTAGCTATCCCAACGGCGCCACACGGTGGTAACCATACCGCCGCATTCACGAAGGCAGCTGCCACTCAGGAGGCGCATGACGCCATGCTTGTTATAACGAAAGGGCTCGCTCTGCTGGGGTACCGTATCTTGGAGGATGCCCAGTTCCTCTTGGAGGTGCGTTGTGTAAGACTTATGGATATTTTGGTCTTGCCATCTAATCATTGCTACGGCCATCATCTTGCGACCTGCATTCCTCAATTCAGGTCCAGTCCGAATTCATCGCACAAACGAATCTGCGCTCGCAATAGTACTTGACAAATGTAGCACAGCAGCACAACCAGGCTTGGATATATATAGCCGACGAGATGCGAGGCATCTCTCTTAGGATACCCGAATGGCCACTCTTCGAACGACGACGGGGAAATCGCAGACAAAAGTAGTTGTGTAATAGTTCTTGATGGTAAATATACTTGACGATGAACGTACGTCCTCAGAAACCTTTCTTTTGCCTTAACCGAGGTCAGAGCTACGTTGAACAAGTGAGGAGGATGACATTATTACAAGCGGCCTATATTATACATACATGCTGGGAAGGGTATGGAAAAAGAAAGCGCTAAGTTGTACAAGATGCTACGAAAAAGACATTGAAAGTGTTCATAAAAATCCCTGGATACAGTGTCATCCACAAGCATAGAGTACGTAGGTAGGTATGACGAGAGCCCGAAGAAAAGAAGACGAGTGCAAACCGGCCAAAAGAGTGTGAAGAACAAGGAGAGTAAAGGTGAATACTTATTGAATAATACAATTTCCGGAAGATTTAGCGTTCCTTTTATGCCGACGAGCGCCAGGCAGTGTTGTATTCAGCGGCGCCTTATCATGCCGCCCTTGGTGAGTGGAGGAGTAATAGTCAGATGGTGTCGATAGCTCCGAGGGTAACTGTACCGAAGAGCGATTGGGGTCCGACTCCGCGATGGAGGCCTCAGCATTGCCCGAGAATCGAGGGGCCTTAGACGCCCGCCCCCCGGAGCTCGACTGCGACTGATGTCGACTGGACATGCTTTCCGCTGCGGTCGCGGCGCTCCGAAGGCTGCTGACACCCGTGCTATCGCTCATAACAGACTGCGGCCTGTCTGATTGTCGTTTCTGAAGCGTGGTCCTCCTGGGACGGGGTCGTTCCTCGGGCAACGGAGTCGAGGATTGCGATTGAGAAAGATGCGGTTCAGGGGTCAAGTTCGATCGTGAGCGTTTGAAAGCAGCCATGAATCGGTAGGCCGTCGGGGGTGACTCTGAATGGGTTTGGCCAGCCGGAGAGGGAGGCGGCGGCGTATCGGTGCTGGTCCGGCCACTAGCGCTATGTGCAACATAAGGGACATCGGACATGGCTCCGGGGCGCTTAGACTCTCCTAGGAGATCTAACGGATTCGAATAGACGCTGCCGGGGTTGCCTTTCTCCGCGTACTGCGCATATAAAAGCAGCTGGGCGCGAAGATCGCAGGTGGGAGGGGCATTGATCGCGCACTTGGCATGCGAGATCAGGCTGCACTGAGCGCAAAGGACTGCGCTCTTCTTGACGTTCAGCAAGCAGACCCGACACATCATGGCTGTAAATGCAGTTATCAGCTTCATGTCAATTAGAATGAACAGGAAATATGCTTACGTTTGCTGAAAGTCGTCTTGACGAACGAGTGCTCGCGAGGAGAGATATCGTTTTCGGGAAGTGGGCGTACGGAAGAATGAGAGGTACGACGACCCATAGGGGAAACCTTCCCAGCATCTCCACGAACGAAAGTCTCAGAGACCGGAGATTCAGAGTTATCCATCTGGGATAGATAGCGAACCACATCTGTCTTGTGCAGATCGGTGCTAACCCTCCTCAGGAAGGGAATACTGTCTTGGGGTCGCAGATCCTGGAATACCATTAGTAAGGGTGATGCATATCGCATACATGGGCATACCTTGAGCTCTGTCCAGTTCGCTTTGAGCCAAGGATGCTCGCAAAGCATCTCGGCACTCGGACGAGCGCTGGGGTCCTTCTGGAAACACATCTTGAGGAAGTCCTGAAGGAGCTCCGAGCAATTGTCGGGCAGCGGAGGCATAGCGTCTTCGACAATGCGAAACATGACTGATGCCACAGTCAGTTAGAGGCCAAATGCGAAGGCAGAGTGAATGTGAACTTACCGGACATGCTGTTCGCGATCTCCGAATACGGTGGCCGTCCGGTCAGAAGTTCGACGACAGTGCATCCCAGTGACCAGATGTCAGACTTGGTGGAGGCGCCTTTCAGCTCGATCACCTCAGGGGCCATCCAGTTCGGGGTTCCAGCGACATCTTTAATCTCGCGTTCCATAGCACGAAGGTTAAGAGACACGCCAAAGTCAGACAGCTTAACATTGCCATTCTTAGTGGTCAAGATGTTCGCAGCCTTGAGGTCACAATGGACAACGTCGCTGGTATGGAGATAGTGCAGCCCCTCTAAGATCTTGACGACATAGCTGGCGACAAGGCGCTCATTAAGCTTGCCAAACGCCTTCAAGGTTTGCGCCAGGGAACCGTTCTCCGCGTACCTGGATAGCGGTTTCGAGTTTAGCTGATGTCCTAAATGAATGAATGAATAAAAGCTTACTCTAAAACGATGCTCAGATGATCTTCATCTCGTCCCATTCCCTCATATTTCACAATGCTGGGATGAGACAGATTCTTCACGAGATCAACCTCCCTCATAAGTGTTGTCACCTCTTCCTCCTTCAACCCCTCCAGTCGGATGCGTTTCACAGCCACCATTTGACCGGTATTGAGATTAAGGGCACGATAAACGGATCCAAACTGACCACGCCCAATGCAGTTGCCGAGTTGCTAAAGTAAAAAATAGAACGCGTGCATTAGCGTTTCATTCAGCCGCAGGAGGTAATAAAGAGTAGGCTTACGAAGTGAATGGGGGTCTTCCCATCCTCCTTGACCACCAGCGACCTCGGAGAACTCCCGTCCAAAGAGTCTCTGGCAAGCAGATCGCTCGCACTTGCGCCGTTGGATGATGTTCCAAGGTTCACCATGCTCTCGAACCGGGTGCGCTTTGGCCTGGCGCTCACGTCGTCCCGAGAATCTGCCCTGCCTCGTGCACTGCTGCTTTCAACATCGCTCTGGAACCGACCTCGGAGACGGGGACGTCCTTCGAGGACAGCGGTATCGCCGCCTGAGGAAGCAGAGGAAGCAGATGGCAACCCGTTCGCCTGCTCGCCGGACACCGTTCGAGGGAAAGGCACAGGGGAGTCGGTCGACGTTCGGGCTGGGGAGTCGTCGTTCCGCGGGCCTCTTGATCCGGTTCGAGGTACGACAGGTTTCGTACTATGCCTCCGTAGCATAACTCGGCTCGACGCAGTCGTCGAGCTATCCGGACTCGCATCTCGCAGCGACTCTTTGGGCAGCAGTCCGGTTGGAGAGTCGATGCTGTGCCTCGGCCGATGCGTTGGGCGGCGCGGGAATTGCGATAAGCCTTCCTCATTCGACCGGTTCGCACCAACGACAGCCAGCTTTCTTGGGGGTGATATAGACAATGGGCTGCCCCTTGATAAGCCCCCATCCAATCCTGGACTACTTGAACTGGGAGTAATGGAGCGCTGAGGTTTGTGGCTTTCGAAGGCATCAAGGAAGTCGTCAGGCCATTTCCCTTTACGTAGATGTATTGCAGGCTTTTCACGGGTTGGCGACATATTCCGCGATTCCTTCCCTTCCTTGCTCCCTCCCGACATGCTATCATCTGTCTCCTCCGCTACCCGCGAAAGATCAACGTTATGGAGCTCGCTGCTCCTCCTTTCCCTAAACTTCGGAGGAGGTGGAGGAGGAGTCGACTCCTTCCACGACATATTCTGCAACATCGAGAGGCCGTCTTCTCGATTGATCGAAGGCGCTTCAGATGTCATGTCGGTCGTCATGGTCCGAATAGTGGCATACTTGTTGCCTGAATGTCCATAATTGGTGTCGAGAAGGCTAGAGGGAGCGGTGGACAGGACGGTAGTCTCTGTGATCACACTCGACGCCATCGACTGACGCGAATGCTTAATAGGGTCTCTTGACGGCGAGTCCTGCTGAGGAGACACCGGACTCGGGGAAGCAGCCGTCTTGGCCCACGAAAAGAGGCCGCCAGGATCCTGTGTCCTGGATGACTGCTTGCGTAGCGGTGACTTGGGCGGGGGCGGAGGTTTACTGATTAAGGGAACCTTCATCGGCTTGACTTCTAGTTCGTCTCCGTCATCTTCTATCGCTTTCGCGTGACTGTCATTACTTCGGCTGACCGTCTTGGCAGACTCGGCAGAGGGCTCCTCTGGGCTATAAGAGCGAACAGTTGGTAGCTCGTTCGGCGGGCTCCATCGTTTCCGAGCGGGCGAAACAGGGGAGGTGGAGGAAGGTAGAAGGTTCGGGGTAGAGGCAGAGACGCCCGACAAGGTGCCGTACGGGCTTCTAGTCCCAGTGTTTGCTGATTTATTCTGCCCCGACATGTATTTCGACCGGGAAGGTGCTGGCGATTCCACGAACTTGATGAGGGCGACAATAGTTTGGGCGACGCGCGCTAGAGATTCGCTGGTAGCTTCAATAAGGTCGTCGCGCTGGAACAGCTCTTCGTGAGAGAGACCATAGGACGCGCAGGCAGCGAGGAATTTGGCTACGTTCGACGTCTTTGAGAGGCCGTCCTCCTTGGGGTCTGGTCGGACAACGGTACTCGCTCGCAGCTTATTCAACAGTCTGAAACGAAATGAAGGTCAGAAATCCACAGACATCGGAGATGCGATGACGACTAATAGAGAGCCGTCAGGGAGCGAAGAACAGCACTTACTGGCACAGCACGAATCCATCCCTCAACGCCTCGCAGAATGTCCGCCTCTCCCTCTCCTCTCCCGCTGCAGTGTGAGGTGATCCGGCAGAGCTTCCATTCACTGGCCCACTCCGACCCCAGATCCGTTCTAATCTCACCAAGGACCTGGTACGGTACTCGACCTCCTCCCAATCCTTGATGCCTTGTTCGGACTTCATCATGTGGGGTGGTGGCTTGATGATTTCCTTGCAGAGCATGGTTGTTGCGGTGCGAATGGCGTCCCTGTGCTCAGGGTTCGTGGGAGGCAGGAGGAGGGATCCTGAGGATATGTTGTAGTGTCTGTTCTGTGAATAGGCGCGCTGTGATGGCGTTCGGGCGCGCGGGGAGACGGGAGACGCGGGCGGCGAGTCCGCTCGGAAAAGCGTCGGCGACTCCCTCGAGCGATTTCCAGCATCAACCGATGAACGTCGTGGAGTTTCGCCCGATGAACGGTGTGGCGGGTCGAAGGCAGGTCGACGAGGCGAATCTATCGAAGGGCGACGTGGTGTTGGTGATGGACTTGATGACAGAGGAAGATGTGATGTCGAAGCCGAGCCTATTCCTCTTGACGTGGTAGCAACACGGACCCTGTTCGTGGTTGGTGAACGTGTTCGTGTGGGGGTGGCAGGGCTCGTTGCTCGTGGGACGTTGGTGGATATACGAGGGGGAGGGCGAGGAGCAGGCGGGTCGTATGGGCTGAGTGGGGCTCCTCGAGCTTTGTAGGGTGTTGGAGACTCTCTCGAGGCGTGTGCATTGGGTGTGACTAGGGATGGGGAGGACGGTGAAGGGGGGATAGCAATGGGAACCGATTTTGTGGCTCTATGGCGGGTCGGTGAGCTGGAAGGAGGCCTCCTGGAGAGCGGCGACGGGCTCGGGGTGTCTCTCGAGGTCGGCTGGAGACTTACTCGCCGGGACCGTGCGCGAGTGGGGGAGACGAGGTGGTCGGTGTTGGACGCGGATGATGCATTGACTGCCGGCTGTGATGTCGGCGACGGCAAGGCCTGCGACGAGAGATGCAGAGCCGGTGACGACATCGAGGCCAGCCGCATCGACGGCGTGATGAAGCTGGTGTTCCCCGCAACTCTCTCCTTCCCTCGTCGTCCCTCGTCGTTGCCCGGTGCTGCTGCAGGCAACTCGCGTTCGCTTTTTCGAAATGTGACCTTGCGAAACATCTTCAGCCGGTCCTTGTCCTTCGAGGCCGCATCCTCCGTCGCCTGCGTCTCCTTCTCCTTCCCTTTCTTCGTCTTCGCAGTTATTGTAGCAAAGTCGTCGACAGGGGGTGCCGGGAGCTTCTTTGACCGTGTGGCGGTCCGAATACTCTGTTCCAGCGTTGAGCGGAATTTGTGGAAGGACCGTGATTGCGGTTCGGGCGACGGTGAGGATCCAAACACATCCGACGCGGTGGTTGGGTGTGGGTATCGGGAGGACGATGCTTCAGAGCTGTCATTGTGACGCCGAGTCTTGGACGTCGCGGGAATTTGGCTTGAGCCAGGGACTTTAGCAGCTGGATAGACTGCCGTCGCCATATAGGTTCATTGAAACTAGCAGGTGTCGCAAAACGTGTGCCGGGGAACCTGTCGATACAGTTAGCAAACAAGTCAGGACGTCGTGGATCCAGTCGCGGAGTGCAGAGCCTGGGCAGAAAATCATCCGCCGGAGAAGACCCAAGCAATAGACTTGACATACCTGTAAACCTATTCGCTCAAAACTTAGCCACCTTGCCCGCTCTTCCGCCCGTTGACCGTTGACTGCAATGAATGAGCGTCCCTTGGGGTAGAGATGTTCTGGCGGGGAGGGCGATTGGAACGTGGAATGCGTCGTAATCAAGCCTTCAAGGTTGATATTGAAGGGCCTCAAGGCAGCGCGAATGACAGGAACCCTGTAAATGGTGATAGTTAGAACAAAACCGTTCAAGGGCGCTGTGTGAGACCAGAACCTCACCCGACGAGCACCCGACAAGAAAGTGGGCTTCAAAAACGCCACCAACGGACTTGTTTCGATACCTGCCTTGAGAGGGAATGTCTGGAAGCAAGCACGGCACCGGAGCAGTACCAAATTCTCTCAATCTGGAAACACAACAGGTTCTCGCGCCCAGGTCGCGATAGCCGGACACAATACAGTTGGTCTTACTGAGACATCGCTTTCTTCCAGCCTTGTCGGCATATCATTTCCCGCCGACTTGACGAGTTTTACATGATGAAAACATGACGCAGCGTTACTAGCTGTAGGCAACAATCATCACTTTCGCCCCACATCGAGGGACAGTTCGAACCGAATTCGCGCAGGTTCGATTTGATATCCTCTCCTGATACAGCATACCGGCAGTGACGTAGATGTCAAGCTAAGTCCTAGCAGCCCCTATGTTTCTGCAACTTCTTTACCGGCAGGTACTCCTTCGCCCGCCCTCCCAATCGTCAAGTGAAATGCCAGTCGAACGTTCGCAATCGACCCGAAGCAAGTGTCAACTCCTATGTGGGGTTGGAGGAGTACCAGACTTGAGCACCTTGCTTCATGTGACGACGGAGACCACAGAGTCCGTGTCCGAAACGAGGATCAAGGATTCCGTCAGCTGGTACGGATGGAGGCCAGAGACCGCCAACGATGACGAAGCGCCAATTCAGTTCTCCAAGGGGAAATCTACACGAGGCAGTCAAGAGCAGCGGGCTGCATTTGGGATGTCAAAGACCTCCCAAAGACAGAGCTGCCAGAGACGACCGGTGGAGGAGAGGCTGTTCAGTCCACTTCTCTCGCAGTACTGTCAAGCCGAAGACTTGGATTTCTGTGAACAGGAAGAGGACACGAGAAAACATTTACGCACGAAGATCGAACAGTGGTCGTTTCTTCCCATGCAGAAGCCACGAAGTCGGAAGAAATCCAGTCGACGGGCTTGTGGATTAAAGTCACAGGTGCCGCGAAGCTCTGTCATGTTTGTGGAATAGCCGCGTTGAAAGCTTGCTGAACACTGATTAGTATTCGATATGGCCTTGCTTCTCTATCGCGTAGAAGCACCCGGAACACGGTCTAGAAGCTATGTTCGCTGCGCGAGCTGCGTTATCTTGGGCTATTCCATAAGGTGCTGTGGGGAGGGCTGTTGGGAGGGCTGTAATCTCCGTCTCATGATCGTTGTGTTATGAGGCTTCGATGGGTTTCTTGGAGCGCGTTGGTTTTGTATGGAAGGAATGGCCCCACTCGCTGTGGCCTGCAGCCTCGCAGGGAAGCGAATGTCCACGTCCTATTCTGTGGGATGACGCGACTGAAGAAGAGATCCTCGCTCGGCGAAACAGACCCTAGTAACAAGACGGGAAGGCGGAGGGAAAATCCCAGCAAGAGGCAAAAAATCATGAGACAGAACAAGATTGGAGTTTGGAAGGCAAGAAGCATGAAACACCGAGGTTTTCAAGGACAAAGGCTGGCGGGAGCAAAAATTATGTGTTTGAATATTATGCCGACAGCCACAGAAGCCAGAGGGTCATGAACTTTGGGCCAGATTTCTGAATAGGAGGTTATGATGGATCTTGGTGTGAAGTGTTCATTCCGGCCGAGCAGGTCGAGGTCAAGGGAGGTCAAAGCACTTTGCACGCGCGCAGTCGCGCCGCGACGCCCGGCGCGTGGGATTAGCCATCAACCAATCAAAACGTGGCCCAGTCCCAGTAACGTGATCTCAGAAGGTTCCAGCTAACAAGAGCAAACAAGATATTCATCCAAGCTGTGGCTGACGTCGTCAGTTTTCTCATACGACCTCTCTCCATCGCCCGCACACAACCAAGTTCCAACGCCTACGATTAACTGTCTAGAGCGAGGCTTTGATCGTAATGGCGACCCGCTCAAGAACGAGATCCGGCGCGGCGAAATCATCCGCGAAACCTGAATCTGTAAAACACACAAAACAGGCTGTCAAGAAGGAGGAATCCCCAGCTGCCGTGCTCCATGATGGTGCAAAGCCATCCTCTAAACCACCCCCTACGAAGTCTGTAGGCAAACGTGGAAAAGGGAAGGTCAGCGCCGTCGTGCCAGAGGTCGTCTGCACCTGCTCGCGCGGACATGATGGAGACCCCATGATCCATTGCGCCGAATGCAATAAATGGTGCGTTGGGCCGTCGCGTCTTACTCGTCCAGCTTAACTGACCTTGAGGCTAGGTACCATTTCGTTTGCGTGGACCTCGCTGAACGAGATGCAGATGATATCAGTGAGTCAATTTGCATCATACGTCACAACCCCCTTCTGACTGCTTTCCTAGCTCTCTACATCTGTCCCCCGTGTTCAAAAGCTACTGGTTTATGTTCAACAAGTGAGTTTCTTTGACCTTCCCCTTTGCGTAACACAGGATTCGGCTTCCCGTCCACTTCGTGTACTATGGGTGAATTACTGGTATTAGAAATGGTCCCTGATCTGAGCAATGATGCCCTTATGATGCACATTCTCGGATTTCGATTGCCATAATCTCAAAACGAGTGTGAATCAGTGTCTATCACACAACTGTATGAGCGAAATGGGTATGGCTGGTTGTTCGCGGTCGAACCCTGAGTACTCGTTCTGCTCATGGCACAATATGAATAGATCTGTCAATGATGCGACAGTGCTATCCACCCCCGTTTATAATACGATTCGCCCTTTCTATTGCGCCCAGCTCAGTTTGAGGACGATCCACTGACTGCGTTTCTCATTTCCGTTAGTGTCCTGGGAAGGGCTTGATGCTTTCGAGGAACGCGAAGGCCCAACCCATCCCAAAACCCGCGCACAATCGCGAACGAAGACACCAGCGCCACCCAAGTCAATACCATCGGAAGAGTCTGCGGAGAGTGGGGCTAGCGAGGACGAGTATGTTGCGGATGAGAACGAGGAACCGGTCAAGGATAGGAGTAAGAGCTCGAAGAAGGTGTGTAACAATTCAATCCACTCTTCACACATTATCTCATCGACTTTCATAGCGAACTGTCAATGCCGTCCAGAGCTCCGAACCTGAATCCGATGGCGACATAGCCCCTCGTAAACGGACACGAAGGTTCACAAAGTCAACAACATCTTCGACTCCTAAACGTCAAGTCGACATTAAGAGGAAGGCGAGCATGTCCGATGCGCGGACTCCGTTGAAGAAACAGAAATCTATCTCGAATGGCTCAGATCTTGACGCCACCAGGAGGTATTGCTTGGGTAAATTCGAAGAGGTCTTCAAGAAGATATTCCTCGCTCCTTTGGAGAAGAAAGAAGAGACAGCTGCTGAGGGCACAACTTCCAATTCCGTCGCGTCGGAGCCTCTTGACGAGTTGACTGATGAGCAAAAGGAGGCTGTCGAGAAGTCAAAAACTTTTGCTGCAGACCTGGAGAGATGCATCTTCGAAGGATATGCCGACCACGACAAGGTCCCTCCTACTGCGGGGTCCAATTACAAGTACGTAATCTCACCGACAATCGCTGGACATTCACTGATTTTGCGCCACAGGGATCGGGTTCTGATGTTGACATTTAATCTAGGCCAAAAAGACCGTGACTTTATTCATCAGCGCATTATATCTTCGAGCATCACCCCTAAAGAGTTGTCAGCGATGTCTTCTGCTGAGCTTGCGGATGAAGCCAGCCAGCAGGAGAGGAAGAAGGCGGAGCAAGAGGCGTTGGAGCATTCTATTCTTCAGAAAATCGTGGCTCCTCGTGCCAAGATCACACATAAAGGACTGCAGGATATCGAATACCATGACGAGCCTGTTACGATACCGGCTCCTTCTAATGATGTCCAACTACGGAAGGAGGCAGAGGCAGAGGAACGTAGAGAAAGGGAGCGCAACGCGCGACTAAAGCCCCAGCAGCGGCAGCGCACTATGTCTGTTTCGGTAGCATCTGAGTCTGCCAGTGTGCCGCCCACGCCCACCGCTGATTCATGGGGTGCTCCGCCTCCCGTTCCTGGGCACTCTCGGGACGTCCGGGCGTCTCCATCGCAGCAGACGGCACAGCCATTATTCGTTCAAACCGGCTCTGACATGGTGCAAGACTCGCCGGCACCAGAGCTAAACCTCGCAGACCTCATCAACATTGAGGAGGTCAGTCCGACCTCAGAAGCTCTTCCAGCCCCGCCGGTATCGACAATCACCCCTGTCGATCATGCCACCGACGCCGGTCCATTCTCCCCTCCCTCCGCCGCAGATTTACAAACGCCGCCCAGCCCGACTACTGCTTTCTCTCCCTTCGCATATCCCCCTTCCAACAAGCAGTCGTTCAACCTTAGTACTCTGTGGACCAATAACAAGGAGCAGCAAGACGAAGATGACGCCGCTCAGCAGCCCATGTCGACCACCCCTCCCCCACTGTCGCCTCCTACTATGAAGGACGATGCATTCGACGAAGACGACATGGTAGAATCGCCGGTCGAGCAAGACGACGAGCAAGATTTCGATATGTTTTTGGACGAGCCTGCTCAAGAGAAAGCTCCAGAGGGCCTCAAGCCCGTCGAGGCTTTGCCTGAAGTTTGGAAAGGCAAGGTCAGTAATTCCCACTTCATACCTCGTCGTATATCATTCTCAACCACTTTTCTCTTAGATTTCGATGCCTCTGGATTCGACCATCCCTGCAGAGACACCTATAATCGCGCGCCAAATTGCGGGTACTCCTTTGCAAACTGATTCACTTCTGTGGAAGACATTGTTCCCATCGGACCCCTTACGGATTGATGGCCGTGTGGCTGTTGAAAGCTCGGCCAAGTATCTCCTGCAGATGAGGCTGAACGCTGCGAAGGAGCTGTACGCCGTTGTCCTAAGTCCTGCCTCTGAAGCAGACGAGGCCGCATTCAAAACAACAAGCGACTTCCTGACCTCCAAAGGGTAAGTTAATACCTTCTATAATCCCAATGATCTCACGCTGACATTTCATATTAGGCGCCATGGTCTCGTGTTCCCGTGGGGCAGCAGGCCGAAGGAACACCACCCTGGCCGAGAGCTGTACATGATCCCTCTGGCTGCCAATGAACCTATACCGGAATACATCGAGCTTCTTGACAATCTCCAACTCCCCAAGGACCGAACAAGGAACTACATGATCGGAATCTGGATACTCAACAAGGGCAAGCTCGCGCCACCTCCTCCGGTGCCCTCGCCTGCTCCATTGCAGCCTAAGCCCCTGAACCCGCTGCAGCACGCTATGCCTCCTGCTTCGACTTACACCGGAAATCCCTCGTCCACTCCACACGCCCCCAATCCTCTCGGTGGCACTCCCCCGTCCATCTACCATCCGCCGCCTCCACCTATGTCTAACTCCCGCGGTGGCATTCCCCAGGCAATGTACCATCCGTCGCCTCCGCCTAGTATACCTAACCCCCACGGCGACATTTACCAGCCAGCTTATCGACCAACGCCTCCGCCAATCGCTCCTCCACCGCATATTCCCAGTTCTACTCCAACAGCACCTCCCGTTCCTCCGGCACCAGTTGCAGCAATAGATCCAGCAGCTCTAGCAGCAGAAGTAGCATCTCTGACACCGGAACAAATACAGAATGTCCTTCGAACACTGCAATTGACCGGAACCAACCCAGCGACCATTCCGGGTTTGCCACAGCTAGCAGCGGCAGCAGCAGGCCCACCGCCCCGAGGTCCTATCCCCCCGGCATATCCGCCGCCGTATCACCCGGGTGGAGGCCATCCCCCTCCTCCTCCTCATCAGCCATGGCAGGCCGCCGCACCAACTCCCCCGTACCCGCATGGGTATCCTCCATACCCTGCTCCACCCCCTCCGCCCCCTCCTCGGCACGGTGACTATGCACCGAGGCCTCAACATGACGATTGGTATGACCGTGAGCGGAATTACCCTGGGGACCGGGACGGGAATGTGTGGAGAGGACGGGGTAGGGGTAGGGGCCGTGGAGGAGGAGGTGGTGGCCATGGTGGTGGTGGAAGTGGCCTTCCCCCTCCTGGTCGTCCGGCAGATTCGGGCTGGCCTCGGAAATCCAAGAATAATAACCAAGGTTATGACCAGCATTGGTAAACCCCATGCAAGTTTTGGGTCTTCTTTCGTTCTGTCTTTCTCTTTATCATTATTGTTATCGTCTTTTTTTTCCCCTTCCTTACGTAGAGCTTACATGTGTACTATCAGTACCTATCTTATAGCAGCGGTCGTGCTTGCTTACAGCGCCACAGTGGCCAAGTCGTGTCTTCAGAAGCCTTTGAATATAAAATGTACACTAATCGACGAAACCCAGTCATAAAGTCCTTGTGGAATTTCCTTCTTAAATTGAACCCCGAAACCCTTGGGCTTTCCTCACGTAGCTGCTACTGTCACTTTAACCAGTCTGCCTTCTGTTCTGCCAACGCTCGTGCTGAACTCTCGACGTGCTCACTGCTCAGTCAAGGATTTGGACCTTGATAGAACCGAGTCGAGGGTCTGCGGCAGTGTGGAACGCAGACACTGCATCCTCTAGCGAGAACCTGTGAGTGACGAGAGGTTTCAGGTTGATAAGGCCTCCAGCAACGAGACGGACGGCCTTGGGGTACTGTGGGCGCATTGGTCGGTTAGTCCGTACTTCAATGATATCTTGGTGACTGCATGTTATGCGAAACCCACCTGGTTGCAGTATCGATATTGGAAAGCGAGGTCAATCTCATTTGCGCTGAGATGCATAAACGGGAAGTTCATCTCGTTCTTCCCTACTCCAATGATGAAGACCTTTCCTCCAAATTTCGTGGCCTACTCAAGTATTAGACATCAGCATCGGCCCAGTTGACACTCACAAAGGATCGAAACCCACATAGATTCCGGTCTGAATACTACCCTCAAAACCGGTGCATTCGAGAACAAGATCGACAAGCTGACCTGCTTTTTCGCGGATAATAGCCGCCTGCTCCTTGGGTGACTTCTTAGGGTCGATGAGGACGGTGCGGACGCCAGGCACCAAGGTCTTCGCGAAATCCAAACGGCTCTGGACCAAGTCAGTGATAACGATAGGTTCTGCGCCTGCCGCTCGCGCTGCGAGCAACGACACCAAGCCGATTGGCCCTGCACCGCTACACACACACACACACCATCGATCACAAGTTCAGAATGGAAGTACTTTCGCCAAAAGAGGCGATCTGACACACCAGATGAGGACTGGGTCTCCTAAGCGGAGACCGGAGCGTTCGATGCCTGCGAGAACCACGGCCAAGGGCTCGCACAGGGCTCCTTCTTCGAAAGAGACATTTTCCGGGAGGCGATGGAGCCACTGGGCTGGATGGACATGCCATCGGGTGAGGGTGCCTGTATCGCGACGGATATTGACGGTCCGGTGAGCGTCCCGGGGAGGGCTAAATATAGTGCTTCTTGGCTTAGCTTACCATGGAAGGGGGGTGTGGAGAAGAACACAACATCAGGGCACCCGTTGTATCGACCTGTGCGGCAGTGGTCGCAAGAGGCCTGCAGGCAGGGAACACCAGCCTCTATGGCCACTCGATCACCTGAGATGCCATGTTATATATTGCATGGCATGGCAGATGTTGAATCAATCGGCGTACCGACTTTCCATTCGTTGACGCCTTCGCCCACTTCGACTACTTCACCTGCAGATTCGTGGCCGGAGCCACACTGATAAGAAGACTGATCAACCCCGGATCTCAACTCTATGCATAAAATAGAAGCGCGCCTCATCTCTGACAACCATGGACTCGCCAATGCACCCATGCTTCCAGAAATGCACGTCGCTTCTGCAGATTGAATGAATATCCTGTCAGCTTCACCCATAGAACTCACGGTAGATAGAACATACCCGCAGATACCAGTGGCACGAACGTGCACCAAGACTTGACCGGGACCAGGATTCAGGCGAGGCTTCTGAACAAGATGGATCTCCTTGTTCGCATTGTAGAAAACGGCAAGGTTGGCATTCGCGTCTGGCTTTTCACCTTCCTTTAGGATCCTGAAATCTGGGTGATCAAGGATTTTCCGGGGATCGTAGACTTCTGCTTGGGATGTCATTTGTGCAAAGATAACTGTGGGGGTGAGTGAGATTGGTGGATGAGGGAGAAAGAGGGAGGTTAGTAGGGTGTGAGACTCTGGACCCGATATCTCTCCGCATATTTATACTCCTTCCTCCGAAGACAGGGAAGGCACGGCTTGGCTGCTTTAAGTGTGCGGGGTGTGTCGATCACGCGTCTTGATGCTTCATGCGCGGCATTGCATTCTTGGTTTGCCACACAGGGGAAGAACACATGAGGGCTCCGAGTCAGTTGCACGGCTGTAGGCGGCAGCGTCAGGGCCGCCACTTCTTCACATCCGGATCATTATAGATTGAAGGGGTATGGCGTTTAGAAGTACAACATTACAGGTTTATGACATATCATAGAACTCGCCTCATCCCGAGGCCTGTGCACCACCCGTGAAGCGCTTGAAAGTAAACCTGAAGTGGTTGTGTCAGATAGGGGCAATGGACTGCTATCCAACGGAAATATGCGAGAACGTACCCAAGGAAAGCAAGATCTTTCTCCGCACTGACACTCTCCACGTTGTCTAATTGGTTGGAGACATTACCGAGGTCGTCCGTAGGGAAGTACGAAGTGTCTGTTATGGAGTTGAGTCGAGGAACGAATGGCGGTTCAATGTACCGCAGAGAGTTCCAGTCGGCGCCGTAGAACCATGGGTGGCTCTTGATTTGGTTCACGTCGAGTCGCTTGTCCGCCCAGTTCATCATTCTAGAGAAGTTGGCGTGAGGGATAGAAGTAAAATGAAGTCCTTTTATCTGCGTACCCTCGAATAAGATCCTCTCCCTCCTTAGAAATGAAGACTTCATCCGGGAAAAAGAGGAATCGTGGCCAATCAATAATCTTCTTGTAGGTGTCGCCTGGATTGTCGGAACAGAATGGCGCGTAACCGACCAAGCATTCGAAGAAAATGGCCCCCAGTGACCACCAATCACATTCCTTGCCATATCCCTTCATCATGAACACCTCTGGGGCAATCTGAGAAGAAAGAAAGCCACCAAAGTCAGATATGCTCAAACTATTTCGAATATAGCACTCACGTAATCCGGTGTTCCAACCGTTGAGTATGCCTGAGCTCAGGGATCAGAAAACTAAGTTCGTTGTGGATGGATCTGGAATTGAACTTACCAATTTCCGCCTGTTGGCTTTCCAGGTCGCGATTTGCTCTCGACTCATCGTGAGATTGATTGGGTTGACTTGGACACTATTGCGAGCGTTGTCTTTCGCCTTCTCTTGTTCTAGGTATCGCTTGTAAATCTCTCCATCGGTGGCCTTGTGCAACCCAGTCGAGAGACCGAAGTCAGACAGCTTGAGATGGCCGTTCTTGTCAATCAAGACATTGTCGGGCTTGATGTCCCTGGAGTAGCCACGCGTTAGGACGCGATTAGAGACAAGTGTGAGGGAGCGTACCTATGAATGTAGCCCAAGTTATGAACTGCTTCAATGGCAAGGATACACTCTGCCATATAGAAACGAGTGACATCTTCCGAAAAGACATCGTATTTCATCAGCATGGTCATGAGATCTCCACCGGGAAGGAATTCCATGATGAGGTAAAGGTATAAGGGATCCTGGAAAGAGTAGAACAACTGAACGACCCAAGGGGAAGTGGATTCGGCGAGAACGTCGCGCTCAGCTCTGACGTGGGCGAGCTAGAGTGTTGTGGGTTCAATTAGGGGGAGAATATTGGCGGCGCGAATGAACGCACCTGGTCACGCTTCAACATTTCGGCCTTTTGCAAGCTCTTCATGGCGTATACTTTCCCGGTGTCGACTTTCTGTACTAAGCGGACCTTGTGACGAAAATCTGTTACAGTAAGAACAACAACGGGACACGAAGCCACATACCTCTCCGAACGCGCCCTTCCCGATGACTTTAACAGTCCTGAAATCCGCCAACTTGATCTTGGTCCTTCGCAATCTCAGATGCTGTGATTCGGTCTTGCTGTACTTGCGTATTTCCCTGTCTTTGGCGTCCTGGGTATGAAGCTGAGAGAGCTTAGTCTCCATCTCAATTCGCCTGAACATTCAATGAGATCCTGCCGGCTCCAGGAGAGTTGTCACTGCGTACCTCGCATTGCGCTCAATAGCAGAGTCAACCGCAACCTTGTAGTACGACTCGAGTTTGAGCTTAGCCGCCGTGGCTCGAGCTACAGCATCTGTGCTGAAACCCTTGGTTGATCGGTCAAAGTAGACGTCTGGAAGAGATCTTCAGCTGGAAGTGGAGAACATCGCGAAGCAGAGGGTTCTTACAGTCGTCTCCTTTGCTCCTTGTCGTTGCCTGATCGGTGGTGAGACGTTGGGGGTTGGACGGGCCAGCAGAGGGTTGATGCATAGATGGATATGAGCCTCGTGTGAGATGAACCAATATAATATTCCGAAGATGAGTGCTTGAAGCCGGAGGAGACAATGAAGGCGTTAAGATTTCGTTAGAGGTGGCGTGTCAGGGCGGAGGTCGTGGAAGAGAAATGGAAAGAAGAGAACAAGTCTCGGTGAAGGTTGTATCACAGAAACGGCAATCATCTATCACCAGCCCGTTGCCAGGATCCTGGCATCCCTTTCACATCGTCGTTCGGTCTCAATGGGATTTTCACGCTGCTGCTCACTGTTCATATGCTATTTTATCGCTATCGTTCTTGTAGACATACTGCAAGATGGTGTTTTGAAGGGCTGCTAGAGGAATCAGGGGCTTGCTTGGACTGGACGCCGGAACCAAATATTGAAATAAGCGGGGCATCAATGAGCACGACCACAACTCGAACCTCACTACGACGACACTCGACCCCTACGCCATTAGACGCGCACAGAGGCAGGAAGGATGCCCGACTTGGAGAGTCTAGTTGACGATGGAAACTACCTCGGATCCGAGCGAGCCAGGCTCGAAAACCAAGTCATTCTCGATGAGCTAGAGCGCAAAAAGAAAGCTCGAGCGCTTGCGGTCCCGACGGATGACACCAAGGTCAAGGCTCGGCTACGTGAAATCGGAGAACCTGTCACGCTTTTCGGTGAAAGAGTACGTCTCTGGAACTATAGTGCAATTCTGGGATGCTAAGCTCGTTTGCAGGCTGCAGACCGACGTGACCGTCTAATATATGTACTCTCACAAATTAACGCAGCAAGAGGAGAGGATGCCATGGCCGTTGACGAGGAAAGTTCGGAAGATGAGAGCGAAGAAGAGGTAAGCAGTTCCGTTTTCAGTTTCTCGGCGTTGTTTACTCAACGGTTCTCTAGCAAGAGGAGTTCTATACCCCCGGTTCATTAGAGCTTTTGGAAGCAAGACAGCATATAGCGGAGTACTCTCTCCCCAGGTTGGAATTACGCTATCCGTGAATGACATTGGCAAGGTGCTTACTCGATTCCTTTGTATTGATTTCTTTCAGAGCTCAACAGCGTGTCGCCCAGCAGCGTCTTGATAGCAGAATGGACCTTGGGCGAGTTGTCGACATCCGGAAAAAGGTGTTCGCGGAGGTCAAGGTGCGTCTCTTCCCCAGACACCCCCTTGTAACCCCCCACTAATGCTTTGGTTCTAAGAAATTCTCAAACCTCGGTTCACAAATTGGAGACGAAAGACCACTTTCCCAAGTTCGATTCGCCCCAAACAACAAGATCCTCGCGACCGGTAGTTGGTCAGGAACGGTGAAACTATGGAATGTTCCGGCTTGCACAGAAATCAGAGCCCTACGAGGTGTGGTTTACACATAAACATGGCCAGAATTTGGCTTGATATATCTCCCATAGGTCACAGTGACAAAGTAGGAGGCATCGCTTGGCACCCAACTGCCACCTTGTCCCAACCAGAAGAGGCGGTCAATCTTGTCAGCGGTGCAGCAGATGGCAATGTGAACTTGTGGTCACTCAAGAGGTGCGACCTTCGTTGGCGATTCCGTGTTCCTTGCTCACGTCAGTGAAGCGACCAACCGTTGGCGATTATGAAGGGCCATCAGGATCGAGTATGTCGAGTCGCATTTCATCCTTCAGGGAACTATGTCGGCAGCGCCAGTTTCGACACCTCGTGGCGACTTTGGGATGTCACTACCGCGAAGGAGCTGCTCCTTCAGGAAGGACACTCGAAAGAGGTATATGCCATCGACTTCCAGAACGATGGTGCTCTAGCTGTATCAGGGTCAGTCGCGTCAGTTTGGGTATAGAGACTGTCGTACTCATTCATTTCAGTGGTTTGGATGCAATTGGACGTGTTTGGGATCTGAGAACTGGAAAGACCGCTATGGTTCTGGATGGGCACGTCAAGGCTATCCTTGCTGCCGCCTTCTCCCCGAATTGGTGAGTAGAATCATGTGTCCCTCTCTTCTACGCTCACGCAGTTTTAGCTATCAAGTTGCGACTGGGGCTAGCGACGACACAATACGGATATGGGATATGCGTGCCATCAAGTCTCTGTACACCATCCCTGCTCACTTGTCCAACGTTTCCGATATTCGATTCTTCCACGCGAACGATCTTTATTTCAAGCACTCACCACCAGACGTTTCCATGAACGGGACAGACGAAGAAGACAAGGACAAGCGGACCGAAGTCGATGCAGAAAAAGAGTATAGGTTGGCGCAGGAGGAGTGGAGATATCGTTCTGGATTGTTCTTCGCGAGCTCTGGATACGATGGTCTTGTGAAATTGTGGAGTGCCGACGACTGGCAATTGCAGCGGACGCTATCCACTGACGCGGGCAAGGTCATGTCTGTGGACATCTCAAGTGACGGAAATATGATAGCGTCAGGTACATACAACCGTAACTTCCAACTCTTTGCCCCGGAGGAAACTGTAACCCTGTAACCTCGCCTTCTCCAATATATCGACTTTTACTTGGAGCACTGGGAAAGTAAAGGAATTTCAAGAAATATGTGGTTCCTGAGCTTGTCTGAGGAACGCGAGAACGCGTCCGTCGGAGATCGAAAACAACCAATACAACGCGCGACGGTGGTCATCCGGGCTTGCCGCGAACCAACACCAAGTTCTTCGCCGTCGTGCACCCGCAAACATGCAAGTCGCCCCAAGAGCTCCCGGAAACTCACAAGCTCCAGTCAAAATCTACAATGCCGTCTACTCATCGGTCCAGGTGCGTCGGTTTACCCCTAACGCACCATTTTCTGACCGTGACACGCTCTTGATTCGTAGGTTTACGAGTGCATGGTCCGGGGTATCGCTGTAATGAGGCGTAGAAATGATTCATACGTCAATGCAACGCAAATACTCAAGGTGGCCGGTGTAGACAAAGGGAGAAGGACGAAAATTTTGGAGAAGGAAATCCTGCCTGGGAAGCACGAGATTGTCCAAGGCGGTTATGGGAAGTATCAGGGTACATGGTACGTGACGACTTCCGTTCAGGCGTTTAGTGGGGCTCAGACGCCTCCTTGCAGGATACCTCTCGAGAAAGGTCGCGATATTGCAGCTCAGTATGGGGTAGCGCCACTGTTGTCGCCTTTGTTCGATTTTCAGCCAACCACCAATTCCCTGGGAGCACTGCCGGTCTCAACGCCCGGAGGCACCGCGTCGCCCCGGCCGCTCTCTGCGTCATCATCGTATTCCAGCATCGGGCCCTCCGGAAGCGCATACAACATGTCCTCGCTCCCTTCTAATCTCCCTCCGGCTCCTATAATGCCTGGTTCAGCACTGCGTCTGCTGAACCAAGGACGAGCACAAGGTCTCTTCACCCCTTCTACCACTAGCGCCAACATGCGGCCTTCTGGATTCCACTCTCCATTTGGCTCACAACCATCGTCGTCCCAAACACCACCTCCAGGATCGTCTCTCAAACGAAACCGCTCTGAAGCTGACGTTGAGGGACCGTCTGGACCTTACAATGGTATGCTGGAATTGTGAGCGCTTGCTTGTTCCTCGCTAACAACCAATTTAGATTATGCCATGGCGGATGCTACTTCGGCTGCAACCACACCTCAACCAAATGGTGAAGAGGATCCATCACCCGCCAAGAGACAGAGACTGGGAGGAACCCCGGCTGATCTCCAACCACGGACGCTGAATAACCCTCTCAACGGAATGTCGCGACCGTCAAGCACGGTGAACGGCGCGAACGGAATACAACCATCTGAAATCGTGGAGGTCCACAAGACGCGCTTCGCCACCAAGCCTTCTATACCGCGGGGTGTGGACGTACACGCGCCATTTAAAGATTCGCGGCGGACTGCGCTAGTCGCCTTGATATGTCAGCGAGACGACCCAGCCGCTGTCATGGAAGCTCTTCGCGAAATATCCATGGACCCGTCCACTTCTACCACGACCGTTGATGTTGATGTGATCCTCGATGAAAAAGGGCATACAGCGTTGCATATGGCTGCCAGTCTCGGAAGGTGCCAGACGGTGGAGGCTCTCATTGCGAGCGGAGCGGACATTCACCGGGGCAATCACCTCGGCGAGACACCGCTCATCCGGGCATGTATTGCAACGCACAACTCGGACCACCAGACGTTCCAGCAGATGGTTATGTACCTGAGTTCGTCGATACGGACGTTGGATACCTCCAAAAAGTCGGTGATCCACCATATCATCAACCTTGCTGGGGTGAAGGGGCGGGCAGTGGTTGCGCGGTATTATCTTGACCAGATTTTCTTTTGGATTGCACAGCATGAGGGCGGGGATTTCAGGTCGATTGTTGATTTGCAGGACGAACACGGAGATACGGGGTTGAACATCGCTGCGCGTGTAGGGAACCGTAGTCTTGTGCGGACGCTATTGGATGTGGGCGCTAATCGGCTAACGCCTAATAAACTTGGATTGAGACCAGGGGATTATGGCGTGGAGACAGAGGTTCGTGAATTCCTTCGACCCCCTGCGTGTTATACTTACTTGTACCTCTAGGAGTTGAGCGGTGGTCCGCGTGCAGAGGACATTCTATCGAACTTAAGAAGCGGCCCTTCAGTTCCTGTGCAGAAGAGTCAAGACGTCATCGCGGACATGACAACCATGGTCCAGAGCCTCAGCACCGAGTTCCAGGGCGAGATTAAGTCAAAGCAAGATGCTCTGGACGTCACACAAGCCCATCTACGCGCCGCGACGCGTGAATTGTCCGAAAAGCGCAAGCTGATCCAGGTCTGGCAAACGCGGTGTGCGGAGCTCGATCAGATCAACCAGCGCATACGGAACGTAGATAAGGCGCTTGCGGAGGAAGACAGATTCGACTGGACTGGGCGGACAGATCTGGAGGGTAATGATGCTCGAGCTACCGCCGGCCCTGCGTTCCAGTGGCGAGGGACGAAGTCAACTATGGTTGGGATGGGCGGGAGTGTGGACTTGTCGTTCACTGTCGACAGCGAGCCGCCCGTGCCGGTGACGGACTCCCCAGCGAGTTTGGTGAAGCTGCGCAGACTCAAGCTTTGGCATCAGAGAATGGAGGAGCTTGTGCAGGCGAGGCTGAAGGGTCTCCAGGGTGCGAGTGCAGAGAAGGAGTACCAGTGTAAGAAGATCGTGGCGCTTTGCACGGGGATTCCATTGGACAAGGTCGAGGATGTGAGGCTTTCTCTTTTCGGCGTGGATACGATGGTACTGAAAGCTCGGCCTTTTAGATGTTGGAGAATTTGGTCATCGCGGTGGAAAGCGAGGCTCAGGTTGTGGATATTGGCAGGGTTTCAGGATTCATGCAGAAGGTTCGGACAAACCCATTTGTGAATTTTGGTCAGACCACAAATAAGTAGCTGACGGTCCTTTCCTAGGTTCGTGATGGTATCATCTAGCTCGGTTTGTGGCCATGGGACATGTATTTTTATAGTTGCCAAGTATGCACAAATCTGTACCGCTGGACGGGAGTGAAAAGGTTGCAGAGGAAGGGGGTATTTATCATACTTTGCGATCCATCCTTGCCTTTGTCAGATCGAGAAGGAGGAACTCCGAATGCCAAAGCGAACACATGGGCGAACTTGGTGTCTTCTTTCGCCTCCTTCACGATGTAGAGGATTGTTGAGATTAGTGTGTCGCAGATGACGAAGACAAATAACTCACAAGGAATATGACAAGGTTATCTTCTGTCGCAGCAATGCTGTCGACGCCAATGCCTTGCGTTATGTGTAAGGGTATATCCTTGGAGTACTCGGTGGGCACCAGAACGGACTTTTGGCCAACATGGAACCATGATGGGCCAACGCTAGCTTTGCTTGCTTCAGGGTATGGGGGAAAATCGATGAGTCCAAGCCTATCCTTGGGACCATGCTGCTCTTCGACACCAAGCTTGGGGATGAGGTAGATAATACGGTTTCCAACAACTTGGGCACATCGGAGAGAGGTGGGTATGTTTTTCATTACGCAGTTCCATTCTGGCCATGGAACGCATTGCCTGTCTAGGCGGCTTGTCGGTCGGAAATGTCCGGATTGGCGCAGAAGAGAGCTCACGAGGGTATTGGCGCGCATCTCTAGTGGCGGTTACGTTTGGAGCGAACGTCATTTCGGCGTCGCCCCAGTGCTTCGGGAGTTCATACTCTCGGTCTGTGATGACTTTACTCAAATCCGTGACGTTAGACGGTCAGATCTGACCGTCTACCCGTCCGATAGGTATATTGCTGGTGACGAGTCCAGCACTGAAGTTCATATTGATTGCTGGCGCGATAGTGGGAGTGTACATATCATGGCCAGCGGCATTAAAGGACTGAGTTCCCTGAAAGGTATGATCATTCGGCCCATTTCGGCCAAGGACTGGGTGTTGTGAACTCTTGGCACAGCCTGGGCGCTTGTTTGACAGTGGAACATGGACTCAGAAGGGGATCTTCGATAAAGTTGAAACAGAGCGGCACGTAATGGAGGGAAAGAGGGTTGCAGGAAAGAAAGTGTCTGGACCTTCCCAGATCGCTATTGCTCTGCCGACGACATTTAGTGTCTTGGGGCAATAGGGCTGAAATAGGCGCCCACCCCAGACAAGCCGTCAGACAACGTCCCGATCCCCACGGCATACAGTCATTGACATTCCATTTATTCTCAGCAACACATGTCAGGGAGGCGTTATGTTGTCTATCTTCACACAAGCTTGAATGGACCGTTCCTCGAGAAAAAATAGGATTTTCTTTTTCAATGTTCGGGCCGACTGTAACGCTGTGGCCCAAAGAAACTTGTACAGATGAGGCAACTCGCCCTACAAATACATCGAAAGCACGGCTACCTTCAGCCAAATAGTGAAATCCATGCGTAAACTACAGTATTATAACACGAGTTCCGAGATCCGCGACAGAGTGCGGAAACTCGGACCCGGGGCAGCTCATGAACATGATTGACGTTGGGATATCTAGGTGGTGGGCCAAAGCATGTACACTATGAGGGTCGAACACTCCTTCAACTAGGAGCTATGAAGGTTTGAATATAAGCTTGTCAGAATATATACGTGTGGGTGCTAGAGTAAGGCTTACAAGGTCAATGGTGATTTCAGGGAAAGCTTCATCGAGGACTGCATGACGAAGGGGTAAGCACATAGTTCGGATTCCAGAGATGGCCACAATTCACTCTTTGCATTTGACTCGAGCTCAGATGGTATCCCTCCTTTCTCCTCCTCGTAAAAGTGGATGATCTTCAGATGCGACGTTTCTTCGTTTTTCTGGACGTAGAGGATCATGTGAAAGAGGAGGTTGATCTATATGAGCAGTAAGAGAATGTCAACTTCGTTGGGCATAAGAGAACTTACTTCATCCCCTTTGACACAGATGCAGACAACCTGTCTCTTCACCCTAGTCATTAGTTTCACTAGTCCGAGACCCGTCCGATGGTGTGGCACAACAGCGGCCTCCGCCGGCCCACCACTGCGCAAGCTATGCCATTGATCGTACACCCAGTAGATATACCTGAGGATGGAGACCTTGTTCTGTGTGGCGATCAACGCACTGAGCACCCCCAAGACGTATATTGCGAAATAGCCAGCGGTTTTAGGGTTGATCGCGATGTTACCCGCGAGGATAACAGGCGAAACGATCAGCAGGGCGAAGAGAATAGTAGAGAGCCTGGTTATAGACGAGCGACGCAGGCGTCCTCGATTGAACCGAAGCAGGAGGAGGGAGAGAGGAAAGAGCGCCATGACGCTGAGCCAGACGATGGAAAACATTTGAGATATCACGCCCAAGTTTGCACTTGCAGACGCGTAGACGATACCGCAGAACCCGACAAAGCAGAATACGGAGACATAGGGCGCCTGGGTTTTGGTTATTACGTTGAGGAAGATCTTTGGGAGGACGCGGTGTTGGGATAGCTGTTCGAGCAGTTCGCAGGCGCTGAGGATTCCGGTGAGGGTTCCGCCGCACAAGACGATGAAGGCATCGGCGACTATCCATATCCGAAGCCACTTGCCAGCAACCTAAGCAGAATAGACCATGAGACGCGAAGGAGGAAGTTAACAAGTATACACACCGTCTCTCCCAGGACGCTGAGTACGTTCGCGCCTCCTCGGATTAGGTCCAGGGGGATGGTGGCAACCACGAGGAGCATGAGCAAGGTGTTGAATATGATGGCAGGTATATGAAGATTCCTGAATACGGCTGGGAACCGACCTTCCTTGATGCGCGAGATATAGGATGGTGTACCTAGATAAAACAAGAATGTTCAATCTCGACGGAAAACTTGTAACACAGCTCTCCACTCACATTCGAACCCCGTTAACCCCAGCATCCCCAGGCATACCCCATAGTAAACCTGCTTCAAGATCCCAGAAATGGACGTTCCAGCATTTTCAGTCATCCCCTGAGCCCAGTTGCTTTTTAGCTGCCCGTTCCCCGTCCGAACCCAATGTACAACACTCGCTAATACGAGTGCCGTCATAGTCAAAACCTTCATCGCTCGTTAGAACACACCGAAGTAGAGGGCGTTCTCGACTTACGTGTAAGCCCAACACAGATAAGGCAATCCTCGCACTCTCGCGCACCCCGAAGAGACTGACGGCTGTAAAAAGGATAAGCACCATGACTGCAAGGACCCAAGATGGAAATGGCAATGCCACTTCTCCAGCTAGATATTCAGCTGCAGTTGCTGATGATACGATGGATGTAGAAGCGAAGTCGAGCACAAGAAGCGATGATCCCACCACTGCTAGACCCTTTGTGGATACATTGAGCCTTGGATAGGGGATTAGCTGAGATCACAACTATCTAGAGTAGCTTGCACGCACAGATAGGTGTAGGGTGCACCACTAATTGGTAGTGCAGAGGCCAATTCGACCATTATAGGTCTCCAGAGAAAAAGGATGAGGGTGGCAACGAAGAGGCATATGGGTGAGCTAGTTCCGGTGACATGAGCGCGAAGATACAGTCGACGGGCAGGGCAGGCACTTACAACACTCCAGCTACTACGATCACGGCAGGAAACGCGTAAAACACGCTTCCCAATACAGCGTTTCCTGCAAGGGCAGCAGCGGTGAATTGCCCTAACACTCTATCCCGCTTCCTCCGCTCGATAGCTTCGTTGGCTGCTTGGCGATCGCTAGAAGACAGCTTTAGGTGTCGTATAGAGCCCCATCCAGCGAACTCAAAGGCATTGGAAAGGTTTATAAATCTCGAGGGAATCCCCGTGTAAATTTTCAGCCCAGAGTTGTCTGCGGGGCGGTATCGCTGGCGACGCAATATAATGCCGTACTGAGAATCGCTGAATGTCGGAGGTGGCACCGTATCGTTGTGTAACGCGGTGTCTGCGAAGAGTTTAGCATAGAAGGCGCTAGCTATCTTGAGAAGCACGTACTACGCGGTTTCTTGGTTCCTGTTGCATCCACAACGTCCTCCTGGCAACCTGGGGAGCCCACCAGGACGGGAGGCGGTTCGATGGCAATCCACTCGTCCGGATTGTCTAGAGGTCTATGGTCATCTGTACTGGTAGTTTTAGTATAGGGTTCGTCTGAGGTATAGTTGCAGAGCGTAGCGCTGGTTGAGGGCCGCAAGGACATCGTAATTCGTGAAGAATGCGGGCAAGACAAGGGTTGGTCCAACTTCCAGATGCTGGGAGCCCTCTTTTAAGGGGTTTCGAAGGCATAAAAAGGGGCTAACAAAGGTTGATGTGTGCTTACACCACGTTCTTTCATCTCGCTCCGCATCATAAAAGGCATTGAGGTCCATTCACAATGTTGTGGGCTGAAAGAAAGCAATTGACGGGCGTCTATGTGTGGTTTACAATGCTTTATTGACGCCGAACATGACGAATTACGCTTTGTCGTTGCCTTCGGAGTCTGAAACAGCTAATAGGTGCCGCGCAGTGTGACGGTGTGCGGCCTCTGTTGGGGGTGAAGGACTTGCTTCAACTTGCAGGTTGTCCGCGACCACCATAGCTCATGTTCTTGTTCCCTGCCACGACCCATATCCATAATGTCAGAATCTCAGAATGAGTTGCAACCTCTCCTTAATAGGTGCGACTAGGAGCTCGTCATTACCCGTGTTTCAAGGGATTGAACCTCCCGTGCCTGGTTCTATCACAGTAACGATGTCGAGGCGACGCCAGTCTTCCCTCTTATCCAATTGATACGAGCGGTGTGTAGCATTTTTCTGAACTTCGATCGTATACTGACATCATGAAAGGATGTTTCTGTGAGTGGAGGCACTTCATAGCAAGAGGGTTCCTTCTGGTTCTGCCTTAAATCCACGGAGCTGATTCGGGTTCCTGATCCAATCATAGCACACTATTGGTGCATAGCCGTCTATGCTTACTCTGTAAAACGCTTTCTGACTCTTAAATAGATACCCCACTATCATACGAAACTGTGTGTTCTGCCTCTGAAAAGGATTGCAGTATACTGACATCGGTCGCTTCCAGCTCACATCCCCAGAAGTGACTATTGGTGTGCTCCAACCCTTGGTCGACAAGTACGCCGCGATCCAGCAAGAAGGGAACCTGTCTGTTGTCTTCTGTATACTTCTCAACCGAGTCCATTTCATCCGAGATGAAGATCTCTTTACCGCTACCCTCTCCAAATCTCGTGCGGACTTCTGCGAACTCCTCGCGACACGGGTTTTCCGAGAGAACGCATACAGCTTATTGGATCTGACCGTTGTCCTCACCACTGTCTGGCATGTATATGCTGGTGCTGATCCACGCTTGCTCGAAAAGGCGAAGCGGGAGCGAGATGACGAGCTAGAAAACAGAGTTGGCAACGCTATCGAACTCGCAATCCTTGGAAAGGCCAAAAGGTTCATCAAGAGCACCTCATGTCGTCGGGTCATCGAGGCAATCTGGTCGTAAGCGCATTACGGTACTATCGGACGCACAAGTTTGTTAAAGACTATAAACAGAGGACGTTGCGTTTATCAGGCCAGAGTACACATTCCATTCTCTCTGATGTGAGTCGCGCTTTCCTTGACCAAGCCATAACTGGTATTGATATGCGTTACTCAGACGTACAAACGAACGCCAGTCCATTTCTACGATCCTCACAAAGCACCCCTTCTGGACCATTACCGGTACGTCTTCTCTCGACGCATTCGGAAACTCTGGGTAACAAGGACTCCTTAGCCTCAAAGTCCCATCTATCCGTTCCGTTCTTGAATATATGAAGTACGTTTCTGATGACACTGACCGGGTTGGGTCTCATCTGAACTGTCCAGCTTATTATTCTCTTCGTCTTATACGTCACCGCTCTGGAGTTCGCGGATATACACCGCTTCAATCTTTCTGAGCTTCTATTTATTATATACTCGCTTGGTTTCACTCTGGAGAAGGTTGCGGCCATGCAGGAGCACGGTATACGAGGTGCGTGAGTCGTGGTGGATTGCTGAGACTTTAACCTGAATATCGTGGCAGTCTATTTCAAAGGAACCTGGGTATGATTATTCATCTGCAGTTCACCACACCCACCACTAACTTTGAGTGCCAGAACGCCTTCGACTTAGCTTTTGGTGAGCCGTTATGAACTAACAGTGGTGAGTCTTTCCTCATGAACGCTTTGCACAGTGACCAGCTTTGCGGTATACGTGATATTGCGCCTATACGGTATTAATCACCATAGTAAGTTGCCTCTGAGCCTGACAATCGCCAAGATCTCACTCTTCGTCAGAGTATTGGGCCAAAGCTTTGGGCATTGATACCTTGGCACTTATTGCATGTTTATTATTTCCTCGGTAAGACTTTGCCTCGCCCACTCATTGATTTTTGTAAATATCCCTTTAGGTTGGCATTCGTGACCTTCAAGAACAATCTCATGGTCCTTTCACTCCGAGCAATGATGCTGCAGTTCGTCCTCCTCATGTGCATTGCGATGTTCTGTTTCTGCGGATTCCTGTATGCTCTGTGGACGTAAGATAATCATCATGAACTTGGAGGAAAGGTTTACTGAAGTCCAGCTAGGTTCAGTCGGAATGGGGCGGGGTGCGTTCTCTTTGTAGCTCTTTTCGAACCAGGAAACTGACGCCAAGGGGATGTCGTTCTCAGCTTTGAGGCAGGGTGCGTGATGAGCTTGTTGTTCTTGAATTTGACCTGACCTGTAAAGGTAGCGAGATCGCATGGTGGATGCTGGATTTGTGGTTCGGTCTTGATGCCAGCGGGTTTCAGAACGCCAGTAAGTTCTGAACTGGATTAACCCAACACTTTTCAACGGGGCGCTATAGCGAGGTTCCATCAACTCTGGGCCCAGTGCTCATGGTATATACGCTTGCCTGAGCAACACCTTGCTTTTGACTGGTGAGATTATATATGCTGTATAATTTACCTGCTAACTTTCAATGTTTAGTCCTTGTGTCTGTGAGTTTATTGACGAATGCAGCTGAGTGGAACTAAGAGATTCCAGATCCTTTCGAACACATTGCGAAATTAACGAAGATGCAGCGGCAGAGGCAATGTTCCGCAAGCAGTTCTAACATCGAAGGGTACGTCTCTGCATGTTCTCAAAGGCTTCTGATCCAACAACATAGCCTGCCTTAGTGTCAAAGCGGACTCGTTGTTTTCCTATCAGCCTCCAATCAATCTGTTTGCAGTATGCGTCATGCTCCCTGCAAGTTACATCCTGTCCCCTCGTTGTTCCATAAGGTGCGTGCTTTCTCGTCACCCCTGCAATGCATGTACTGATTGTTTGGTTCAAGGTGAACGTCTTCATGATCAGGTAGGACATCTCTCTATTGAACCTCATCCTCCGCCTCACAATCACCCAGAGCGACGAGCTTCCCCATTCTCCTGATAATATCGTTCTATGAGCGGCAAGCCCAAGGCTGCGGGATCGGTCAACTTCTCAGAGACGATATCCATATTGGTGAAACCGTATTCGACACACTACTACCGAGACCCCTTAAGCGCATGTGTACGTGTTCTTCGATTGGTCTTTATCTACAAGCTTTCTGAATTGCCTCGTCGTTTAGCGATCTTTGAAGGGTTCGCTGGCTCTGAAGTGACATTGACGCGGTGAGTTCCTTGCTTCTTCTTCCTCGCTTGGCTCTCTTAATAATGGGCGTAGATATTCGAAATTGCCGAAGACTCGGAGGATGCTGTTGACCTCAATGAGGACGACGACGGGTCTGGTAACAGCCAACAGCGTTTGCGAAGAGCTCCGGGTACTCTTACACGTCCGAAACGGCCTGTCGTCAAAAGCCCTCCCGATCTCCTGGACCACAGCGCGCTCTACCGCGCTTGAGGACGAACGCTTTGATGCCCACGGCCGTCGGATTCAGTGTCTTTCAGTCCTCTAACCCAGGTGTACCAGCCTGTGATTTTTACGGAGGACGTGGACGATGGGTCTGGCACGAGTTTACTACCCCCGCCACATCTACGGCGCTGAGCTACGGGGCGGCCAGCAGGCGGAGGATAAATTCGATGGTACCCGGCAGACGTGGGGGCCGGACCCGTTGCTCGCCCAAGCTCAGATGAACAACGCAATGAAAAAGTTTCCGGGAGGACTTAGTCCGCCTTCGCCTCCGGAGCGTGGAGGTGGGGGAATGGTGCTGTGGATATTGTGCCGCCAAGGGGACGGTCGGAGAGAGAAATAACTTCTCGTCGAGTTTAGGACAGGTACAGGAGCTGGAGGGAAGCGAGGAGAGGGCAACTCCAACTCCTGATCCATCCTTGGTGGAAAAGAGGCTGGATGATCGAACGAAGACAGGAGGATTGAGAGTCTCTTGTCGCAATTGGTGGACGGCATTTCACGGGGAGAAGTCAGGGTGATGATACGCTCGGATTGTAAAAACACAGATCGGTATATATTCAGTTCTTAGCAGCATCATATGTACGTGTTTATAAGATCGTAATTTCGTTCGTCTAGAGTCAGGGCCATGTATCAAAAAAGTTCGTCGAGGTAAGCGCCGAGGCCAAGCTTGTACAAGCTAGGTGGATCGTAAGCGCTAGGAACAGGAGAAATTGATCTCCGAACCGTCTGAGTCCGAAGACCGGGAACATGGCATCAAGGCCAAGGTAAGCTCAATTTCTCCTGAGCGGACAATCGGCCACAAGGGCCTCGGGAGCGTCAGTTCTGAGGATTCATACCTCGAGAGTGGAATCACAAAGTCTAGGGACGATCTCGGTCAATCATGAGACAAGGAACTCGCGAACGAGAGATCGGATGAACGAGGAGTGCTGGACACTCGAGATATGAGAACCATCGAAACGATTATCCAAGCACTTGCTGGATCCTAGTTTCGTGGGTTGGGGGGCGGCTTCGGCGGCGCGCAGGCGCGGGGGCCTGGCGGTGAGTCGGGATCCCGAGCTCGAGGCGGAATCCCACGGTCACGCGCGGGCGCTAAAAGCCCTTTGGCGCCTAAGACGATCTGAGGCTTCTGCTACCTGAGATCGAGCGCGAGGAGCTGCGCGAGGTGACCTTGGCATCGAAGCTTTTCGAAGCCACTCACAAGCCGAAAACCAGAGCGTCTGCGAGAGGAACACGGAGGAGAAGATCAAATCAGAACTCCGGAGACACCAGCTGCGCTGGATCCGTGAACCACCATAGCAGAGCGAAGCTCACAAACCATCACGAGATCCAGCAGCGCTGGACCTTCGGTCCCAACCCAGAGCGAGCGATGCAACAAGAGCAATCAATTATACACAATAAGCTACTTCGAGGTACAGAAGGAGTCAATCCGAGTCTTGTCATAGCATGAAGCGATCGAGTTAACTATGATCTCGGAAACATTCCTCCAGTATCTCAGGAAGGTGAGTGATTTCCACCTCCCGACCATCGCGACAACGGGGCGGAACCCCGCCAGTAGTAACCCCGTCGAGCCACCAATTCGGAAACCATGGCCGTCGAGCTCCTCAAGGCCCTCCGCGACCCATAGTTCGTTGCACCGAGCCATGAACCTGGCTTTCGTCATCGGGTGCCAGCACCCTTCGCCGTCCTTGTAGGAGAAGAGGTGCGAGTCGGAAAGGTCCTTCGAGATAGCCAAGTGGTTCTTCATGGCATGGAAAGGGGAGAGGGACTCTTCTCCCGAGATCGTGAGTACTGCACCCTCGGCGCGCGTAGTCTTCGTCCAGGGGATGCGGAAGGACACTGTCCGACCCGGGATGGGAGCCGAGCTCGAGGAGGAGCCGAAGCTCACGTTCGCGAATGACCTTAGCACGAGTGTTTCGGGTCGACGAAGCTGTCGAACTCCACGGTAAGCTCGCCCAGGCGGCAGCATCCCCAAAAGGCGCAGGTGGCCACGGCCCACACAGCGGCGTCGAAAGGGTTGAACAGATCAAGGCCGCGCTGAAGAACTTTCATATGCTGCAGAGTGACCGGCATGCGAGGAGGCTTCGGGGGTGGTGCGAGCTTCGCGGCCCCTTTCTTCACCTGGGATACGAAGGACCCATCGCCCTTCCAAGGGGCGTTGTTGACCGTGTGCCAAGCGTGGAGCGACGACATCCACCCGTCGATGCAACTCTCCGAGACCCTGCCTGCGTGCTTCGAGACGAACGAGGCAAGGAGGTAAGGGGACGCCGGCATTCGGTTCTCCTCCGGAATCCCCAGTTCGTCACAGTGCTCGGTGAAGCGGAGAAGAGCGGCACCCTGAGTGGAACGGGTCTCCTGGCACCAGGACTGAACCAATACCTCGTTGATCTTCCTGATGGAACTCGGGGGAGCTCTCGACGCATCTCGTCGAGCTGACGGAGAGACCATGGCGTAATCCAGTGGGCGATGCGGAGGTGGGCGGGAGAGCTCTCCGGCCTGAGATCGGATCTCACGTAGTGGGAGTCCTTAGCCAAGCGGGGACGCCTGGCCTTGACGACGCGACCAACACTCGGACGGGAGGTGACCACGTCACCGATGGAGGAAAGGGTTGATGACAAGATGTGATTAGTGGCAGACAAAGTATCGTACGGGGAGTCCAAATGCAAAGCGGGAGAACCATTCAGAGAAGAAGACGGAGTCGAAGAGTCCAAGAGAGCAAGAGGAGAAACAGAGAAGCTATGAGCCAAGGAGGTGCGCGGTGGAGCGGATTCGGACACTCGACGAGCGAGCGCCCTCTTCCTCTGCTCCTCCTCCTTGCTCGCGACGGAGACCTCCGCCGCATAGAAAGAACGTGTAAAACTAAACATGAACAATGAAAGGTCTGAGCTCCTCCGGGAGCGAAATCGAAGGGGAAAGCTGCAGGTCCGGCGTGCCCAATTCTCCGCGCGAGATGGGGTCAGCCGGGTTGTCTGCCGAAGCAACATACTCAACTTCAAGAGAAACATGCAGAGAGTCCAAGATAGACATGAAACGACGAATAGAATAATTAACCTCTGCGTTCCTCGAACGCCCCTTCCAGTAAGCTCCGATGATACCCTGGTTGTCGGACAGCAGTCGGACACGACAATCGTGATAGCCCTTCGCTTCCAGGTGCATCACGAGCAACTCGATGGCAAGGCACTCCAGCCAGCCGATGTCCCTCCACGGACCCTTCCACCCTTCCTTCACCTTCCACGCATCCCACTCGTCACCCACTTCAGGCCTACGCCCCACACCGTCGAAGCGTCGACACTGATACCAAGATCCAGGACCTCTCCTAATGGGAGCAGCGTCCTCGTGAAACCGGGCTCACTCAGCTGAGCTGCCCACCAGCGCATGTCCGTGACGAGAGAAGGGGGAGCATGAAGGGAGGTGCCGTGGGGGTAATCGTTGAATCGAGAGATGAAGGAGGAGAGGAGGAGAGGTGGGAGCGCCCGAGGCGGTAGACGAAGGCCAGATGACAGAGGGAGCCATGAATCTTCATGCACTCCTCCTCGGTGACCACACCGTTCGCAGCGGTCGAGAAACACTTCCGCCCGGAAGAGAAACTTTCTCCTCTTCTCCTCCCGGACGCCGACCGTCTTCGCAGAGAGGTCCCAGACCATGCCGACGTAGTCGAAGGTGGTGTCAAACGGTTGGCCCTTCTTGGTGAACGGGTGGAACGGCATGCCGGTGGCGGCGACAGCCATGAGAACATCGTTTCGTCGTAGGGGTAGACGTAGGGGTCATCTTCCGTGCCAGAGCCCGAGGAAGGATAGTTGAAGTTGTAGATGTCGTCCGACCACTTCCCGTTGGGCCCGATGCCCTTCGCCCTCCAGATGCCGAGGACAGCCTTGCTGACCTGGCCCGAGTTGCTCTCCGAAGCAGTCGCACCGAAGGGGCAGCAGTGTTGGATGTACAGCTGGCCCTTCCGTCCCTGCATGACGAACCATCGCTTGTGTGCTGGAGCGATGGGGGAGCGCCGATGGAACTTGGAGACGTCCACTACCATGGCACGAGTCCCCGGGGGCAATGGCAACCTGTCGCAACGACGGGGGTCAGAACGGCTGTTCGACAACAATACGTGAGGGAGCTGGCAGCCTCGGCGTCCAAGACGATGTGCAGCGGCACTGGGTGCTCGACCCGAATGGCCCGAGGCCCACGCACGAAGCGTGTTGTGCGTGCAGCACAGGCCGAAGCCTTGGGTATGCAACCCGGGTGCGAGACCCATAGAAAAGCGCCGAGCGCTGCCAGCAGGCGAGAATGGAGGGGGAAAAGGAAACCGAGAAAGCGAGTACTCACCAGGTCACCGAGTTGCGATGCGGGGTCATAGTGGGTGGGGAACTCTTCTTTGTCGGCGTAGGAGTTTGCTGATGGGCGGACTTCGTCCCTTTGGACAGGTTGA